>JAPPVO010000002.1:62987692-63481635 GCA_030407325.1 Camellia japonica
CCATCGAACCACCGTGTGATTCTCACGGGCAGCTTCCCCATGACAAATACGACTTGTGACAACTGACGGAATGTTATTCGGACCCGTAGGTTGGGATTTAGAGCCGAATACGCCCAAAACTTACTTGAAAAAGGGTGTTTCGGGCGAGAAAATTCAAAACAGCCCCCGAACCGCCATGTGTCTCTCACGGGCAGCTTCCCCATAAAAAATAGGACTTGTGACAACTGACGGAATGTAATCCGAACCCGTAGGTTGGGAGTTAGAGTTGAATATGCCCAAAACTTACTCGAAAAAGGGCGTTTTGGGGGCAAAAATTCAATACAGCCCTTGAACAACCATGTGACTCTCACGAGTAGCTTCCCCATGAGAAATAGGACTTGTGACAATTGACGGAATGTAATTCGGACCCGTAGGTTGGGATTTAGAGCCGAATACGCCCAAAACTTACTCGAAAAAAGCGTTTCGGGGGCAAAAATTCAAAATAGCCCCCGAACCACTGTGTGACTCTCACGAGCAGCTTTCCCATGACAAATAAGACTTATGACAACTGAAGGAATGTAATTCGGACCCGTAGATCAGGATTTATGGCCGAACACGCCCAAAACTTAGTCTAAAAAGGGCGTTTCGGGGGCGAAAATTCAAAATATCCCCCGAACCGCCATGTGGCTCTCACGGGCAGCTTTCCCATGATAAATAGGACTTGTGACAACTGACGGAATGTAATTCGGACCCGTAGGTTGGGAGTTAGAGCCGAATACGCCCAAAACTTACTCGAAAAAGGGCGTTTCAGAGGCGAAAATTCAAAACAGCCCCCGAACCACCATGTGACTCTCATGGGTAGCTTCCCCATGACAAATATGACTCGTGACAACTGATGAAATATAATCCAGACCCATACGTTGGGAGTTAGAGCTGAATACGCCCAAAACTTACTCGAAAAAGGGCGGTTCGGGGGCGAAAATTCAAAACAGCCCCCAAACCACTGTGTGACTCTCACAGGCAGCTTCCCCATGACAAATAGGACTTGTGACAACTGACGGAATGTAATTCGGGCCCGTTGGTTGGGAGTTAGAGCCGAATATACCCAAAACTGATAATTGATTCATCATGGAAGGTTGCTGTTGTGATTGAACATACATTTCTACATATTTCCTTTTGTGATTAAACTTTATTTTGGTTATTATTTTTCTCACATGTTCTAATATCTTGAATGAAATGGCACTGACAGACATTAATAAGTAGGGATAGTTTTATATCCAATCTAATGATTCAAGTGCTTTTTGCAAACAATTAATGAGGAAGTTGGTAAAAAGAATAGTTTTTATTCACATCGGGCTTTGTTATTGGTTTAGCCACAGAATTTGGATATATGTTGCATACAAATAGAAGATTGTCACATTAGCTTTATGTTAGAAATGACAGATTTAGTAATGATTGTTTTGCATTTAACAATGTTCCTTATAACAAAAGACTTTAGAAAGACTGATAATTGATTCATCATGGAAGGTTGCTTCTTTGATATGTTATTTGTCACTTGTTCCCAAATTCATTCATGAAGTTGGGCATTTTTGGGTCCAATTCTAATGTTTTTTTGTTTTTTTTTTTGTTTTTTGTAGATGACTTTGTTGCGTGGACTTTCAGAGTAATATTTTGGTGTATGGAGAAGAAATTTCACTTTTATATAGAACTAATGTAATACTTTTGTCATCCCCAGCTTTTGTGCAGTTCACTATTACTGATACAGAAAACTTTTGGCAGCCAACAAATAATTACTGGCATGGTACATAGATCACCTTTTGTCGCCGTACATATATATGATTTTTTGTCATGGTACATATATGTACTTTTGTCTTGGTACATACATCACCTTTTGTCGTGATACAGATTACGATGGTAATTTGTACCATGCCAAATGGTCATTTCACATTGTAGTAAATGTAATTTTTGAATATGAAGGGCTTTGCTTTTTGTATGATTCTATATTTTGTATGGAATTATTATTTTAGTTTGGACAATAGTTGGTTTGTATGTACTTTGACAGTTAAAGCTATTTATTTTTTGTATACAAAAATTGACTTTTGGCGACTAAAAATTTAGTCGCCAAAAGTGAAAATTCTTGTAGTGTGTGTCAAAGTCATTTACACCCGACGTCATCATTTGGACATAATGACAACATGACACTAGTAGTGGCAACAATGCTATTATAATGGGCTAAGTCGATGATGATGGTTGTGTTTAAGTGGATCAAAGGGCATGATTAATTGAAGTTGGTAACAATAACATTGTTGTCTAATTCACTAATAATGACAAGGAAAGAAAGAGTGAGAGTCGATGAGATAGTTATAGCAACAACATTTCAGGTAACATTAACATTGATGATAATGACTGAGAGAGAGAGAGAGAGAGAGAGAAAATTATACACTACTAAAAAAAGCACTTTTTGCGACCGCTATAAACCGTCGCAAATAATAAAAAACAGTCGCAAAAAACCTTTTGCGACGGCCCATGCGACGGCAAATGGGGGTCGCGAATGTAGGGGTGGCAAATACTTTTTGCGACGGCAAAGCAACGGTCGCAAATTATTTGTGACCGCCTAACATACTTATAGCGACTGATATTTTGCCGTCGCAAAAGAGTTTAAAAAAGGCCTACAATGTATTAGCGACCATCTTCTTACCGTCGCAAAAAAAACAAAAAAAAAATACCCACAATCATATATATATGCAAATATTATATACAATAAACATAAAGACATATTTACAAAAATCTCAACATTCATATATTATTTTCCATTATTTAAAAGGTCTACAATGAGAACTTTCGCTTTTGGAGATTATAGGGCAGCCCAAATCCAAGCATTCAAAACAGATAATAAGTCACTCGAAAGGGAAAAATATAAACATGTAGAGGATATTACATTAGACAAATTGATTTCAACTGCTCCAGTGAGGTTTTCCAAGTAGAAATGGCCATCCTCTAACTGAGATATAACGCCATGACCCATCTTCTCCCAGTTAGCCCAATGAGACTCTGAATTGGAGATATCTGTCCAACATATACACATAAATTACATAATGCATGGGCAACATCAGTAACTAATGCATCTGCAGTAACTAATGTATGGGCAACTTCATCACCCTGTTTAGCAGCATCAACAACCATATCTTCATCATGGTCCTCATTTTCACTCTCTTCGCTGCAAAAGAATCAGAAATACACATAGGTATATACTAGACCAAAATTACATAAAATCCCATTCTTTTACCACAATAAATTACTGTCTATGGAACTAAATAGTATCCTTGTATAAAGAACAGCATATTGGAATACAGGAGGGGGTGAGGGAACACGGTTACAATAAGAGGTGCACTTCTGTATAATCATTTTCCTTTTCACAATTTTATTTTAAATTTTTTTGGTAACACATCATGTAATGTCAAGAAGCTAATCACAAATTAACATCTACAAGGACAACGAGAGCTGATTCTATAATTCCATGTTACAATCATAAGAAGAAGCAAGAGAGATAGGTGGAGAATGAGGGGCAAATGGCATCTAAAGTCAACTGATTTAGTTGCAAAATGTCTTTTTAATCCATGATACTGTATACAAAATTACCCAACAGAATAATATTCAGCTAAATTGAAAGAAGTGAGGATGTAAAAAGTTTTACCTTCTCTCAAAAGTCCTACTGTTCAAAATCTCTTCAATTTCCTCTTTTGAAGGAGGCTCAACCACAGCTGGGATAGACCTTGAGACCCCTTTGGAGACCCAAGAAATAGCTGCTATCATATTATTTAGACCAAAGGTCTATCTGGTCTATCAACAGACAAAAGAAAAGAATCTTTTCAAAATACAACTCCCAGAAAATATACAATGAGAACTCTTACTAAAAGTTACAAAAATAAACTAGAACCAATCTTTAACTAAAACTCTCTATTTGAAACCAGAATGCAAAAGTAACACAGCTACCAAGCATGTTACAACAGGGCCAATTGTGGAAATAAAGAACAAGAAAGCCAGTGGTGAAAACTCAGTTGACTGTTGAGTCCAAAACACAATCCTATATCAAGCTTATGAGACATAATTTGGCAAAATCAAAACTCTAATGTTGTGTTTGATTGATTGAAATGAGATGGAATGGAATGATCATTCCTTTACAATGGTCTATTCTGTTTGCAATGTGTTTAACAGACATGGAAATGAACAATTTGATGGAATCATTCATTTCATTTCATTCCATCGAACAAAAACTATCTGACAGTGAAAACCTCATAATATCCTAAATTTCGAGAAACTGAAGCTATCAATGTTTAGGGCAAGTTCTACCAATTAGAGAAGGATCGTCCAAAATACGAACAGAGAATCTGTAAAAAGAAAAAAACATGGTGCTTATACAAGTACATGTGTGTGTAAGTGTATATATATAAGCATGTATCTATATGCAGTTGAGAAAATAGATGTAAGGGGAGGGTTATGACAAAGACGTGGTTGTTCTAGGTTCTAAATTAACAATGTTTATGACAAAGAAAGAAATAACATACAAGATGACAATGGTAAAAGGAAAACAGGGACATAGATTGGTAAAGTTATAGTCAAACCTGACTTGAGGAAGTGTGAATAAGGAATAACCCTTAACATCAGTTTGCATGTCAAGCACAATCACTGCTAATCGTGTTAATCCAGTGCCTCCATATCAATCAACTTCTTGATCCTAAAACAAATTTGAGATTTTACAAAATCATTTATACAACTTAAAAGGTTTAATGAACCAAACGAAAAGGACTAAAAAATAAAAGATAAATGAATTTCACTTGTCACCACAACAGCATAATCGACAAAGTAAATTGAAATGCGAATCCTGCTAATTAGGGAGAAAAAAAAAATTATGAATTAGATCTGCATAATGGAATGGAGAAGATCCATTCCAAAAACACAAATGAACAAAAAATAACAAGATTCTTTGTCAAGGAAATAAATGCACAGGAAGTAAAAAGGATGAGAGTAAGTTGGCCCCTATGGATCAAGTCCTATAAAAAGAGGTTTTCCCCTCCTTGGGCAGCAGCAATTTTCAAAAGATATACAGTTTTTCTATACACCATAGGCTCTCCTCCCTAAATTTGGCATGTAGTTTTGATCAGAAAGGGTAAGAGAATCACGCCCTAGTGCACTGCTTGCAGCACTATCAATTATTACTCACTTCTTTTTAACCTTATTCCAACTAAAATACATTGCCTCATAAATTTAGCTCCCAAAACAAAGACTAGTTTACCAACCTATCTCAAAGACCCAAAAATAATCAAGGACCTTAACAGACTAAATGGGTAACCTTCCAGCCAGAGATACCTTACAGAGCCAGTGCCTCGACAAAATATCAAATAAAAAAACAGACTAAGATCATTTACCTGCTTGGTGTCCCACTAGCAATATTAACACAGTTCTTTAAAAAGGACACCTACTCAAATTAAAAGGAATAATGATAAATAAATGCATACATTCTAAATCTACTATAATTTAATGAATAGAAAGTAAAAGAGTATGAAGAGGATAGTTCAAAAATTGTATTCAAATAATACTTTCTTTTTGGTGCATGTCAAAATAGCACAGTTACAAGTTCATGAAGGCCTACAGTAAATGAATCAATGAGTCATATAGTTGAAAATGTTTTTTTTTTTTTCCTTTTTCTTTTCTTCTTCATATCTAGGCGGACCAATGACTAAAGAAAAAATATACTAACACCGAAAATCTCCATCACCAAAATTGTGCACTCTCACATTTATTTACAATTTTTAATAATCGTAATAGTGTTGCTATCCATTATTCAAAATATTAATGATAATTTAAGTTGTCATAGTACACCATTTAAATAGGGAAGGATTAAAAAATATTTACAAAAATATGATAAACATTATAAATATTAATAATTAAAATCATTATTTTTTTATAAATATTTTTTTCCTAATCTCACTAATGAATACTTCACTCTTTTAAATATCTCAATAATTTCCCCTTTATATGCAAATTTTATATCAATTTCCATCAATTAAAAAGCAGTATAATGTAAGTCATTCAAATGTTAAACGCGTTGATGGTGCTAAATCTAGTCATTCCACAACTTGCAGCTTATAAAGACTCATCACCAAACCATTATTAAAAAATAAATAACCAATTCCTGTTCTTCACAATGCCTTTCACATATATCAGATGATTCATTCGTGTGGGGTACATATTTTAAGCTAACTGCTCAAAGAGAATATTTCTATGATAATGATGTTGATAATAGTTTTAATAGACTGTGAATCTCAACACAGTCAAAGCAGGGCACTATCAAAATGCTAGCAACAAATTATTGCTAACTGACTTCACTAGGATACTATTTCGCCAACTGGTCAGTTTTGCATCAATCAAATAAATAAATTGGAGCATGCACAACCATTTCATACGTACTTTTGCTATCATGAGATAAATTCATTTCATATCGAAAATAGAACAGCTAAGGAAATCAAAATTTATGAGAAGAAGGTATACATACATACATATATATATATAATATATATATCTTCAAATACGAATTACAGTGAGGAAAAAATCAATAATGGCGAACCGAAACGAAGCTTTTGTACCTGTAGCAGATTGATTCAAACCAAAGCTTGTTCCAGAATCAGACTACCTGGTGGAAAATCAATCAAGATTGACGAAAAAAGTGATCGAATTACAGTGAGTTCAGATGAAGAAAGTTGAAAACGAATTACAGTGAGTTCACTGAGTGTCAAGTGATCGAAATAGAGAGATGAATAAGTTGAAATACGAATGAATGAATGATTCGAAGAGACTCACTGAAACGAGAGAGAGAGAGAGAGAGAGAGAGAGAGAGAGAGAGAGTTCATACCGTTGGAGATCTCTTCTTCAGACGACCATGGTGATCATAGAGTGAAATCGAGAGAGGAAAATCGAGCTATTCTCTCGATCAGACTCACGATCAGAGAACGAGAAGCGACGACAGAATGGGGGAAATGAGAGTCTAGGGCAAGTTTCACTACACAGATTTGGGGAAAATGAAGGAAAATATAAATTGGGCTGAGTGGTTCCCAATAGTGGGCCCGTTAGGCTGATTTGTTGTTGCAAATAATTTTTTTGCGACCGTCAAATAATCAATCGCAAAAAAACAGACGCAAAAAGTTAATTTTCTAGTAGTGATAAAACGAGAAACGTAGTTGGAGTGTCATGCGTTTTGTTAGTGATAATGTTTGAGGTAATGAAAACACAACAACAAATTACATATAAATGGCAAACGATCAACCGATCAATTACTATTCGAAATTGACTAAATTGACATTAATGATTAGGCTTTTACTAATTCATTGGGAACTATGAATAAGTGGGGAATTAATTGGTTTAGTGTGGCTTATGAAAACTAATTGATTATTGAATCAATTAGGTTTATTATATCAAGGATCCCTACAATCAATTGTACAATCAATTGTGAAAGTTCAAAACTCTGACCACTAATCGATTGTATAATCAATTGTGGTCTTTCAATCCTATCGATTTTGCAATCAATTATGATTTTCCATTCACTCCAATATGCTATACCAATTGATTACACAATCAATTGTGTTTGAAATTTTAAAAGTCATGATGTTTTGTTAATGTTGTTATGATTTTCTGGACAAAATCACAATCAACGTGCTATGTTATGATTCATTGATAAAAGTTATGATAGTTTGTTAATGTCGTTATGATTGTGGGAAAAAAAAGTTATACTCAATGTGTTATGGTTATGATTCATCAATAAAAGTTATGATTTGTACCACCAAAAGTTATGATTTGTCATGGTGAATCATAATAAAAAATGTTATGATTCAAATGTTATGATAATTAATTACAAATAACTATATTTGTTATGAGTTGTCATTATATTATTATGATTTATAGTGTCTTTATTATGACATTTAGGTCAATATTATGACATTGTTATGATTCATTGTAGTATTGTTATGATATTTGAAAAAAAGTTATGATTCTTTCTGTAACCTGTTACATGACCGGTTTAGCAGGTCACTTTTTATGATGTGGCACGATATGGACCACACAATAAGTGCATATCATATGCCCTTTTATAAGGTGCACATTGTAGACTTTTTCTATATGTATATATAATATTTTAAGAAGTTTGGTGCAATGTACGGGTTATTATTATAGTATATTTAAATTTTATATTTTGATAATTTTTTAAATATTAAAATATTATTCTATTAAATTGAATATAATAAATCATTAGATATGTAATAGAATTATGTGGTATGTTATGTATCATTTTTTTGATTTGTTATATAACCAATGATGTAGACTCCAATTTTATTACCATATCATTTTGGGTGAATTTATGAGTCTTTAACATTTCTTCTGAATTTATAAAAAAAGAAAAGAAATTATGGTGTGTAGCTTTTACTCAACAGATAAATATAAAATAAATACCAAGATAATTCTTCTATCTAAAAAAAACTACTAAGATAATTTACTGAACTAATAAAGAAGTAAAGAAAATACATATATATATAATAAATAACTAATTTTATTAATATATAAATCATTCTCGCATAACGAATAACCAATTTTAGTAATAAATAAATCATTAAGGCCATGTTTGGCAAGTTGGGTTTGGGGGATTTTTTGGCCAAAATTTGCAAAAAGACAAAATATGCTAAAATAGCTAATAAGACAAAATGTTACATCAAATCCATAATCATTTCACTTTTTCTCTCACAAATATCATATACAACTACAAAAAAATAACCATCTTCCCAAACACAAATATTTTAGCTTACTAAAATAATCAAAAACTAAAATAGCCTATTAAAATAGCCAACCTCCCAAACGAGGCCTAAGTAAATTAACAATTTGTAATGATATGAAAATATTTTTTAGTTATCCATTTTATTAATAAATAAATCATTAAGTCAATTAATAGTTTTTAATGAGAAATAATTTTCAATAAACAATTTTGATAATTTATTATTACATAAGAGAATTAGTATTATTTTTTCCCTGAGTATTGTGTTAAATGAAAATTTATAACAAACAGTTGCTGTAGACCAATTCTTTTTTGGGTAAATTACATTGACACCCCATGAGGTTTGGTCCAATTACATCCCATCTCTGACATTCTAAAAATTACATTCTCACCCCTATGACTAATAGTATCATTTCACTAACTCCCTACTTATATAAAGACAACAACTTCTAGTAGAAAAATAGGGAAAATTACATTGAAAAAAAAGTAAAGTAAAGCAAAAGAAAAGGAAAAAAACAGAGGAAGTAAAGCAAAACAAGAAAAGAGAGAGTGTATGAGTTCAATGTTTTCATTCCGTCTAAATAATTACAATGACAGAGGGGTTAGTGTAATTTTCCAAACGTCAGGGATGATATATATTAAACTCAAACCTCAAGGGGTGTACATGTAATGCATCCTTTTTATTTTAAACAAACCTGATGGGTGTATTTGTAGTTTGTTAAAAAATTTGTTGCATAATTGACCAAAAATGTTAGCGTAATTACAAAAAAAAACTAGTTTCATGATTGATCAAGAATGTTGGCGTAATTACGAAAAAAATCCGTTGCATAATTGACCAAGAATATTTACGTAATTACCAAAAACATTCACTCAACATATAGGCCATCATTAATAAATTATTCAACATAAAAGGACAAAATCGGAAAAAAAAGACGAACCTCAAGCAGTTAAGCGATTCTTATATATATTGATATCAAAGACACTACAAAAAAAAAAAAATAAATGAAAATATCTTCTTTTGACTTTCATATTTTGTCAAATAATAATAATAATAATAATAATAATAATAATAATAATAATAATCCAAATAAACAATGAAATGTCAAAAATGTTGGAGACTTAAAAAAACTATCAAGAATTTACACAATAATCATATAGGTGAATAAAATTATCAACCCATGTAAGTGCTGTATAAAATTTTTGATAATTTTTTAATAGTTCCTAACGTTGATCAAGAAATGAAGGGTACCATCAATGTCTTGGCTAAGAAAGAATGCAGCATCATCCTCATCAAAGTCGTCTTCGTTTTGGTCATCCTCCTCCTCCGAAGCAGTACCTTCTTCATTCTCTTCCCTATCACTTTCGACTGTGGGCAGCATTGTAAATGCCCTCTCCTAGGATGTTTCATCAAATATTATTATTGTTATATTTATGTGTTTACAACACCATACACATTTGTAGGGGAAAGGGAAAAAAAAATTCATGTGAAAAATATTTTTTGCAAAAATTTGTTCGAAATATAAAATGCTATTAAAGACAACTTTGTGTATTTTTATTTTTTTTTCCTTCTCAAAGCAAACATCTTAAAAATGATGTGTTAGTAATTTGTAGGATAATCCTTCGTAACTCGAAATCCTTTACCCCTAATGGCTCAACTGCCCAAACGACGTCGTTTTGGGCAAGTTTTTTTTTTTTTTTTTTCCTCTCTTATATCGCTGAAACGGAGGGAGGAAAAAGAAAGAAAGAGAGTAGAAGAGAGAAAGAGAGAGAAGAGAGAGAAGAGGAAGAGAGAAGAGAGAGGGGGAAGAGAGAGCACCCATCACCGACATCGCCATCCTGTGTGTATAAACAGATCTGTGTATACACAGATAGATCTGTGTGTGTATACACAAATCTGTGTACCTCTCTCTCTCTCTTCCTCTCTGTTCTGAGTTATGGAAGAAGAAAAGAAAAAAAAGAGCAAGAAGAGATATGTTGTTGATGATGATGATGATGTCGATGATGCAGATATGTTGTTGATGATGATGATGTGTTGCTGATGACGATGATGTTCTCTCTCTCTCTCGCTCTCTCTCTCGGTTCCTATTCTTCTCTTTTCTTCATCTTCAGAGATAAAAGAGAAAGAAAAAAAAATCCAAAACGACGTTGTTTTGAAATTCGAGCTAGTCGGGCTAAAGATATTTCAAGCACCTAGCAGCTCCGGTACTTATAATGCATGAGGCTTCGCTCCACTGCATTAATTGGACCGGAGTCAGACGGCAGGCTATTATGGACTCACCTTAAGTTCATTTTATTAATTTGAATCGTTTAATTTTTTAGTATCTTCCCGATAGATATATATAAATATTTGGGCGACGTTTATATTTTAAAAAAATATATAATTTTAAAAATAAATTGTTTATTTTTCTAGAATAGTGGCAGTACAATGGTGGTGGCGATAAAATTTTAGACTGAAAAATCTTTTCAACTTTTGCCAAACCAACTCATTTTCTAAGAAAAACATTTTTCATTAATTTTTATTTTCTATCGTTTTTTGTTTTTTGTTTTTTTTTTTCCTATTGTACCAAAGTAAAAAATTATAAAAATATATTTTTCAAAAAACATTTTACTGCCCAAACAAACTAATAAAATTGAAAATGAAACTATAGAGAGAGTTAGAGAAGGAGAGACCTGTTCCTGCAAGGAGAGTGCAAGAGCAAAATCAGAGTCGACCTGCCCCAGCTGGATAAAAGGGGTGGTGGTGGTGGTTCTGGATTCTCGTTTCGCCTGTTCATCGTTCATCTTCGATTTCGATGATCGATTCTCGAAACCTAGCTAACTATCACAGAATTAAACCAATTGAAATTTAGGATATAAAAAGGAAGCTGAGAGGGAAGGAGAATATTAAAGACAGAGAGCAACAGAGAACTGTGAATAATAACAGAGAAGAATAGGGGGGGATTTCTTTAAAGAGAATGAAAGTTTCAAGAGAAGCAATTCAAAAAAACAGATAGATAGGTATTATATTATTCCCCCAGGAAGGATTGATTGGTTGATTAAGAATTCTTAATCATGATGACTTGCCATTACCTTCAACCTTACGTTTACGTTTGCTTTTGCGCTTGCGCTTGCTTTTATACACAATCAACTCTATCCCTAACCCTTCAACCCTGATTTCCTTCATCTGTAGTAGGGATAACCCAAATCCACACGTCTATAGCTTCATTCTTCATATAGAGACAGATATTAGCAGCTTCCCTCTCTGGTGGTGTTTGGGAACTTGGGTTTGGGATTTTTTTTTTTGATTTTTTTCATTAAAAGATAAATTTTTTGCAAAATTAAAAAAAAATACATTCAAACAAAATATCACATTCAATCTCATAATTATTTCACTTTTCTCTCACAAACATCACATCCAACCACAAAAAAATCCAACTATCTTCTTAAACACCAAAATTTTTTTATCTAATAATATTTTACAACTAAAAAAACCTACATAAAAATCCGCTTCCTAAACACCAACTCTGTCTTGTTTCGTTTGGGAATAATTCTTTTAGTCTAACCACTCTAAATTTGTTCCATTTGAGAAGTTTTTTTTTTTTTTGTGACTCTTTTAGAAAAAATAATAAATAATAATTATGATTTATATATAACATTTTATCTTATTAATTTATTTTATTTTTTTATACTTTATTAATCCAAATACACTCCACACCAATTTGTCAAATGGCAGCTATGCCCTGCTAGGAAATCCCATCTTTTTTTTGGTGTCTCACCTCCTCACACACACCGGCTCACAGTCCCCTGCCTTCAAAAAAATAAGGGAGTGTATTTGTATAAAAATAATTATAGATAAGTAAAATTTTTTTATCAATATTAATAATTAAAGTCATAAGTTTTTCAGTAATTCTATAATTATTTTTCTAAAAATACATTGGATTGTAGCTTTTTTTTTAATAACCTCCTAAATCTATTGAATTTGGTTGAAATCGTCGACTTGATTTAGTTTTATTAATTTCAGTTATTCAAAAATAATAGAATCATTTAAATCGGTCTAATTTATTATTTCAAAACTTAGAGAAGTGTTTATTATTTTTTTATTTTTATATGTAAAAAATAAAAATATAAAAGCTTTACATAAGATTTGAACACTAGTTTTAATTGTAAAATTGACAAATTCTAACTAACTTAACCAAATTAGTTGTTGTTAGTTTGTTTATTAACATAAAAATATATATCATATTTATTGTTATATAAAAAATTTAAAATCATGAAACCAAATATTAAAAAAAATAAAATTTTGAGTCAATTATAGACATTAATTGATTAATTATTATCGAATATTATTTAACATCTTCCATTTGATAACGAATCAACGATACATGTACAACACTCCACGTAAGTTTGGAAATTAGTTAAAATAGTTAAAAGGCTAGAAAATTATTATAAAAAATAATTCAACTATTTTTTTTTATTTTTCTGTACTTTTTTTCGTGAAAAATTAAAAATTAAGTAAAATAGTTAGTTTCCAAAATAACCCTCAACTATTTAAAAAAGAAAAAAAGAGCAGGGTACAAATCTAACCTTTTCAAAGGGGTGATAATTAGGTAATTTTATAATTGAGATGTTCGAACGTACTATTCTAAAATTACCGGATAAAGTTGTGTTTAGGTGATAATTAAAAGAGGGAGTTCTTGTAATTAGTTGTAAAATTTTACGTTCTTAATCTATAAAATTAAAATTGTTTTAATAATTAAAATTCGATTAAGAAAATATTTGAATTTTGGGAAGTATATGAAGTATAAGATCATTTTTTTATTTTTTTTTTTAAAAAAAAAATCAACTTGTTCTCAATACTTAATTTTCATTTGTGTGCTCACCACGGCCCTCACTTTGATGATTTATTTTATTCATATTTTAAGTCATTCTGTGTAGATCATTCATATAAGAAAAATTAGATTGATCTAATAATTATAATTATATAATTTCATCACATTTTTTTAAAAAAATAGACAATAGATGTGATTTTGAAAATAATCTATTTATTTTTTTTAATACAAATGTGATAAAATAGTATGACTATAATTATTGGATCAATTTAATTTTTTTTTATACAAACTTAAAAAATTAATATATCCGATCATTAAAGTAATACTTGTAGAGAGTCCATGGGTCAAGGCTGAACGGTTCAATTCTTTTTGAGAACTAAAGTGAAGTTGCTTTGATTTTTTATCCTGATTTTTGTGTTTTTTCACTTTTTTTCCATCCAATTTATTTCCACCAACATGTTCCTTTACAAATTAATGAAACAAACACAACCACAAGTATGACAATCACCATCCAACACAGTTAGGAAATAGATGTGCACCTCTATGATTTGGACCTTAATTTGTACATGTGCCTCTTTTGGACTCTTGAAATATTTCTGAGGGTTGAAAATTGTATTTTAGTCGGTTTTTTATTGACTTTTCTCCGTTGTAATCCTTTTTTTAATAAGCAAAAAAATTACTTTTTAGATTCAACTAAATTAACACAAATAAACAATTTTAAAGTCCTAGTGCACTTTGTATAAGATGGGCTTGGATACTCTCTGGTACATTTTATGGTCCAAAAAATAAGAAGGAAAAAAAAATACTAAAAAGCAAAGGAAGAAAAATAGCACAGCTTCAAGGATTCCCACGATCTCCTTCTTTCTTCTTCTCCTTTCCTTTTCCCTTACATTCCCCCTTTGCTCCAACTGCCACCAACACCACCTTTTCACCACTGCCAACTCTCTATACCTACTAGCCACCCTCGCACCACTTGTAGCCTTCTCTCCTCATTTACACATTCTTGGTCCTATACTTCTTCTTCTTCTTGCGCTGCAATATGAAAATCATTGAGCTAGGGTTTATGTCAAGACCCTCAACCTCCCCATGCCTTTGACTAACTCTCATGCCACCTTGGTTATCACTGACGTTGACTCTATGAAATCGATTGCATAAGTAATCACATAAGAGCAGGCTTGGCCCTAAGATTTCCAGAGTCCAAAGCCGATAATCAACTACTAAATTTCTGAGGGTCTTCACATTTTTTTTATTGAATGAAAAAAAAAATTTAAGGTAAAGGACAAAAGATTTATATTAAAATTACAAAAAATACTTAGCATTATATTATAACAACTAATAAGTATCACTTAATCCTCGCTCTTCTTACAATTTAGAAGCAAATAAATCAATCATACTTGCATTATCTAGTTTTTTTGCAAAATCATTTTCAATGGATAATAATGCTAATCCATTCAATCTTTCTTGTGACATGGTTGATCGAAGGTGGTTTTTGATATTTTCAACTTTGAAAAGCTTCTTTCTCCCGATGCAACTGTAACCGGAATAGTCAAAAGTATCCTATAAGCAACCCATGAATTTGGAAAACAATTTGCCATCAACTACAGATGATTGAGCACTTCAATTGGTTTATTGACTTCTTTTGGCAATCTTTCTTTCAAGACTTTTAGCTCCATCAATAAATTTCTTCCATCAATATCGGAAATCTCATCATGTTTTAAAAATTCTTCAAGGTTCACACACTCCGCCTTTAATGATTCATCGCTGCACTTTCAAACAAAAAGCCAAAGTTTGCCTCATATACTTTGAATTGTTCGAACCTATTTTTGAGTGAACAAAGGGCTTGATCAACAAAATAAAAAAAGTAATCAACTCTAAATGATTCTTCAGCTGACTGGGTCACATATTCGCTAACATTCTCATCAAATTGTTTCTTTCTAGAAATGATGCGCTTTTCAACAAATATAGGTTCAATTCTCAATTCACTTGCCATTTCTTTAGCTTCAACCATAGCCTCCATGAAACCAATTTCTCTATGGCGGTGTTTGGGAAGGATTTTTTTTTTTTGTTTTTTTTTTCACTAAAAGCCAAATTGGTTACAAAACCAAAAAAACAAATCCAAACAAAAAATCACATCAAACCCCATAATCATTCACTTTTCTCTCACAAACATTACATCCAACCACAAAAAAACCCAACTATCTTCCAAAACACAAAAAAAATTTCTCCAATAATATCCTACAACTAAAAAAACCTACAAAAAAACCCACTTCCCAAACACCCACTATATATTACAACATACTTAACAATCCCATCTAGCTGCTTTACAGCAACTGCTATATCCATATTTTCACTTTGAAGAAGCTTGCTAACAGAGTTCACATGAAACAACAAATTGTACCAAATTACAATGCTAAACAAGCACTCAAAAGTCTCAAGTTCATGAGGTATCAGGGTTTTAGCTTCACTTTTTGCAATCGAATCTATGGTAGGATTGTTGTACAAGTCAACTAAAGCATCTCTTATTTTTGAAGCATAGTATCTTAGTGGTTTAACACTTTCAATGCGACTTTCCCAACGCATTTGAGACGACTTAACCGTGAGGCCTTCCTTTAGATTATCTTTTAAAATTGCCCAACGTTGAACGGAAGATGAAAACAATACATATATGCGGTGTACCACACCAAAAAAAGTTTTTGATTTAGAGCAAGAGTTGGCCATATCACAAAACACAAGGTTGAGACTATGACAATCACACGGCGTATAAAATGCTCTAGGATTTACTTGAAGTACTCTTGTTTGAACACCTTTGTTTTTGCCTTTAATGTTAGAGCCATCTCTTAAGTCACCAATATCAAGTTGAAGGTTAACTAATGCTTCTTGAAGTTTATCAAAAAGTCCTATCCCCGATGTATCATCCACATTCAAGAATTCCAAAAAAAACTCTTTCACTTTAATTGGACTTGTTGAAACATCCATGCATCGTACAACAAGAGACATTTGTTCTTGATGGCTTATATCCGGAGTACAATCAAGTATGACCGAAAGGTATTTTGCTAGTTTGATTATCGACAAAATTGCACTTTTGATTTCCCCGGCCAATATTTGTATCACCTCATTTTGAATTTTGTGACTCAAATAATGATAATGAATATCACCCTCTTTTATCTGCCGCAAGTGCTATTCCATCGTTGGATCAAACTCTCCAATCATTTCAATTATGCTTAAAAAAAGTCCATTGCTCTCTTCATAAATCTTCTCATGGCTTCCACGAAAAGGCAAATTATTCTTGGCAAGTGTTTTCACAACTGCAATTATCATCAATAAAACCCGTCTCAAGTGCTCTCTTTCTTTGTTAACTTGTTCTTGTATACTTTTATCTATTGTTTGATACTTTCCTAATCTTTCCTCCAACTCAATCCATTTGCTGATGCAAGTAATGTGCTTGTTACCACTTTCATGGCCTTTAAGTCTCTCACCAATATTTTTCCAGTCTTTAAATCCTTCGGTAACCAATTGAGTCTTATTTCCCTCTTGCTTAAACAACTTACAACAAAAGCAAAATATTCTATCCAAAAGTTCCGAGTATATTAGTCATGTCCTATCAAATTTTTCTCCATTTGGTAAATGCCGAATATGATGAATAGGTGAGAAATGCCTATGCCTAAAAGAATCATCCTTAGGGAAGTTGAACTCACAATTTCTTCTCACAGGACCTCTTTCAACTAAAAAATCTCATAAATTCTAGTCAATTATTTTCCAAGTCCCCGGATCATCTATATTTGAATGCTCACGTTCCGTATTCATCTCATCATCTTGATTGGCTTCTGCACTCCCAAATTCTCCATTTCCTTCTTCATCCACCAAATTTTCATTCTCATTATCCACCAAAATTTCATTCTCATTATTCACCAAAGTTTCAAATTCTTCACTATCCAAGTCTTCAACTGATTGTTCTGTTTGTTTGTCACTCGTAAAAAACTTATCAATAGCTCCTCTTTGACACTTGACTAATTTTTTCGACTCTTTGTTTCTTTTTCCTTTTTGCGAATCTAAACGAATAATTTCTTTTAAGAGTCATGATGAGCTGAGATCAAAATATTTTTTTAGATCAAAATTCAAAACAAGAGCACCACCACCACTTAACAAAACACAGAACTTTTAAATTATGTAATGTGAACTATTGAACTTAAACAAATTCTTCTTGATGATGTAAATACCAATATTATACTAGCAATTAATTGTGTAAAAGAAATACAAATATTTAATTAATTAAATAGAAAAAAAAAATTACATGTGCTTGCTGCTGCTCCGTCCGTGTACTGCTACTTCGTTCGTGTGTTACTACTGCTTCGTTGTTTTTGGCTTGGGTTGTTGGTGTGCTATCAAACAAACTGTAGGGAAGGTTGGAATAAGAGAAGATAGGGCTAGGAATTATAAAAAAGGGGCCTTTCAAACTGTTGGGTTGGGCCTTAACTGTTGGCCCTTAATTGTTAGGACTTAGGAATTGGATTAATTGTTGGGCCTTTCAAACTACTACTTTATTGGGCTGCTGCTGTCAAATTGTTGAGCCTTTTAATTTTTTAATGGGTCAAATTATTTTAAGTTAAATTGGGCTTTTTAAATTTTTTTTTGGACTTAAAACATACCTAATATATTATACTAAATTATAATAGAAGGGGGCCCTATTTTGGGCCTATTTTGAGGGGCCCTAAGCCATGGCCTTATGGGCCTATGGCTAGGGCCGAGCCTGCATAAGAGTAGAGAAAAAAAAAAAAAAAGAATATAGGGGCAACGGTTGCAGTGACAGAGGTTGAAGTGTTGTTCGTAGCAGATTAGGGGGAGAGAGAAGACAAGCCCAAAGAAAGGAGCTTTGTTTTCTGGTCTCTTTTTTTTTCTTTGTTCTTTTTCTTTTTTTGCAACGATGTCAATTTTGGTGCACTAGCTGTCACGACCCAAACCCGCCCCTATAGGTTTAGCATCGTAACTGGCCAGTAATCCTTAGATTACCGAAGGCCTCTGAACAGATTAGCAAAATTAAGGGGCTAGCGGAAGCAAACGCATAATTAAAATTGTCCAATGAGCTGTGCTGACTTATATGAACAGAATATTTAAAACTTTATATAAGTATGCAATAGTCATTCATACATTATACCCACACACATTGAAGTATCGTAAGTACAGCCAACAGAATTAATCAGGTCATATATATATATATATACAGAACCAATAGAACTTGACACAGGAAACTGCGGGAACCTCCACGTGAGGCACAATGGTTGGCTGACAATAGAACACAAGTCCAGACAAAAAGCCTTCAGGCTCGGGCTCCAGAATGCTCACCTATACATATATATACACACAATGAGCTAAAACCTAGTGAATAACATTAAGGTAAAGGGGTTAGTGAACGAAATCCGAATATATCATAAGCAGAAAACAGACCAGAGCATAATCATTCTCATATCAGAACATAATAATGGTACATCCCTTAGAACACATCACAGAACGTCTTCTGACTAGAGTAATCGGTTCCGGATACCGATTAAACACATATCACCACAATGAAGTGGCTAACGAGATCTCGTAATTACTTGTATGTCATGGACCTGCATTTTCATGCTGTCCCCCATGACTTGGGACTATCTATGGATGCCATAATAGATTTCAAACATGAAATATTCGTTCACGAAAACAGATATCATTTCAGAAATCAGAACTTATCATATTTCATTTAGAACATAATTCATATGAACGTATCTTTACGATAACGTTACTCACAGTGGTTCCAGTAAGCGGTCAATCAATCCTCGAGTCTTGACCTACAATCACAAAATACATAACACAAGCATGTCTTATCATTACACATTCAAGTGGCCATTAAGGCTTAGCTTTCATTACATAGGTTCAAATTCTTTCTTATCACATTGCCTAAAATACACACACTTGCAGTCTCGGAACTTAGTATATTCTTTTCTTAGTGTGTTTCTAATCCATAACCTCATTACTATGGCTTAACTAAGGTTTAGGAATGCCTAAGATGCAATGAGAATGCCAAAACATGCCTTGGAACACTTAGGCAAAATTTCTGAAAATAAGGTCCACGCTCGAGCGTAGCTTTCCTCGCTCGAGCAGATATGCAAAATGTGAATGGTCGCTCGAGTGCACATTCTTCGCTCGAGCGATCTGTAAAAGACATGAAACTTCTAGAAGCTTGCAATTCACGCTCGAGCGGACTTTTAGTCGCTCGAGCGGAGTATACGCACTCAGAGTGGTCGCTCGAGCGTGAACTCCCACGCTCGAGCGTAGATGCAAATTCTAGAATTTCCAGATTGCACTTCAAAACACTCGAATTCCAACCTTCAAAACACATCTCTTGGGCCCCAAAACTTGAGATAACATAGTAAACTTGTAAAACGAAGAATTACAGATTATTTCATAAAATCATGGCCAAGAGTTTGTTTTAAAAACTCACAATTTCAACTTAAAACATGATAAATGTTCATGAACACAACATGCATGGGTTTTCTTGGTCTAGAGCTTCCAAAACATGATCAAACCCCACAAAACAACTTGAAACTTGATGATTTCCCCAAATGAAGATGAATTTCAAACATGCAAGAGAGGATTCATGGAAATCATGCTCAATTTGTAAGAAAATGTACATGCATGCATGAATTGCCACTCAAATCTTCCTTCTAAGCTCAATACACACCCTTAAACACATAATCTTCATGTTGATAACTTAGATTCATAATTTAGGGGTTGAATTCATACCTATAGTCTAGAATTAACTAGATTCTTGCACAAAATTGATGAACTCAAGCAAAGCCTTCACTTCTATCTTTAATTTCTACCTTCTCTCTCTAGAATTGCACTCTCTCTCTCCCTAAGATGAATTCTCAGATTTTGGCACTCAGAAATGAGAGAAAAGAGCTAAATGTGTTAAATATATAGTCATGATATATAATGCATTAATTGGCACATTAGGCTAACCAAACACAACTAATTAATCGTTCTGAATCAATTTTTAATAAAACTTGCCATTGGTTCTAAAAATTCCAAATAACATATCGGTGTAGTCAAATTCGGTTTCGGATGCTGATAAGGCTTTCAATTTACATATTAAAGTGGAATTCCAAACAGATATTCTATAAGTAACAGATAGAAGGCCAAATATCATGTAATTTACATATTAATCCCATAATTCATTTGATCCACTCAATTAGCATCTTTAATCACTAATTAGTAGCTAATTAAGGATCGGGGTTATTACAGTCTCCCCATCTTAAAAAGTTTGGTCCTCCAAACGTGAGTAAATGCATGTCAACAGAAATGATGCCCATCATAAATGTAACTTTAACTCTTTACAAAACAGAAGCATAACCATAATCATAACAGAGTCTTATACGCATTCAGATTTTAGTCCAGAACAGACTCAGATACATGTTCATGTTCATATTCTTGTCCAGATCATACACCGACAGAAATCATAAGTCATGCGCAAGCATACGTGATACATCCATTAGCATTAACAGAACAGAATAGAACAGAACAGAACAGAACGTATACACGTGAGGTTACGAATAACCAGTTCCATAAAGGAACCTCCGGATCCGGGTAACAAAACAAAACAGAAATATGCTGAGCCCCCGTGACGGGGCCTCCAGTATGGGTAACAGAGTGCTAACAGATTAAGTTCCATAAAGGAACCTCCGATACCGGGTAACAGCCAACCGATATCACATAATACCAAGAGTCACACGAATTCATATCAGAGATTGGACAATTATTCATTTCACAACACATAATATTTCAGAAAACAGATCCCCTTTAGACACACAGGAAACAAATACAGTTGAACACAACTTTACTACGTTATTGCTCACATTACTTATATCAAGTATTTATCGGGGTCATAGATTCACACTGTTTCCATTTTCATAAGTAATTTCCCCCGTTAAGTTACAGAGATTTGATTTATTCATTTCCGAGTCATTCATCCAGTCTTTGTTCAACTTGGTTTTCTATTCGGTAATCCATTACAGTTAGTCCAGGTCATCCAAAGTATAGCAGCAAATACAAGGCAATTTCGCACATTAACCCCATAGCAGTAAACGAAATTCCGAAGTAATCATTCATATACTATTCATCAGCCTCAGTTCCACAGATTCAATCGTACTATGCGTCAATACAGAAGCAGTCATACTGATTGCGTATCCTCCCAAGTAGTCAGAGTTTATAATCGAACCAGTCTGCTGTCAATAAATTCTATCAGTTTTGAAGTACAGTAACACAAAAGCAATCATTCTCTTAGTCAAACAAGTTCATGGTAGTAACGGTAATACCGGAGTAGTTAGCCATGTGTCATGTATACGGTATTCCATATTTCCCAAGCACAAGTTACCAAATTTCATAATCTCATTCACGTGTTTTCCCATTCGGTTACAGGCATATGGTAAGAAGCTATTCGTAATCACATAATCTGCTGTTGACGGTTCACATTCTTTCTAAGGGTTCAATATTGATTCTAGTTCTCGTTCGGTTAGTTCCCTTAGCAACACGGCCTTGTTATTCAATCGTAAGTAATTCACACTCCCCCATAATGTAACCAAATCAGATAATAGCTCTCAATAAGGGTCTTCGCGGATCAAATCAATAAAGGCTCAACCAGGTCATGTCAGATGAAAGTTCTACCCAGTCATATCAAATAAAAGTTCAAAGTGTGAGTCATCAAACAGAAGTTCCATCAGTTAAACAAAGGTCTCATCAAACCATAGTTTTATCAGATTAGATCAGGTAAAGGTTCTAGCCTTATTATTTCCAAACGAGGTACATTAATTCTATAGTTCATACTCCATTCGCTTAGGTGCATAGTCAGTAGTTCTACAGTTGTTCTAAGTTCCTCGGTTCTCAATTCACATCAGAGTTATGTATCACAATAGTTCATATCGAAGAGTTCAGATCATATACAATGCTACATTCTCCAAGTAAGTTCACATGTGGGTGCATAGGTATGGCATTGTTCATATCAAGAAGTAAGCATCACAGCCAATATAACAATTTCCCAGAGTCATGGTCCCAACGGTCAAGTTATCAATAAATAATCATATCAATCATTCTGGGCAACGGTATAGTCATATATATACATGTCCAGAGTTTAATAACCTTCCCAATACAGATTCACGAGGTCTATGTACAGATGAACACAAAACAGTTTCCCCAGATACAATAGTTAAGGCAACAAGTCATAAGTCTACTCAGTCTAGATACAAATGCAGCGAACACAAAGAGTGCGTCGAGTTCAATTAATTAACATCCCACGCAAAGGTATAGGCGTATGTAAGTCCAAACATGTTCCATATCCAGTCAATAATAGTGTGCCTCCATATTTAACAGTTCGAGCATAGTTCAACAGGTCAGTCATGATAGTTCATATCAACCAGTAAGTCTCTAAGTGTTCATTAACCACGGTTCAATCCCATCAATTCTAATAGTATTACAAGCATGGAAACATACAGACAGGTACGAGTCCAAAATCAATTATCATTTAGGCATTCGTTCACAATTCATAAGTAAAAGTTCGTTCTTCCAAGCTGACATAGGTTCTCAATTTCAGAAATTCCGTACGTGGCTGATTCATGTATATAATTCGAGATCACGGGTCTACTCATTTGATGATGTCAGTCAATATATAACAGTTCAGTTCAAGTCATGGTCATACAGATTTCCCAAACTATAGTCAATCATGATGTGTTCCCATGTTCAATAGTTCTAGCATAGTTCAAGGTCATACCTAACAGTTCATATTAAATTTTGCAATACGGTACAAGGATTTAACCCAGCAAGTTCTCGTTGTCCATAAGTCTCAACAATTCCCAAAGCTTAGGTAATTCGTTATAGGGCTTCGAGCATCTCACATAAAATTAGCAAGTTTTCAAGGCAGTCAATAACTAGGGGTTCATAATTCTAATAATTCAATTGGTTCAATTAACATGTCCACAATCTATATCAAGTTAAGGAATGTACACTTCCACACAAATTCCCATATAAACAATTGCACATAGTTAAGGTAATACCTGCGTCAGTTGTTTCAGTGTTCCGAGCATTTTCTGGAACTAGGGTGTAGGAACAGAACCAGTCGTACTAGCATTAGGCCTAGTGTTGTTCGGATGAGTTCGCGAGCAAGATTTAGCCAACTGCCCTCTCTGACCATATCTAAAACAGGCTCCTGATAGACGGCGACAAATGCCCCAATGTTGTTTCCCACATTCTTTACAAATAGGTATACCATTGTTCACACTGCTTCCCCGACTCTCTTTGTTCACAGTTTTCACCCTAGATTTTTCATTCGCAGAGGTCATCAAATTACTAGTCATTTCAACTTTCTGTTTCTTCTGTTTCGTTCTTTCGGATTCAGTTGATGATGTTGATTTTGATATTTTCAATGCTGCTATGTTTGCCTCAAACATTAATGCTCTATCAAGGACATCTACGTACTTTGACAGTTTTAAAACACCAACTCGGTCAAACACATCTAGGTCAAGCCCACCTTCAAATTTTCTAGTCTTTTTATAGTCAGTGTCTATCATGTGGGGTGCATATCGGGCCAATTCAGTAAATTTTGCTTCATATTCGGCCACAGTCATATTGCCTTGTTTTAGTTGTTCAAATTCGGATACCTTCCTATCCCGGATGCATTGGGGAAAGTGTTTTTCGAAGAAAATTTCTTTAAACCTCTCCCACGTCACACCTTCATTATCATTTCGTACTAACATCCACCATCTTCTAGCTTCTTCTTTAAGTGTGAATGTTGCCAACAAAACTTTCTGTGACTCAGTACACGGAAATACCTCAAATATTTTCTCAGTTTCTAAGACCCAAGCCTCGGCTTTTAACAGTTCAATACCCCCCTGAAATTCCGGTGGTTTCATCTTATTATATTTCTGTGTCAGTGTTATCACATCATAATTAGCTGGTTCAGGTACATGTATTTGCCCTTGCTACTGTTGTTTCAGATTTTCGGTTAAGGCTTCAACCATTCTTTCTAACTGGCTAATTCTAGCGTCAGAAGATTCAGATTTGTCTACATTCCTTGTCCTTTCCATTGGCTACACACAAACAGGTTACTTATTAATATAAGGAAAGTTCTCACTGTTCTCACATTTCATTTCATATCAGACGCGTTTATACTTTCATTTCAATTCAGATACGGTCACATGATCCTTTACTCCCATACGTTCTTGTTCACATAGATTCCACATTCGGTATTGAAATTAACATCACATGTTATTCCATTTAACTTCTTTGATCATGCACATAGGTTCATTTCCTTTCATTTTCAATTCAGATATGTTCATACACTTAAACATGATAATGCAATGCCCCTATTTCATTTCTAGGACATCCTATAGCTCATATGGACTCGTGTGTGTGGTATAACTCGTGCTCTGATACTACTCTATCACGACCCAAACCCGCCCCTATAGGTTTAGCATCGTAACCGGCCAGTAATCCGTAGATTACCGAAGGCCTTTGAACAGATTAGCAAAATTAAAGGGCTAGCGGAAGCAAACGCATAATTAAAATTGTCCAATGAGCTGTGCTGACTTATATGAACAGATTATTTAAAACTTTATATAAGCATGCAATAGTCATTCATACATTATACCCACACACATTGAAGTATCGTAAGTACAGCCAACAGAATTAAATCAGGTCATATATATATATACAGAACCAACAGAACT
The DNA here is from genome assembly GCA_030407325.1 of Camellia japonica. Lineage (NCBI taxonomy): Eukaryota > Viridiplantae > Streptophyta > Magnoliopsida > Ericales > Theaceae > Camellia > Camellia japonica. The sequence continues at coordinate 63,013,042 of JAPPVO010000002.1, forward strand.
TGAACACAGGACATTGCGGGAACCTCCACGTGAGGCACAATGGTTGGCTGACAACAGAACACAAGTCCAGACAAAAAGCCTTCAGGCTCGGGCTCCAGAATGCTCACCTATACATATATATACACACAATGAGCTAAAGCCTAGTGAATAACATTAAGGTAAAGGGGTTAGTGAACGAAATCCGAATATATCATAAGCAGAAAACAGACCAGAGCATAATCATTCTCATATCAGAACATAATAATGGTACATCCCTTAGAACACATCACAGAACGTCTTCCGACTAGAGTAATCGGTTCCGGATACCGATTAAACACATATCACCACAATGAAGTGGCTAACGAGATCTCGTAATTACTTGTATGTCATGGACCTGCATTTTCATGCCGTCCCCCATGACTTGGGACTATCTATGGATACCATAATAGATTTCAAACATGGAATATTCATTCACGAAAACAGATATCATTTCAGAAATCAGAACTTATCATCTTTCATTACATAGGTTCAAATTCTTTCTTATCACATTGCCTAAAATACACACACTTGTAGTCTCGGAACTTAGTACATTCTTTTCTTAGTGTGTTTCTAATCCATAACCTCATTACTATGGATTAACTAAGGTTTAGGAATGCCTAAGATGCAATGAGAATGCCAAAACATGCCTTGGAACACTTAGGCAAAATTTCTGAAAATAAGGTCCATGCTCGAGCGTAGCTTTCCTCGCTTGAGCGGACATACAAAATGTGAATGGTCGCTCGAGCGCACATTCCTTCGCTCGAGCGATCTGTAAAAGACATGAAACTTCTGGCAGCTTGCAATTCACGCTCGAGCGGACTTTTGGTCGCTCGAACGGAGTGTACGCACTCAGAGTGGTCGCTCGAGCGTGAACACCCACGCTCGAGCGTAAATGCAAATTTTAGAATTTCCAAATTGCACCTTCAAGCTCAAAACTCGAATTCCAACTTTCAAAACACATCTCTTGGGCCCCAAAACTTGAGATAACATAGTAAACTTGTAAAACATGAAGAATTACAGATTATTTCATAAAATCATGGCCTAAGAGTTTGTTAAAAACTCACAATTTCAACTTAAAACATGATAAATGTTCATGAACACAACATGCATGGGTTTTCTTGGTCTAGAGCTTCCCAAAACATGATCAAACCCCACAAAACAACTTGAAACTTGATGATTTCCCCAAATGAAGATGAATTTCAAACATGCAAGAGAGGATTCATGGAAATCATGCTCAATTTGTAAGAAAATGTACATGCATGCATGAATTGCCACTCAAATCTTCCTTCTAAGCTCAATACACACCCTTAAACACATAATCTTCATGTTGATAACTTAGATTCATAATTTAGGGGTTGAATTCATACCTATAGTCTAGAATTAACTAGATTCTTGCACAAAATTGATGAACTCAAGCAAAGCCTTCAACTTCTATCTTTAATTTCTACCTTTCTCTCTCTAGAATTGCACTCTCTCTCTCCCTAAGATGAATTCTCAGATTTTGGCACTCAAGAAATGAGAGAAAAGAGCTAAATGTGTTAAATATATAGTCATGATGATATAATGCATTAATTGGCACATTAGGCTAACCAAACACAACCTAATTAATCGTTCTGAATCAATTTTTAATAAAACTTGCCATATGGTTCTAAAAATTCCAAATAACATATCGGTGTAGTCAAATTCGGTTTCAGATACCGATAAGGCTTTCAATTTACATATTAAAGTGGAATTCCAAACAGATATTATATAAGTAACAGATAAAAGGCCAAATATCATGCAATTTACCTATTAATCCCATAATTCATTTGATCCACTCAATTAGCATCTTTAATCACTGATTAGTAGCTAATTACGGGTCGGGGTTATTACACTAGCGACATAGAATATCTAAACTCATTAAAAATTGACTTACAAAAATTAATGATTAGTCATTTTGAGGACCATAATAAAAAATATTTTTCTTAGAATATTTTATTTGCTTTTTGTTCAACCAAACAACAGAAAATGCAATAAATATTTTTGAAGAAAACATTTTATATTGAAACAAATGAAATATTAAACCAAGGGGTTGGCTTCCCTCCAGTCCGTGATCGAACTATAGGGTACTGTTAGGCCCGTTGAGGCCTACCACGGGTCCCATTTCAATAATCTGAACCGTTTAATGTGTAGAACTCGTCGAGTACTATATGGTTGTAAAAAATCACGTTGATCGGATATCGATAGTCATGTGATCATATCAATTTGTATAAAAAAATAGACGGTGAAAAAATAAACAGTTGACAGAAATTTGATCCTATGAAATAGCTATCGATATTTGATCAACGTGATTTTTTACAAGCATATAGTACTCGACAAGTTCTACACATTGAACGGTTCGGATTATCGAAACGGGACTCCTGGTGAGCCCCTATGGGCCCACGGATTGAAAGGAAGCCCAGCCCTTAAACTAATTATGATAGATTAAATTTTACAAAATAAATAAGGTGATTGAATTTTACAGAATGGGTAATGGTTTAATTGACAAATTTTTTAAAAAAATGTGATTTACTATATTATCAGAAAAATTTTAACATAAGCAAACTAAATTAAGAAATGTGTAGAATGGAATGTATTTATATTTCATCATAAATATAATTTATTTAATTATTTTAAAAAATACCAATTAAATTATGAGATATGCATCTATTATCGACAACTTAGCATACACCATTAATAACCTAGCAATAATAAATAAAAAAACCCACACCTCAAGTGCTGCTCTGTAACAACCACGACCCTTAATTAACGTTAATTCATGCTTAAGTGTGCCTAACAAGTAATTAAGAAGAAATCATGAGTTAATTACATGTGCATTGCATTATTGATGTGTCTCTATATGTTCAGCGTAGAAGGATCTGTTCATTTTTTAGTTTCGGTTTGCGAATTGAAGGCCTTATTAGCATCCGATACAGAAATTGATTTGATTTATGTGTTAATTAGAATTTTTAGGATTTTATGGTAGGTTCAATTGAAATTCGATTTGGAACGATTAAATTGGATCGATTTAATACCATTTGATTAGTCTTATTAAATCAACTCTAATGAAGCCTATATAAGGCTCCATTTAGACCCCACTCAACTTTTTCTTGATGGTTAATCACATTTGAGCTCCTCACACACACAAACGTGAGAGAGAGAGTGAGAGAGAGAAAGGGATGAAATTGAGATCAAGCTTGAAATTTGAGGAAATTGCTAGGAAACTTGGAAGATCACTCAAGAATGTCTCTAGCATAAGGAATCAAGAACCTTAGGTGAGAATGTTAATCTCTAGCTTTGTAATTTAGTTGACTAGTGCATGAAATCAATTGTGTTAGATGGATTAACATGAGAATTGAGCTAAAAGAATGGAATTAAGAATGAATTTATGCATGCATGTGCATTTCAATGCATTGAGAACATGTTGCTAGGAAATTCCTTCATGCATGTTTGAAATTCACCTCAATTTAGGAAAATCATCAAGTTTCAAATTGTTTTATGGCATTTGATCATGTTTTGAGAAGCTCAAGATTAAGAAAGTCCATGCGTGTTCTGTTCTTGAATCGTTCCTAAAATTTAAGTTGAAATTGTGTACAATTGACATGCTTTTGGGCCCTGATTTTTGGAAATGATCTTTAATTCATGTTGTTTTAAGGGTTTTCATGTGTTTTCTCAAGTTGTGGCCCAGAAAAATCAAGTTTGATGCTTTAAAAGTTGAATTTTGAGCTTGAAGATCAAATCTGGAAATTTCAGAAATTTGATCCACACTCAAGCAGGGTACTTCACGCTCAAGCGGACACTCTGAGTACGTGCACTTCCGCTCGAGCGGCGTGAGTCACGCTCGAGCGTGAAATGCATATACCCAGAAGTTCATATGTTTTACAGTTCACTCGAGCGAAAGAATTCACGCTTGAGCATAGGTCTGAGTCTCATGCTGAGCGGGGATCAAGCGTCCGTCGAGCGTGAAAAACATGCAACAAGTACTTTTTCCAAAGTTTACAGTCCGCTCGAGCGGGGGATGTCACGCTCGAGCGAACCTTCACATCTTACATATTTTCTCGAGCGTGGACCCTATTTTCAGCGAAAGTTAAGAAATATTTTTAAGTGCATCTTTGCATCCTCATTCCATCCTAGGCATCCCCTAGGCCATGATTAAGACCCCATAATGAGGATAATGAAATAGGTACACACCATAACAAGAAAGGGCCAAGTTATCATTTACGGGTGTGTAATTCAGGGCATGTTCGTTTTGTAACTGTGTAGGTCAAGCGCCACAAGGAAGCTGAATTGCCTACTTGCGACACCTATTGTCTGTGAATAATAACTTAGTAAAGCTATGTTCAAATCTATGTATTTTCTATATACGAAATAAGATCTGTTGAAGGAAATGCCATGTTTATTACTATGAATGATTGGCCGACATAAAAAGCAATTATGATGCTATACTATGATTCAAGTATGTTGCAAGTGATGTATGCCACGATTCAAGTACGTCATAAGTGACATGATGTTATGATTCAAGTATGCTATAAGTTCCCGGACCGAAGGTTCCTATGGAACTGACAAGCTATCTGTGCCCGGCTGGAGGTTCTTAAGTAGAACTGACAAGTATGCAAGTTCCCAGTCTGGAGGTCCCTATATGGGACTGACAAGTTATCCTCACCCAGCCGGAGGTTCTTCTATAGAACTGACAAGGTAAAAAATTCAAGGCACCCTGTGTGAGATCTACTAGTATTGATGAACGTATGTGAAAGATTAAGTATGAACTCTGATTTTTATCTACATGCTCAGAACAAGAATATGAACATGAATTGTTTTATTTGAACCATGATTTTGGGACATCATTCATATACCCCTTTACTCTATTATTATTCACTGGGCCTCTGCTCACTAGTTATTTATTATGTTTGTAGGTGAGTAGGCTCGTGATTAGGCCTGAGATGACACCTGTAGCGTTTTTTGTGTTGTCAGTCACCTTTTGCCCCTCACGAGGAGGTTCCAGACCAAGTCATGTTTCGTGGCTATGTTTATATGGGTGTATACGATTGATCTTTTGCTCTATGAACAAGTTTACTTTTATGTACATGAAATGATGTGTAAATGCTGTGTCTATGACGTCACTCGTATGTCTATAAAAGTTTAAAATTATCAGTCTCATGTATGTCTGCACAGCTCGATGGACTATGTATATTTTATGTATTTACTTCCGCAGCCCCTATCTATATATTATTATGCTAAGAGGCCTTCGGTAATCCAAGGATTACTGTCCGGTTACATCACTGAACCCATAGGGATGAGTTTGGGTCGTGACAAGCTCCAGGGGTATAAATTTGGCCCAGCCCGGGCTCGAGTTGGCCAATGTTAGACCGTCAGGGCTCTCGCCAAAATTCGGACCGAGTCGAGTTGGTACAAAAACCCAAAAATTAGGCCCAGATCTAAGGGTATTTTGGCCTTAGGCGGGGATTGGGCCTGGGTTCGGCTTTGAGCGGGGCTTAGGCAGGCCTAAACATTTTTTTCTATTTTTTCATTAAAATTTTATTATTTTGTACTAAAAATGACACTAGGACTCGGGCCGGATTTTGACTGGACCTTGAGCGGGTCGATGAGCTGGGTTAGACTTCAAAATGATGGCCCAAGGTTCTAGATTAGGCTTGGGCCCGGGCTTAATCAGGCCGGACCCGTCATGAGTCGCGGGCTAAATTTACACCCCTATGTAGCTCTAATGAAAATTATTATAATTTATTTAATTATAAATTGTTTTTCCGTTATATGTAAAAGAAAAAATGACTTTATTATTATTTAGTTTTAAAATTAATATTTAAATATATTTATCTTAAGTCGGTGCAAAACACGGAACGGACCAGATTGTATCCAGATTTGGAAATAAACGGAGACCGTCAGATTTGGAAACAAAGGTTAAAGTCGGTGGGTGGATATTTACAGAGCGTCCAATTAGGGTTGGCGGGAAAGTCAGTTGCCCAAATTGTTTGATTTTTGTTCGATTGTATCAATCTTCTGTGATTTTCCATCACTTTCTCATCTGATCTAAGGTGTTTCGTCAAATTGTGTGTCGTTTTGTTTTTCTTTCTGGATTTCGCGGTGATGAATTGCGAGAATCTGATGTGTTAGAAGGAGAGTGTTCCATTGATGCTGCAAGGGCTTGATGCGAAGGTTACCATGAGATCTTCTGCGTTTCTAGGAGATTGTGCGAACTCAGGTATGAATTTCCCGAGCCATATCTCCATTGATACTGTGCGTGATTTCAATCTGAATGGTGGGGAAAGAGGTTGATCTGATTGATAGTCTGGAAATTGCATCTATAATATTCTGTTTTTGTTCCAAAAGTTGAGAATGCAAGTATTTTGAGATCTGGTAATAACGAGAATAAATCTGGGTTTTCATAAATAATATGGTTCAAGGTAATGATGTGGCTTGATATATGAATCTCTCTGTAGTGTTTGCTATTTCGCTCTTTATCCCATTATTTGATTTGTAGTACTTGATTTGGTAGTTCTCATTCCTTCCTTGTTTAATATTTTATTTTAGTAAAATATTTCAAATTATTTGATATTCTTTTGATAAACAATGGCAGAGAACCCACAGAATTTTGAGATTTTTTTTTTTGGGGTGATATTATGTAAAATTTTAGTAAGTTTTTATGAACTGACACACTTCAGAATTGCTAGAAGAACAAATATTAGGGTGACTATATTTTTCTACCACATGTTTAACCTTCCTGACTGACATACTCACGACTGTTAAAAATTAATTGGTGAATTACACTAATAGTCCTTATAGTTTGGAGCTTGTGTCACTTTGGTCCCTGACTTTTCAATTGTGACACATTTGACCCTGAATTTTGAATCTTATTTCAAGTAAGGACAATTGAAGATATCATTAGATTTTTCAAGGGTAAAATCGTCAATTTGATAAAATATAAACTAATATGACAAAAATAAATGTCAAACAAATATTTTTTAAATTTTTAAAAATTATTTCTACCCACTAAAAATAAAATTATGTAAAATTGATAAATCTTTTAGACATTTATTTTTTTTTTTTACCAATTAATTTTTATTATGTGTTTGGATGATGATCATTTAAAATTAATTTTTAAAAATTAATCATGTAATTTTTATTAATTTTATATAATTTTATCATTGGTGGATAAAAATAATTTTTTAAAAAGTAAAAATATCTGTTTGACATTTATTTTTGTCAAATTAGTTTATATTTTATTAAATTGACGATCTTGCCCTTGAAATTAAACAATGGTATCTTCAATTATCCTTATTTGGAACAAGATTCAAAATTCAAGGTCAAATGTGTCACAATTGAAAAGTCAGGGACCAAAGTGACACGATTCCCAAACTATAGGGACTGTTAGTGTAATTTGCCCAAAATTAATTGAATTCATGTGGGACCTATTATACCAATTATTTATGGATGCGTCACATTAGATTAGATAACAAACAAAATATGATACAAATTATATAAAAGAAGTCAGTTTCATCCTGCCAATTTGAGTAGTATAATGCTAAATTTGACACCATGAATAGTACGTTATTGGAGTGTATTTTTAGTGCCTATCATGTGAAATTTAACAATAACATATTGATGGAGTTGTTCTAAAATTGTCATTTAAATAGTACATTATTTGAGAATTACTTACTCTTCTTTGTTAATACTTGATGCTTACGTGCTTATAAGTTTAGGTTTTGCTTTTCCACGAGCATTCTTGTTGATAATATATAATGTGAAAGTTGAATTTGATAAGTTTGTGCATAATTAAAAATTTGACGTAATAATTTTGATGATGATTTGTTGAATGAAACCCACTAAATAGAACTTTTGGCCCTGCCACTGTAGATAAAAATATTATTTATCACTTTTTTTTGGCTCTACCAACCTTTTGGATCTCAATGCTTGAGGTTAAGAAAAATGGACACCTCTTTCTCGCAACCTCCATTGCGACTAAAGTTTCTGTACCAGTTTTCTTTGCATTCAAATATATATTAGTTTTGAATTAATTATTATTTCCTTATTTTGCTTCACTTTTCCAAATTTTTTTTCTTTCTTTTGTTTAACTGATATTATCGCAATTTACATAGGTGGCTTCCTCCCTATTTCTTCTTTTTAAAATTTTAATTTCCTTTCTTTGATTTGTACGGCTTGATTTTCGTAGTTCTTATTTCTATCTTATATTCTTTGTTTAATGTTTTATGTTAATATTTTTTCATATTATTTGGTTTTTTTAATATATATATATATATATATATTTATTACTTGATTTTGGTTTCCAATTGATCCTAAGATAAGAATTCAATTTTGGATCTCAATGTCGGAGATGAGAAAAAACGAAAATCTCTTTCTCGCAATCTCCATTGAGACTAAGGCCTCATTTGGCATGCGAGTGTTTAGCCAAACAGCAAAAAAGTTATTAAAAAAACCAAAAAGCCTATAACATATACCAAAAAGTCAAAAATTCCATTTTTTCTCTATTTTTTGCACATCTTTTTGTAAAAAACCAAAAACTCATTTCAAATATATTAGTTTTTTTTTACCTGATATTTTAGCCAAAAAGCCAAAAAGTTACTAAAATAGCCCTGTTCCCAAACGAGGCCTTAGTATCTCTTTTAGATTTCTTTGCAATTAAAAGTATAGTATTATTAGTTTCTAATTAACTTTTTTGTTTTCACAATTTTTTTGTTTTTTTGTTTAGTTGATAGTATTGAAATATACACGGGGTGCATTTCTCCCCCTTTCTCCTTTTCAAATTTCTAATTTTCGTTATTTAATTTGTATTGCTTAATTTGCGTAGTTTTTATTCGTGTCTTACGATTCTTTAGTTACTATTTTATTTTATTGTTTGGTTTTCTTTTGATAAGTATGTTATTTGTTGTATGATTTTTCATTGTCTTTTGGTTTGTTTGTTTACCAAGAAATATTGAAAACAAAATTCCAAACTTTTGGAACTCAATGCTCGAGGTTAAAAAAAAATGTACATCTCTTTCTTGCAATTCCATTGCGACTAAGTTTCTATATCAGTACAGTTTTCTTTGCCTTCAAATTTATAAATTAGTTTCGAATTAATTATTTCTATATTTTGTTTCATATTTCCAATTTTTTTTTTTTGTTTAAGTAATATTATTGAAATTTATATAGTTGGCTATCCCAATTTCTTCTTTTAAAATTTTATTTTCCTTTCTTTGATTTGTATGGCTTGATTTTCGTAGTTCTTATTCTTATCTTATATTCTTTGTTTAATATTTTATTTTAATAAAAATTTTCAAATTATTTGGTTTTTTTAATATATATGTATATATTTATTACTTGATTTTGGTTGCCAAGTGATCTTGAGATAAGAATTCATATTTTGGATCTCAATGTTGGAGATTAGAAAAAATGAACATCTCTTTCTCGCAATCTCCGTTGAGACTAAGTATCTCTCTCAGATTTCTTTGCAATCAAAAGTATAGTATTATTAGTTTCTAATTAACTTTTTCATATTTTGTTTTGTTTTCCCAATTTTTTTGTTTAATTGATAGAATTGAAATATACATAGGTGCATTTCTCCCAATTTCTCCCTTTCCAATTTCTATTTTTCGTTATTTAATTTGTATTGCTTAATTTGCGTAGTTCTTATTCTTGTCTTACGATTCTTTAGTTACTATTTGATAAGTATATTATTTGTTGTATGATTTTTCGTTGTCTTTTGGTTTGTTTGTTTGCCAAGAAGTCCTGAGAACGATATTCCAAACTTTTGAATCTCAATGCTTGAGGTTAAAAAAATGGACATCTCTCTCGGAATCTCCATTGCGACTAAGTTTTTGTATCAGTTTTCTTTTCTTTACATTCAAATTTATATATTAGTTTTGAATTAATTATTTCCATATTTTGTTTCATTTGTCTTTTTTTTTTTTGGTTAACTGATATTATTGAAATTTACATGGGTGGCTTTCTTCCAATTTCTTCTTTTTAAAATTTTATTTTCCTTTCTTTGATTTATGCGGTTTGAATTTCGTAGTTCTTATTTCTATCTTATATTCTTTGGTTAATATTTTATTTTAATAAAATTTCTGAAATTATTTCATTTTTTTCAATAAATAAATATATTTTTTATTATTAATTGATTTTTGGTTGCCAAGTGATCTTAGATAAGAATTCATATTTTTGATCTCAATGTTGGAGATTAGAAAAGCGAACATCTCTTTCTCGCAATCTCCGTTGAGACTATCTAACTTAGATTTCTTTGCAATAAAAATACAGTATTATTAGTTTCTAATTAACTTTTTTGTATTCTGTCTTGTTTTCCCAAATTTTTTTTTTAATTGATATTATTGAAATATGGATTGGTGCATTTCTCCCAATTTTTTCTTTTCAAATTGTTTTTGTTATTTAATTTGTATTGTTTAATTTGCATAGTTCTTATTCTTCTCTTTCGATTCTTTAGTTATTATTTGTTTTAATAGTCTTTTTCTTATTGTTTGGTTTTCTTTTGATAAGTATATTTATTTTTTGTATGATTTTTTGTTGTCTTTTGGTTTGTTTGTTTGTTTGCCACGAAATCCTGAGGGCGAAATTCCAAACTTTTGGAACTCAATGCTCGAGGTTAAAAAAAATGGACATCTCTTTCTCGCAATTCCATTGCGACTAAGTTTCTATATCAGTTTTCTTTGCATTCAAATTTATATATTAGTTTCGAATTAATTATTTCCATATTTTGTTTCATTTTCGAATTTTTTGTTGTTTAACTAATATTATTCTTATTTACGAAGGTGGCTTTCTCCCAATTTCTTCTTTTTAATTTTTTTTTCTTTGATTTGTATGGCTTGATTTTATTTTCATAGTACTTATTCTTATCTTATATTCTTTGTTTAATATTTTATTTTAATAAAAATTTTCAAATTATTTTGTTTTTTTCTAGTAAATATATATGCATATATTTTTATTACTGGATTTTGGTTGCCAAGTGCTCTTGAGATAAGAATTCAAATTTTGGATATCAATGTTGGAGATTAAAAAAAACGAACATCTCTTTCTTGCAATCTCCGTTGAGACTGTATATTTGGTTTGTGTTTGAGAGATGCGTTTTAGAGATAAAAAGTACGAAAACATGTTTGGTTTGGTTTTTTGGGAAATTTGTTTTGGAAAATTGTTTTGAGAGAGAGTTTTGGAAAAAGTGATTGATTTGATGTGTGTGTGAGAGAGATTTGTTTTGGAAAACTTGTTTGGTTTGTGTGTTTTGGAAAAATTTTTTGGGAAATTTGTTTGGTAGAGAAAATTTCTGAAATTTGTTTGTAGAGAAAATTTCTGAAATTTTTTTCAGAAACACAAACCAAACCTACCCTAAGTATCTGTCTCAGATTTCTTTGAATATAATACAACTTGTGAACATTTTTTTTAGATAAATAATCCAACTTAACATAATCAAAAGATTATTAAGTAAATGGTCAAATACCAATAATAAATACATATAAGAAAACCATCCATTATCAAAAGTATAGTATTATTAGATTCTAATTAGCATTTTTGTATTCTGTTTTGTTTTCACAATTTTTTTGTTTAATTGATAGTATTGAAATATACATGGGTGCAATTTTTTTGTTTAATAAATAGTTTTGTTTTCGCATTTTTTTTGTTTTCATGATTCTTTAGTTACTATTTTATTTTATTGTTTGGTTTTCTTTTGATTAGTATGTTATTTGTTGTATGATTTTTTGTTGTCTTTTGGTTTGTTTGTTGGCCAAGAAATTATGAGAACGAAATTCGAAACTTTTTAATGTCAATGCTTGAGGTTAAAAAAAATGGACATCTCTTTCTCTCAATCTCCATTGCGATTAAGTTTCTGTATCAGTTTTCTTTGCATTCAAATTTATATATTAGTTTCGAATTAATTATTTTCATATTTTGTTTCATTTTTCCAAGTTTTTTTTTTTTTGGTTTAACTCCTATTATTAAAATTTACATAGGTGGCTTCCTCCCAATTTCTTCTTTTTAAAATTTTATTTTCCTTTCTTTGATTTGTATTGATTCCTATCTTGTATTCTTTCTTTAATATTTTATTTTACTAAAATTTCTCAAATTATTTCATTTTTCAATAAATATATATATTTTATTATTACTTGATTTTGGTTGCCAAGTGGTCTGAGATAAGAATTCAATGTTGGAGATTAGAAAAAACGAACATCTCGTTCTCACATTCTCCGTTGAAACCAAGTATCTCTCAGATTTCTTTGCAATCAAATGTATAGTATTTTTAGTTTTTAATTAACTTTTTTCATATTTTGTTTTGCTTTCCCAATTTTTTTGTTTAATTGATACTATTGAAATATCCATAGGTAGCTTTCTCCCAATTTCTCCTTTTCAAATTTCTATTTTTTGTTATTTGATTTTATTGCTTAATTTGTGTAGTTCTTATTCCCGCCTTACGATTCTTTAGTTACTATTTTTTTTTTGATTTGGTTTTCTTTTGATAAGTATATTATTTGTTGTATGATTTTTCTTTGTCTTTTGGTTTGTTTGTTTGTTTGTTTGCCACAAAATCCTGAGGGCGAAATTCCAAACTTTTCAATCTCAATACTTGAGGGTAAAAAAAATGGACATCTCTTTCTCACAATTTTCATTACGCCACTTTTTTTTTTTTTTTTGCATTCAAATTTATATATTTGTTTCGAATTAATTATTTTCATATTTTGTTTCATTTTTCCTTTTTTTTGTTGTTTTGATATTATTGAAATTTACACAGGTGTCTTCCTCCCAATTTCTTCTTTTTAAATTTTTATTTTTCTTTCTTTGATTTGTACGGCTTGATTTTTGTTGTTCTTATTCCTATCTTAATATCTTTGTTTAATATTTTATTTTAATAAAATTTTTCAAATTATTTGTTTTTTTAATATATATATTTATTACTTGATTTTGGTTGCCAAGTGATCTTGAGATAAGAATTCATATTTTGAATCTCAATGTTGGAGATTAGCTAAAAATGAACATCTCTTTTTGGCAATCTCTGTTGAGACTTATCTATCTCAAATTTCTTTGCAATCAAAAGTTTAGTATTATTAGTTTCTAATTAATTTTTTTTGTATTTTGTATTTTTTTTTGTTTTTGTTTTTGTTTTTTTCTAGTCTTTTCCTTTTAACGGATACTATTGAAATATACATAGGGGCCTTTTGCCCAATTTCTCCTCTTCAAATATCTATTTTTCTTTATTTGTTTTGTTCGGCTTGATTTTCATAGTTCCTATTCCTATATTATGATTCTTTGTTTAATATTTTATTTTAATAAAATTTCTCAAATTATTTGTTTTTCTTTTAATAAATATATTATTTATTTATTGCTTGATTTTGTTTGCCAAGGGATCCTGATAGAAGAATTCATATGTTGGATCTTAATGGAGATTAAGAAAACGGACATCTCTTTCTCGCAATCTCCATTGAAAGTTTCTCTCAGATTTCTTTGCAATCAAAATATTATAGTATTAGTTTCTAATTAATTTCTCCATATTTTGTTTTGTTTTTCCAATTTTCTCGTTGAATTGATAGCTTTGAAGTATACATAGGGTGCTTTTTCTCCCAATTTCTCATTTTCAAATTTCTATTTTTCGTTATTTGATTTGTATTGCTTTGCGTAGATTTTATTTCTGTCTTGCAATTCTTTGTTTAATATTTTATTTTAATAAAAAAATTCATATTGTTTAGTTTTCTTTTGATAAGCACAGTATTTATTGCTTGATTTTTCTGTCTTTTGATTTGTTTGTTTGCCAAGAAATCCTGAGTATGGAATTCACAACTTTTGTACATCAATGCTTGAGGTTAAAAAAACGGATCTCCATTGAGAATAAGGAATGGACAAATATAGCAGTAGGGTACTAAGAAATGTTAATTTGAATGTTAAAGGAAGTTCCATCTGCAGACTTGTGCATTTCATATTATTTCTATCTTCTTCTTCTCTTTCTTTTCTTTTAAAAAAGTAATGTGCTTTGAATCTTTATATCCAGCAATCAAAGATAGTTCGAGATTGTTAATTTAAGTTTTTATCTTAAATTATTTCGTACATGAAAGAGTATGAGCTTATTACAAAAACAATTAGCCTAGCTTGTTTGGTGAATTTTCAGGATTCACTTTTCAAAAAATTAATTTTTTTTTGTTTTCTGTGTTTTTTTTATTATTTATTTTTATTTAATTTTTTAATTTTCTAAGCAATTTTTTTTTCTTATTTATAATTTTAGATACACCTAACATAAACAAACTTAAAAAGTATAATATTTGTGAAACAATCTTTAGAAAATTCATTGAATACCAAAAATATAAAAAAAAAATACAGAGTTCAGTACATTTTTCGTATTCTTGTGTATTTATTATTTTTTTAAATATTTTTTTTACAAATATTTTACTTTTTAGATACATTTAAGTAAGGTACATCTAAAAAATTTAAAAAATTACTTAAAATTTTTAAAATATTCATTAAAAATAAAAAAAATGTGAAAAATAAAAAACTTAATTTTTAGAAAATTAAATCTAGAAAATTGAAACTAAACACACTGAATAGAATTCCACTCTCTCATCTCAAATACTATAAAACATGATAGGATGACTCCATTCTGCCAGGGATCTTACGACTCTTTACCTTTTTATTTTTTTTATTTTCCCTTTTTGAGTGGAGTGACGTATGAGTGTTTTTAACCTACATAACTTCATCACTATTGTTTCCTGGAAATTATACTTGGGAATTGTTGTGTGTTTCTCATAATCTTATAATTTCTAATATATTATCTAAAGTTTGCTCGAGTAACCTATGTTGTCTTGCTTGATAAAAGGCATGTCGTTTGAGCATGTCTTTTCTTCTTTTTTTGTCATTTAAAAAAAATAAAACATTAATATTCTTTTTTTCTTGTCTCTTCATTTTATTTGCTGTTATTTATCATGTTGGTGTTCAGTGGTGTTTTAATTGTATAAGCCATAATGGTTCACTATGTACTTGTTTTTAGGAATTTAGTTTTTGCTTGATTTTCTAACTTACTCGAAAACATTTATTTATGTTCCTTCACTTGATTTTTGCTTTCCGATTTCTTAGCTGTGGGACATAAATATGGATTGAGTTACAATAGTGACTTTCCAGGGTCATGAATATCTAAGACCTAAGGTGAAGTTTCTTATCCTATCTCTTCATGGAGTCCAGAAGTATTAGATAGAGTTACAGCCATGACATGAATTAGTTTAGTTATTTGATCTCAGCTCTGTGATTCGTATGAAAATGATTATATTTCCGACAAGTTTGAGTGTTGTCTGTGTTGGAGATGGACTGCGAGTGGCAACTTGGGTTTCTAGAGGTCTGCTCTAGAATCTATGGCCATGTTAGCTTCACCTGAACTTTAGATACTAACTATTTTCCTGTGATCCAGCAATGTGTTTCACGTGTTTGGCTGTTTTGAGGGCAGCACAGAAGCAACAATTTTGGAAGCCACCAAAAACCCACCATGAGGTATGGTTTCCAAGAAATTAAGTAATGCCATTAGATGCTTAATTGATGAGAATATTTATAAAATTGTTCTTCAACTTAAACTAGTTTTACACATTTGGATCAAACTAAAGGATAGTATAGTATTCCCAGAATAGTTTGTCTGATTTTGTAATCATATAGTTGATGCTCTGTGTGCCATGAACTATGAGGATACAAGTCCGAAGTCCATCAAAGCCTTCAAAATCCTTCAGAACTCCTCCCCATCCTGTCAGGTGAGGTACGTGTTCACACTCAAATGACGATTATTATAGACACCCTTGATGTGTGCCTGACTGAGATTTGGCTGAGTAATTTAAAACCTGAAACAACTTAAAATAACTCAACTCATTTGATAATGACTCAGTAATAACCTTGATAAGCAAATATGTCAGTCAAATGTGAGCAAATTGACATTGTCTCTGCAAAATTGCTTTGTCAATTCTAGGTTGGCCCTTAGGCAAGGCCACTAAGGCGATCATTTTAGGCCCCCAAAAGCATTAATAGGTTAATAGGTTCAAAAATATGGATCCAATCTAACTAATTTAAGTTCACAATCTAAACTAAATGCCTTATATATTATGTAGGCTTAATTAGTAATTTTGCATCTAAGATTTGAGAGAGTAATATCTAACTATTAATTTGTTGTAGTTGGTTTAATTTTTATTTGTTTTTTGTTTTATGTCTTTCTTTTTTAGATTGGGTGCTGTTTTTGTAAATTGTTAAATTATAAAGCAATAAGATCATATTTTTACGTTTTTGAGTTGTAATAATTTCTTTACTCTTGATCTATATAAGTAAATTTATTGCATGATTTTATTGATTATATATGCATGCACATTTTTGTTGGTATTAGCAAATACAATAAAATTTCGGTACTTGCCATTTTACCCACAATTATTATCATGTATAAAGGGCCCTATTTCAAGAGTTGGCCTAGGGCCCCAAACAACTTGGGGTTGGCTGGCTTTTCAATTAAATTGTTGAAGTTCCATTCACTGAATCATATCCATACTTGAATATGATTATGTTTGGCTGAATTTTGAACGAGTTCATTTTGAAACTATAATTATTTGTGCTTTTGAGTTTTCAAACAATAGAGCAAGTCCCAAGATATTCATTCATACATGAGCTTTCATTTAGGTTTTGCTATGCATGTATTACTCTTACTAACTATTAATTCCTCATGCCTCTTGCTTTCCATTTTTTTTTTGAGGAAAAATGAGACGCATTGAAGTAGAAGGGAAATATCAGAGTTGGTTACAAAAAAACAACTATATGACAGTATTGTGGATGCTGCCTTAGCTGCCTCATGTGCCATATGTACTACCTGTCTGGGCACTTTAGTGGTACAAACATAATCTGAATACATACATAGGTCACCTATTTCTAACATAATATATCCAATATCCGATTCCCAGCCATTCTTTGCTTTAAGTCTTTTAACTAGTAGTTGACTGTCAGTGAGTATTGTTGATTGCCTTTGTTATCCAGAACAACCCATGCAGCACCTGCCTTTTTGGATTGCTGATTCCATGCTCCATCTATTAAAAACCTGTGAAAGGATGGATTTGGGAGAAATTGTGCATCGTTAGTAACCATAAAATAGTTGACAGAAGGATTTTCATCTACATTGGGTGGTGAAATAGGATGCATTTGTAAACTCGACTTAGTGGAGTCCCAATTCATAAGATTAATCTCACGCAAAGTCTGGATTGGGTCCTCAACAATGTGATCAGAAACTGCTTTGTTACAATGAAGCCAGATTCCCCAAAGAATTTTAATTGATTCCACAATGGCGACCTTATCCGGGGCACTCTTAAGCCATTCTTGAAAGCAAGAACCCACCGTTTAACGTTGCCATATATCAAAATTCAATCCCAAACTAGAACCACGCCAGATGTGTTTCGATTAAGGACAGCAGAAAAATACATGCTCTAATGTCTCAGTATCTGCATTGCATCTAACACAGAAAGGGCCGATTGGTAGTCCTCTTTCGATAAGAGGGAATCCAACAGGCGAAATGCGATATAAGAATTTCCAAATAAACATTGTCGATTTGGCTGGTAAGTTTAGTTTCCATAAAGTTTTCCACACATCACTTGGAATGTTATCTCCAACCATAACTTCCCCAGTAAGACCTGCCAAGGCTAGAAAATACCCCGACTTAACGAAATAAATTCCATCTTTGATGCCTCGCCAAACAAGAATGTCAGGTTTATTATCTATTGGAATGTGAATGTTAAGAATATGTGGAACCATTTCTGAGGGGAATTTCTTATTAATGGCTCTCCCCGTGTGCGAGTGATCAGATCAAGGAAATAGGCTACCTGAAAAGATGAGAAAAAATTACCCGTTCCTTGATCAATCATATCATTGTTTATGGTGGTATTAGAGGTGTTTGCGGTTCGGTTGCTGTCAGAGAATTTTCAATCCGTATCTATATGTTGGATTGACAGATGCGGATTGACAGATTAACGGATAGATGCAAATCGATTTATCGGTTTGAACTTTTACAAATTTTAAACATAATATAACTTGTCAACATTTTTTTTTGGGGATAATAATCCAATTTAACATAATCAAAAGATTATTAAGTAAATTGTCGAATACCAATAACAAATACATATAAGAAAACCATGCATTATCAAAATTATTTCATTACTATTTTTTTATTCAAAAATTAGTTAATTTGATTTTTTAAAAAATAACAAAATTAAGTTTTATATTTCACACAAAAATATCAAATATCAATACTTGTCATTTGATAAAAAAAGATTTTCAAATTGAAAAACAATAAAATATCTAAACTCTTTTTTAATTGAAAATACAAATAGAATATCTAAATAAATTAAAAATACAAAATTTTACAAATTATTAAGGGTGTTTACGGTTTGGCAGTTTGGTGCGACCAAAAAAATTTCAAATTTGCCATTCGTTCAAAATTAGGTAAATTGAAAAAAATTAATTCGTAACCGTCTGTTCGTTATTATATATCTGTTTAAAATGTGACGGATTAAATCAATTTGATCAGTTTTGAAAGGATCAATTTTAGAGCGCCTTTTGCCTTCCAGTATGGTCCACTAATGTTGTGCATTATGTTTGCCTAGGAATGGCTATTTTGATTCCCCTTTGAAAGGCAACTTTGCTTTCCTTTGCTTGAGCGCCTTTTGCTTTCCAGTATGGTCCGCTAATGTTGTGCATTATGTTTGCCTGGGAATAGCTATTTTGATTCCCTTTTGGGAGTGCAGATCCTCTCCTTGCAAAGCCAAACTTGCGAGCGTCCTTGCAACGGCTGAGATCAACTGTTGCACATCCAACGGCTGAGATTAAAAAAAAAAAAAAAGAAAAGAAATTTCAGATTCGAAGCCAGAGCTTCTCTGAATAACCAAATCTCTTTCCTTCATATATATACTTCATCATCATCACTCTCTCTCTAGAAACTGCATTTAGGTCTCACACAAAACCTCCATTAATGGAATCCTCATCACCAATCTCAATTCAACAGCCTCTCCACCAAGACCCAAATCCCGAATCCTCCCCAAAACCACAACCCCCTCGTTCCGTGAAGACTCTTATTTTGTTTCCCACCTCAAATCCTCCGAATGCAAAGCTCTTCAAGAGCTTAAAGACAAGCTCATGGCTTCTCATGGTCCAGACTCCATGTGGGCCATCTCTCTCCTCTCCAATGACGACAAATCAGATGTGATTCTCCTCAAATTTCTCCGAGCCAGAGACTTCCGAGTCACTGACTCGCTCCAAATGCTTCTCAAGTGCCTCCAATGGCGAAAAGATTTTTATATATTTGGTTAACACAGTTGATTCGAATTCGATTCATATTCATTGTTGAAAAATCTTTGGAGCAGAGAGTTGAAAGAAAAATGAAGAACGAAGAGAAAGCTCGGTCTCTGTTTGGAATCTCACTCTCTGTCAGACCCATTTGGCATCAATTCCTCATTTGCTCTTCTGGGTTCTTCTTCGGTTGAAATTTCATTTTTTTTTTTTTAATCTCAGCCGTTGGATGTGCAACGACTGAGCCGTTGCAAGGACGCTCGCAAGTTTGGCTTTGCAAGGAGAGGATCTGCACTCCCCTTTTGGAAGGCAACTTTGCTTTCCTTCGCTTTACCAGTGATATAAATGAAGAATCCGGATCTTCGGTGCCCCTTTCCTGTGGCGCATCCTGTAGCCCTCCAAAACGATCGGTGCCCCTTTCCTGTGGCACATCCTGTAGCCCTCCAAAACGACGTCGTTTTGGAGGGTTTTTTTTTTTTTTTTTTTTTTTTTTCCTTTTGCCCTGTTTTCTTCTCTTCATCAGAACCACCAGCTCCCCTCTGCTCTTCATAGAAGTCTTGTTCGGCAGAGAGAGAGGCGCCAAAAACAACCCCACTTCTCCTCTGATTCGAGTTTTCAAGGCCGAATTCGAGTTTCCACCATGGTTTTCAACCGAATCGAAGCGATTGATTTCGAAGCTCTTAGTGGCCGATCCCGAAAAGTGAGGGGCAGTACAGTGGAGTGATTTTTTTCCAGATTATGGTTTTGTCCAGATTATCTCATTGATTATGATTTTGAGTCTTTTTTGCAGAGAGAGAGGACGGAGGGGGGCCGGATCGGAGCCTCAATGTTGAAGGAGAAAGAGACAGAGAGGAGCAGGTGGGCGGCGATGGCGGTCCATGGTGGTGCCTCTGATAGTTCCACAAATGAGATGCTTTCAAGCTGCCCTTTCATGAAGAGCACTGGGTAATAATGTGTGTGATGGTTCTTGTGAAGTTTCTTAGAAGACAAAGTCAAAAATTTCACTCTTCAATTTCTTTTTTTCTTTTTTCCTTTTTTTTTTTTCAGATCTTAATTTTTTATTTTTTTTTGTTTTTTGTTTTTGTTTTGAATGATCTGACTCAAGTTTGTGATAAGTTTTTATTTTATTTTATTTTTTTAATATAAAAAAATGTTTTAGTGAATGATTTGGGATTGTTAGATTGGTAGAAATGTTTGATCGATGCATGACTCAAGTTTGTGATGTTCTTCAACATAATGAAATTTAGAACATTTTCTCTCTCCCCTTGCTTAGAGCCCCAGATCTAGTTCTGGGTGTACTGAATCTGAAAATTCAGTTTTTTGTGTATCAAATCTGTCAAGAAAGTTTATAGTTTTGTTTCCAACTTCTTCACCCATTGAGCTACGAAACAGAGAACACACACATGCAAAATTAGAGAGTTGAATTTTAGCATTTATTCACTAAACGCAGATGGAAAATCTAGCTAAAAGGTGAAAAGAAAAGAGGAGAATAGTAAAAATCCAGATGAATTTTTTAAGCAAATACCATGAACAGAGCATAACCCATCTGGTGGTTCTGATGAAGAGAAGAAAACAGGGAAAAAAAAAAAAAAAAAAACCTCCAAAACGGCGTCGTTTTGGAGGACTACAGGATGCGCCGCAGGAAAGGGGCACCAAGGATCCGGATTCATAAATGAATCCCTGCTTCCATTGCCAAAAAAAGGTTATCTCGCAGCACTCTTTGAAATCTATTGACTTTTCTTCCTTGTATACTTTTCTTTTAATATTATTTATATAAAAAAAAAAAGGAGAAAGAATTACTTTTAGTATCAACAAAATTAGATACAAAAAAATTAAAAATAAATAAATTAGTGTGTTTGATTTTAATTTTTTGAATTTAGTTTTCTGAAAATTGAGTTATTTACTTATTTTTATTTTTTTGTTTTCAGTGAATATTTTTAAAATTTTAAACAAATTTTTTTTTACTTTTTTAAATGTACCTTACTTAGATCTATCTAAATAGTAAAATATTTGTAAAAAAAATAATAAATACACAAAAATATGAAAAATATATTGAAGTTTTATATATATTTTTGGTATTTAGTGAATTGTTTAAAAAAAATTCATAAATATTATACTTTTTAAGTATATTTATGTTAGGTGTGTCTAAAAATTTTAAAAATTACTCAAAATATTAAAAAAAATTCAATGAAAAAAAAAAAATACAAAAAACAAAAAAGTAGAATTTTCTAAAAAGTGAATTTTAAAAATTTAAACCAAACAGAATAGTTTTTTTTTAAAAATGTGTATTAGAATTTGTTTTACTTTTTTTAGTATACTTTTTAAATAATTTTCTTGATTATTCGAGACTAAACTTTGTTTGGTTTGATTTTTTAAAAATTATTTTTAAATAGGTTTTCATTTGTCTATAGTGTATTTTTTCCCTTCATATTCTAGTTAATTTTTTTTTTTACTTTTTAGATATATTTAATTTAGATACATTTAAAGTAAAAAAAAATTTGACTAAAATATATATAAAAGAAAGTTAAGTAAAACAAAAGAAAATCAGAAAAAATTCGTTTTTGTGGTGATTTTTTTTATATTTTAGTTAATTTTTTAATGTTTTTTTAGGAGAGATTTATTAGAAAATCATTTTTCAAGTGTTTGTATCCCAATTAGTCTATAAGATATTCTTGTATTTCAATAAGTCCTATTATTTGAACATTTAATCTACCAAATCATAATTATCATATTTAAGGTACTTTATAGATATTTTTACCCTTACAAAATTTTTTTGAGCGGTTAGCAATTTGGTGATGTGAACATTCTCATTGACAATATAAATATTCACATTGACATGTTAACATTCACATTGATGGTGTGAACATTTACAACACGAAACATTTGCACTATAAATGTGAATATTATTAGAGGTATTTTGGTAACTATGTCACCCATAGGATTTATTAGAATATAAGAAAATAATACGAACTAAATGGAACATAAGCATGTGAAAAGGAATTTATGAAAAAATGCTTTTTTTAGATGCACATCAAGTCTTGATGTATTTAAAAAATATAAAATATTAATTAAAATATTAAAAAAAAAGGAGCTTTTTTGATAAATTCTCTTTTTAAAGAGTTTTATTTCATCAAACCCATATTCTTTTTGATCATTTCATTAGATCCTATTTGAGGTAAGAAGACCAAAACACCCTCAATCTTTCATGTCCCCTATTAATGTTGATATTTAATGTTGATTGTCATTATGTTTCGGTAATTCTCATGCATCAGGATGTTGAGTGTCATTATATTCATATTAATTTGAAATGAATTTTTGTCATTGTGTTGTCATGTAATTGAAATGAATATTTACATCATTATGTTCACATTAATTTGAAATGTATTTTTATCATTGTGTTGTCAATTACATGATGTGAATATTCATATTAAAACATACGAATGTGAACGTTCACATCACTACATTAGATGAGAGAGAATGTTCACATGTTGTGAACATTCACATCACTACATGTTATGAATAAGAATATGTTGTCAATTAAAAATATAGTGAACGTTATTTTTAATGTGTTGTCAATTAAAAATAAGAAGGTTCACATGTTGTGAATATTTACATCACTACATTAGATGAGAAAGAATTTTTCAGAAAGGTGTTGTGAACGTTCACATCAGATGAAAGAGAATGTTCACATTATTTTTAATGTGTTGTCAATTAAAAATATATTCACATCAGATGAGAGAGAATGTTCTCATTATTTTTAATGTGTTATCAATTAAAAATATATTCACGTTATATAATAACCGAAAATAATAACATCAATGTTATTTAATTTGTGTATGAAATTTCCTATCCCTTGGTCCTTTTCCTTCTCCTTCATCCCCCAATATTAAATATCTATACGAGCACGAAATAATCTTCTCGTATAATCCTGTTGATCAAGTCTGCGCTCTTCCAAACGTCGTCGCTTTACTCCCTGAAAACACAAACGTGAGCTAGTCAGCGGGTGTGTGCCGGATACCTCTCTGATGCCTAAGTCAGCAAAATAGACAAATAGACAAAAGCTCTGTGTATTCGAGAATCAAAGTTGTGTTACCTGTACATAGTTTATGTTGTGAGCTTTTATAGGTTCCGCGTGGCACAATCCTAGTAGGACTATTACTCCTCCATGTAGGGTCCTCCTAGGAATCACACTTCTGAAAGATAATGCTTATCCTTCAACACCTCCCTCACTGCTTAAACCAAGTGAGATGGTTTTGCTTCGGTTGGATGAAGGTATGACCGAGCTAACACTAGCACTTTGTCATACTTAATCCCACGCCTTCACATGCAACTCATAGCTCGGCTCTTGTTCACTTGTACCTCGGTTGCCTGTTAAGACCGAGCTAACTTTCAGCAAGCTTCGACCGCGCTAATCAAAGCGAGGTTCACCATGAGAAGCCATCATACCTCGGCTCCGAATGCTATGGTCGAGCTAACTATCTCTACTCCGACTGTGGTGACTATAACCACACTTGGACCGAGCTAACATTCGCCGAGCCCTTTTCACACTTGGACCGAGCTACCATTTGGACCGCGGTCCACTTGCTAAGCTCTTTTCACCACGGCCCAAAGAACGGCCCATTTACCATGCCTTGGTCTAGCTCGGCCCCAATGCACATAAAAACTCCCTCTCAATTACCCCTTAATTTCGTTTGCGTAGCATGATTGGGATTACCTGTCACCAGCCGAGCTAAAAACCTTAGCCTTTCAACCGTGCTAAAACGCCGCCGGGCTACCGAACAGTTCGGTCAAAAACGTCTTTTCAGTCGCTGCAAAACTGAATCGCTTTCTATTCCATGGACACGTGGCTGACCCCCATTGGTCAAGCACAGTTGTCCCAGCCATCTTTGTACTTCGCGTATTTTGAACAGTCCCGCATTTTCCATACGCTTTAAACAAAAACCCTATGCTTTGAATCCACCACTTCTACTATTCATCATTCTCTCTCTTTTGCTTGAGGCTTCATTTTTGCAACCTCAGTACCTGCGAAGCTCTTCCTCGCGACTTCGATCTTCATCAACTCGTCTCCATACTTGTAAGTAACTCAATCCCATTTTCTATTTCTTTCCTTTCATCTTGCGAATATATACATAATATGGATATATATATACTCATATATATTAGAAAACATACTCTGTAGTTTTGATGATAATGGGAAGAACAGATAGCACCAAAAACCAGACCCCCAAACCATAGGTTTTAAGAACACACCCTCTGGATTCAAAAAACATGAAGTTCGAATCTAGAATCGTGGTGTGACCGAGCTAAAAACCCGTTTGGGCAACTCGAGGCTTAGGCACAACGGAACTAAAACTTCACGCCGTACCTGTAGTTTCAATAGGTCTAAGCACCGTCTGTTTCATTTAGCCGAGCTAGCGAACTGTATTAGGTTCGCGCAATACCGTGCTAGAAAGCCTTAACCACCGACTGAGCTATAACTTGGGGCTAAACCAGCTCTCTTAGTCAAAACCGAACTAAGAATGCTGCACCATAAGCTTCAACCGGGCTACGAACTTCTTATTTACTTAACCGAGCTAAAGTCCCTCGCTCAAACCGAGCTATGAATGAACAGCGTCCCATGTAGCCAAGCTAAGACAACATTTATTTTACCTTCGTTACTTTTAGCACGGTCCATCGATCTGTGCTTAACATTTTTCCTTTGCACTTTGCAGACTAACTTAGGTTGGCCAGGCACACCTTTGCACGCTCAACCGAGATACTGAAGGTCATCTCAACACCGAGCTAAATTATACGTAATTTAAGGCCACATGGGGAAGTATCGATTTTTAGTGAACTCTCCAAGGGCCATAGCCGAGTTCCGAAAGGATTACCAAATTCCAGACGACGTCCACCTCTCACTAGCCGAACTAGACACCATTTCTTGGGGAAAATCGGGCTTTGTCCCTTTCAATGTGATTTCCATCGTAGAGGCTGGTCTCCGATTCCCCGTATAGCCCCTTCTTTGTGAATTCCTCAGACAAACTAGACTCTGCCCTACCCAGCTTAGCACCAATTCATATAGGATAATAAATGGCATCGCCGAGCTAAACTGCCGGCTTGGCCTCAACCTCGATTTGGTCGAGCTATTTCACCAGTACTCTCTAGGCCAGAACGAAGATGGCTGGGTTTATTATTTAAGAATAAGACGCCGCCGAGAAAAGATAATAAAGAACACCCCAGATAAAGATGTAAATGACGACGATTTTTTCTGCGTTTCTGGGAATTTTGAAAACCAGGAGGCCCAGATCCCAAGCGACCGAATTAATTGGAACAAAGGAGTCGCCGGTATAAATACCTCGGCTCAGTGTCGTGCTTTCTCTACTTCGTTGTTCTTATTTTCAACCATACTAACCGTTGTCTTTTTCCTTTATGCAAACTTGAACCATCTAAAGTCGCTGTATAGTTACCCCAACCTTGACACACTCCGCGCCGCACTGAGATATCCCAATTGAGGTTGGGCCGAGCTACTCAACTTTGAGCTGACGTATAGATACAGCAACAGGCGAAAGACCAGGGTGACAGACTTCCTGTTGGAGCCTTCGCCAGAACCAGATCCAACATTGCCTCAAATCAACCTGATCCCTTTAACTGCAGAACAAGAAATGGCTAAGAAGAGAGCAGTAAGGGCCCTTATCACCGAGACAAAACAACCCAAGGTACCACAAGACGGTCAAACACAACCGGCCGTGGTAGCCCTTCCAACCGCTCAGCCGTCCTCATCCCGGCCAAGCAAGCGTGCTCGGACTTCCATCACCGAGCCACGCCTTGTTGATGAAGATGAAATAGTGCTTCCCCAAACCACGCCACTGAGCCCCTAGCCTGAGCATTCTGACCGGGCTAGCTCTTCTGAATGGGCATTGAAATTATTCTACCGCAACCGAGCCATCAGAGACACAGATTCAGTGGTGGCAGACAAAAACCACACGCTCGCCTTCAACCTGGCTAAGAGCGTGTGCTTGCCCCCTGATATGGAACATCATGAACATTTGACCGAGCTAAAGGCCATCCGGTCGACGACAAAGTCAATGGTGCTGGTAAGTACTCCTAATCGTTTTTTATTCTGTACCATCTGTTTGCTCGGTTTTTACTCATATTTGCCATATCTCCTTTCGCAGGCCATGCAGAAAAACCACATTACGCATAAGCGAGTGTTGGAACTGCGCAAGATGACAAGGCTGGCCGTGGCTAAGGTCGACAGCAAGACGGCCGAGCTAAACGAGGCCAAACAAAGAATGACCAAGCTACAATCAAAGGTCACCCGACTCACCGAACTAGTCGACTCGGCGGAGGCAGACAAGCAAAAGGCTTTGGCCAAGCTGAAGGACCACTATCTGCGCAGGTTGGCTAAGGTCAAGAAGAAGAAGAGCGACGAAATAACCAAGTTGGAGAAGAAGATAGAAGACGCGGAAGACCGCGGTTACAAGGAGGGCGAAGCCACTTATATCCAGCAATGTGAAACTGCTAAGGATATATTTTTTAAATGTGGGTGGAAGGCAGCCGTGGCGTAGCTTGGTCATGGCCAAGAGACCGAAGTCTTCCTGAACCCTCCTCCACATTTCAAACCGAGCTACATGGAGGAGTACGCCCACGCCATTCAATAAAAATTTCTTCAAGTTGAGGATGATGAAGAAGAATCTAAGCCCAACAATGCCCCGGTCGTCAATGATCCCGCTGTTCAGTCAGCTCGGGTGGAGCCACCGGTGGAAGACTTGGTTGACAACGTGACCGAGCTACCTGCTGAAACCGAGCTTCGAGTTGATCTGGATGCGGATCTTGACGACCTCTTTTCTTGATTTTTTTCTTTTCCTTGTTTAACGAAAAAGTTTGTAACTGGGCTGAGGCCCACTTTTTGTACCTTTGATTTGAACTTTGAATGAAAGCTTCTTTTGTTTCAACTGTTTGTTCGGTTAACTCTATGCTTGCGCTTATTTTCTTACCATAAATGCATAAAGTATAACATTTTCTGGCCGAGATATCTATCTCGATCTTAACCTTGTAATCTGTTTGGCCATACCTGCCAACCTCTTCAGCCTAGATCCTTATCTCGGCTGAAGAGTACTTAAATTTTGTTATTCCAACCAACCACTCTTCAGCCTAGATCCTTATCTCGGCTGAAGAGTGCTAAAAGTTGGTTATTCTAGCCAACCACTCTTCAACCTAGATCCTTATCTCGGCTAAAGAGTACTAAAAGTTGGTTATTCCAGCCAACCACTTCAGCCTTGATCCTTATCTCGGCTGAAGAGCACTAAGTGTTGGTTTTTCCAGCCAACCACTCTTTAGCCTAGATCCTTATCTCGGTTGAAGAGTACAAAAAGTTGGTTATTCCAGCCAACCACTTCAGCCTTGATCCTTATCTCGGCTGAAGAGCACTAAGTGTTGGTTTTTCCAGCCAACTTCTTCAGCCTAGATCCTGATCTCGGTTGAGGAGAGCTCAAAGTTCGTTATTCCTGCCAATTTAGAGCTAAGTGTTTGGTTATTCCTACCAAACTTCCTGCAGCCTAGATCCTTATCTTCGGCTTAGGAGAAGTGTTGGTTTTTCCATCCAACCTCTTCAGCCTAGATCCTGATCTTGGCTGAAGAGAGTTCAAAGTTGTTTATTCCTGCTAACCTAGAGCGAAGTGTTTGGTTATTCCTGCTAAACGTCCTGCAACATAGATCCTTATCTTGGCTTAGGAGAAGTGTTGGTTTTTCCAGCCAACATCTTCAACCTAGATCCTGATCTTGGCTGAAGAGAGCTCAAAGTTGGTTATTCCTACCAACCTAGAGCGAAGTGTTTGGTTATTCCTGCCAAACTTCCTGCAGCCTAGATCCTTATCTTGGCTTAGGAGAAGTAAGTGTTGGTTTTTCCAACCAACTTCTTCAGCCTAGATCCTGATCTTGGCTTGAAGAGAAAAAAGTGTTGGTTTTTCCAGCCAACCTCTTCAGCCTAGATCCTGATCTGGGCTGAAGAGAGCTCAAAGTTGGTTATTCCTGCCAACCTAGAGTGAAGTGTTTGGTTATTCTTGCCAAACTTCTTCAGTCTAGATCCTGATCTCGGCTGAAGAGAGCTCAAAGTTGGTTATTTCTGTCAACCTAGAGCCAAGTGTTTGTAAAAATTATACTAGGTCCAAATCGACAGCAACCAAACAATAATTTAAACTGAACAATTTAAATCAGAATAATCAAGTAATTGTGGTTTCAGTTCTAATGCCTCAAAAGAATGAGGGCTTCTTTGGATCAATAGTAGCAAAGCAAACAAGAAGAAAGAACACACTTGCTCTATCAATTGACGGTAACAAGGTAGATTGAACAAAAAGAAAACAACTTTAAATTATTGTATCAACGGATGATAACAAAGTAGATTAAACAAACAAAAGCAACTTCAAACTGAAATCACTTGTGCTCATTCAATAAGTACAAATTACAGTAGAAGAAACTTGGACTACTCCTAAGTCTAAAAACTTAGTCATGTTGTTGTGGATGTCCCTTTCTCTCTGCAAACTTTTGGCCTTTGTACTTCTTCCTTGCCATGCCTCCATGATCCCCTCAATCTACAACTGTTGACATGTAATTGCTGCAACTGCTTCTTGACTTCTGGGCTGTCAAACCTCTTCAATCCTCTATTTCTTCATGTCGAACTTCACTTCCTTTAAGTTGACATGTGACCTTAATTCCTTCAAACCCTCCATCGACAGAGAAAAATCCCTACCTTGTTCATGCTTCTTCTTGAAGGACTACCTACTAAACCCATGATCACTGTCAGTAACTGCTCCATCATTCCCAGTCAATCCATATATAAAAATCCATTTCCAACTGCTAACCCTAGTCTTTTGATGCTAAACATCCACTCCAGACTTGGCCACGTGTCCTCCTTTGACTGGACTACTTGTCAACAAGGCTTAGCAAAAAATAGGTGCAAAAAATGCCCCCTTGTTCAAGTTAAATGAATATCAAATGTTTTTAACTTGAACACTTTGCCACTTGGGCCCAATTTGGACCACACACAAAAGAATCCTTGCTTTTGGCCCAAAAACAAAAAGACCACATCTCAAACTAAGACTACCTTACTATTTTAAAAAATACTAGGCCCATCATGAACTATAAAAGACCCACATTTTCAATTTTAAATCACTTCAACTTCATTTCCCTTTGATTCGAACTCTCTAGATTGTACTTCTTCTTCTCAAACACTTCTATCCAAAGCCAAAGCATTTGCAAAACCCTAAGCTATAACACCTAAAAAATCAAAGCTAGTCCGCACAGAAAAAAACAATGAAGACCTCCTTCGCTTTCCAAACTCCATCAAAACATTCATCACTCCTTCAAAACTAGGTATTACCTTACTGCCCAACACCAACTTTATCGCTAAAGCCACCTTAGGCCCTACATTCTGATCCCACTTTCCAAACGAGTTAGCTCCATACTATCCCCTTGCTAGTGGTGAGAACTTGCTTCTCAACCAACCCAAGCTTAGCTGGACTAATTGGAATACCAGCAAGAACCCTCTCAGATCCTAGAGGTCACCAAACTCCACATGGCAAAGCTGGGTTAAGAGAATTGAAACCCATGACTCTGAAGTATGGAAACATCAGGGCATCAGTGAGGTAATTAGATTGTCGACCATGAAATACAACATGGATAAATGGCTAATTGCTGCTGCCATATGCTTTTGGTCCCAGTCTTGTAACTCTCTACTTTTGAATTTTGGCATAATTGCCCCCACTATCCTAGATGTAGCTCATTTAATTGGCCTTCCAATTTTAGGCAACCAAATTCATGCCTTGCTTGAACCCCCAAAAGTGACTTTCACTTTAAATACTGACATGAGCTACATAGAATTCACCAAAAAATACAAAGGCAAGCTTGGTTCCCCTATTGAGGATTAGGAAAGAATTACCCTTTACTTAGTCTGGCTTTGCCAATTCCTTTTGTGTTCCTGGATACAAGATCACCAAAGAATACCTTCCCTTTGCTTTATGTATCCAGGATGGCCAAGCTATGGCCTTTGTCCCTTATCTTCTTGCTACCCTTTACAAGGGTTTATTTTCTCTTATTGACAAGAAAATCTCTGAAAACTGTGGTGGACCATTTTGGCTTTTTCAAGATTGGTTGTATGTCTATTTTCCTTAGGCATAACCTCCACCACCTAATACCATGAGGCCAATTCAGCACTCCTATGTTGAACAATTTCTCACTTTTACCAACAAGCCTACCCTCACTTTTGCAAACCATCTCACCATGTTTTACAATCTCTTATTTGACAAATTTCTTGCCCTTTATAGACCATTTCACCATTGCCAATTCTCATCCATCAAACTTCAATTCCTTTTTATAGACCCCTCTGATCTGCCAAATGACCAAGTCAAGGCACAAATTGAAATCTGGAAACATATTTTAACCTATAGGCATATCTTCGTTGGTGTAGACGTCCCCGAACGCCCCGGGAGGGTTAAGTCCCGTTCTGTTCATATTGGGGTCACTACAGTTCAAGGACTCAAATGTCACGGTTCTTAATCTTGAACCAAAGAGTCCAAATCCGGCAAATCGTTTTGAAAACAGATTTTTTTGAAAGAAGTGCCAAACATGGACTGCTTTGCCAGATAACAGAGTCGCCACCTAAATATTTTTTAAATGGGAATTTAGGAAACCCTGACTCGGTGCCAAAGGCCACGTGTCCGTCATCACCAAAGTTGGCTCGGGAACTTGGGTACGATTGGGGAAGGTCACTTCGTGAGCACCCCCGCTCGCCCGGTCAAAGACCGGCCTCTACTAACCATGATATCTGTTTTTGAAAACCTTGTATGCTCTTATTCCGATCATTAGCCTAGGTTACTATGTGATGCTCGCAGCAAATAAGTATAGACTGAGCCGCCTGAATTGGAACAAAACATTTCATGTTTGTTTGTTTGAAAATGGTTTGATGGTGCTACCCGCAGGTAGGCTAAGACGTGAATTTGCCACCCTCGGGTGGGCTTAGAAAACATGATTTTGCCACTATCTAGTGGGCTTAAAACAAACAGTCAATGATTTATTCCACTCCGAGTAACTCAGCCTCCACCCACAGGCATTCAAGGCAGTTATATCACATAAGCACATAGCCTCATGGTAAGCATGCTATCATGGCAACACTCACACGCATGCAAGGATGCTAAAGCATAAAACTCACCGAGTACTCCGAGCCAAAAACGGAAACTGATTAGTAATCATGCATGATCCTAATTATACAGAATGCCTAATGCAACACATGCAATAATGCAACTAGAGCAGGCTCGGCTATTCTAAACATGGTATATGGAATGCTACAACTAACATGTATTCAATTTGGAATTGAAATACAAATGCAGTTTGTATGATGCGCCGAGCCAGATGCGTGCAAAACAGATGAATGATGCAAACATGCTATCATACTGTATGCTAATTGAAATATGCCCTATATCTAACCATCATAAGCGGGTAAATAAAAGGGAAGAAAGACGTGGGTTTGGAAGACATACATCACACTCACCCACACTTATTACAGTATTGCCCTCGCGCAGAGGGTCCGAATAAATAATAATACAGTCCGAAATAAAAGAATAATACAGATTCCTAATTAAATTAACAGATTACTAAGAAAGCTGTAAACTGGCATGCAAGCCAGGGGCTGCCTCGCTAATGAAATGATGTATGCTGGGCTGCCTTGCGCGGAAATCCACTGGGATGCCCAATTTAGCCTCTGTTGCAATTGTTCTCGACATGCGCACCAGTCTCCGAAAAATTGCTGATTCCTCATTTTGCTGCAACAGGGAGCGGAAAAGGGGCATAGCAATGTATTTCACAAATGTATGCATGCCTCGATCCTCGTGCCACCAATCACGCATATTGATGCATGATGGCCGAGGAGCCGATTTGCACAACTCAATATAGGATGAATGCATATGAATGCTACAACAAAACCTAACCCCATCATGGGTAATCCGGAGTGTCGGTGACTTGGGAATTGAGACCCGTTCCGTCACTCGGAGTACGGAACGTACCTCGTTTTCCGTGCCCGGGCTAACTCCTATCCCGAACACGATGCAATATGCATGATATGCATGAAATGTAGCTAACATGCAACCCTAACATATACAATGCTATGAAAATGAGATGCCTCGAAATGCGTGCACGCGGGCACGCAAACCGAGGCGATGATCCTAAGACATGAAATAACATGGAATATGATATACAATGAGACTAAAATAAGATGTCTCGAAGTGTGTGCCCGCGGGCACGCAAACCGAGAAAATGGCATACGGAATGCAACAGATCTAAAATGGCATACAGAATGCAAAATGGACTTATACCAACGTGAGAGGACCTCAGCCACTCTCACACGGGAGGCCGTCGGAAAATGGAGTGCCTCGAAATGCGTGCACACGGGCGCGCAAACCGAGGCGTTGGCATACGCAATGCAAATGACATGGAAAATGCAAATTGGGCTTACACCAACATGAGAGGGCCTCAGCCGCACTCACATAAGCTGCCGAGAGACAAAAAATGAAGTGCCTCGAAATGCGCGCACACGGGCACGCAAACCGAGGCATGGCCCTAAGGCACAGAAATGACATGCAAATGAGATGTGACATACGGCATATGGAAAATGCAAATTTCAGCAGCCAAAATGATGCACAAATAGCCCCCGAATTATGACAAAATTACACCCGATGCCCGAAATGCGATGTAATGCACCCGAAATGGCCTACAGCCCTACTAAACATGCATAATATGGACATAACATGTAAAACAGTAGCAAGGCAGCTCCTAAACTAGCATTTTTTTAGTACAAAGCAAGGCTAAACAATGATCACAAGTATGGTAAAAATAGCATGCAAAAATGGGAAAAAAGAGGGGAATTACAAAGCAAGTAGTATATACAATGCTCAAACTGAAAAACACAGTTCTACAACATTCAAGAGGGACCAAAAATATGCACATTTACAAGAGATGACATCTCCCAATTCAGTGTGTAAATATGATAAACAAAGCATGCAAAATAATGAGCCAACGAAGGCTATAACATGAGGTACCATAAGCATACACCAAAAATCTTGGACCCTTGACAAAACATGAAGAATGGGTCATTCTAAGACACTTTCTAAGCCTGATGAAGGCTGAAAACAGAAGCTAAGCAAGCCTAACAAAGCATGCAATTTTACGGAATTAAAGAGGATATTACATGAAGTACCAAAAGCATTCATCAAAGGGCATAATATCCTTAACAAAACATGATTATAAGGCCAAAACAAGGCTCTTTTCTAGCCTGATTAAGGCTGAAATCAGAAGCCAAATAAGCTTAAAGAGGCATGCAAAGTGGGGTCAAAGAGAGATATAAAAGTAAGTGTAACATGGAGACCCCAAACCAGGTTGATCCCTTCTACAATAATGTAGAGGGACACAAAATAAGCTCAATCTCAGTTAATGACATGCTAAAAATCAGACTTCAAGTACGCTAAAAAAATCATGCAATTTTACGGTAAATCGGAAGAATTACAAATCAAGTGCATGATAGAACCACAAAACATGGTTGAGCCCTTCTTCAATGTTGAAGAGGGGCTCAAAATAGGCCCACTCACAGTATATTGCATGCTCAAAAACAGATCACTCAAAAGCCAAACAAAGCATGCAAAATATTGGCATAAGAGAGGTATTGAAGGAAGAGCATGATAGAGTACCAAACAGGTTGAGCCCTTCTACAATGTTGTAGAGGGGCTCAAAATAAGCACAAAACAGTAGGGGTCAGAGCCCAAAACAGTGAGCAAGTAGGGTAAATTTGAAGCAAAATTATGCAAGAAAAAGGGAATTAGAGGCTTACCCTTGGAGACAAGCCTTTTGTGACTTCTTGGCTTCAATTTGTTGATCCTTAGCCTTGAAAAACACTCCTTTGCTGCTGAATGGAGGTGGTGATGGTGGGCTTAGGGTTGATGAAGAAAGGCTAGAAACTTAAGGAATTTTGGAGCTTTTGGAGATGAAAATGGAGGCAAAGGAAGAGGCTCTTGAGATGAATTCTTCTAACCATAGGGAAGGAGCTGTCCAGCCCCTTAAATAGCAAGAAAGGGTGTAAAAGGGGAGGGAAATGCATCCAAGCTTTCCCTCCCAAAATATCCCCGGAGGGGGAGATATTTCAAAAAGCAGCTGGACAGCTGTAAAGAGGTGAAAAGCAGAAAGCTGGCCGGCCAGGTAACTTTCTTGAAGGTGGCCGGCCGGCCACCCCAACTGGTCGGCCAGCCACTCCCCCTGGCCGGCCGGCCATGCCCAAAATTGCTGGCCGACCACCACACCTTGGTGTCCTCCCAGGTGTGTAGAACAAGGTCCCAAGGTTGGAAATTGGCAACTCTGAAACAGGAGTCACAACATTGACTTGAAGGAGAGGCTCAAAAATGAAAACCATAATTACTGGCGACCCCACTTTTTGGTGTCCTCCCATGTGCCCTCATCACAGATATGTGGTTGTGGTTGGAAGAAAATGGGCCTAGGGTGTTCAACATTAGCCCGGAAGTGAGCAAAACGGGCGCCGGAAGAGCATAACTGGTTATCTGGGATAATTGCTGGCCTCCCACCCTCCAGTGATCTTCCTGGTGCTAAAACAGAGGTACCTGCCAAATTTGAACAAAAACTAATGCAAAATGAATGCTCGGTGGCCAAACCGCGAGGTTCGGGGCCCGAAAATCGGCTGTAGGCACCGAAAGTGGCGTTCAGCCACGAAGTGGGTATCTGAGACCCCAGTGTTCCTCGGTATGATAAAACAGAGGCACTTGCCAAAAACCGGAGGAATCGGAGATGGTCGGGCGGTCCCGAGCCGAGGCACACGGCCTGACGGCTCCGAAAACCGGGAACCGGGCTCCGAAATGGGCAAAATGGCCTACGGCCACGAAATGTAACCCACGGCCACCGAGAGATAGCCTACAGGACTACTCCCTTCCCTCAGGAAAGAAAACAGAGAAAACCGAGTCTGGTTCGCAAACCGAGACAAGGCACAGCAGAGGGTTCGGAAGTCCGGAGGCAGGGCGCACGGCCGCGACTCTGAGACTTCTGAACGAGCACAGTATGCAACATCACCAAGCGCTCAATCGGTGACGTCTGAGTCTTAAGGTCGGTCAAAAATGGGGTGTCTACAGTTGGCTGCTCTATATCTTCCACCAAAATGTCCAACTGCAGTTTTGAAACTTATTGCCCTAACCAATGGTCCAGGCAGTTTGGCCTTTCCCAAAGCATACCATATCCTTACTTCCACCCAACCATCCATGAAGAAATTGGGTCTAGAGTTAGCTTCAAGGACTTTGATCAGACTGAGTCCATCTTAACACAAAACACCAGACTCTTCAAAGACTTCAGTCCCTTCTTCTTTCAACCTGCCTCAGATTATACCACCACTTTTGATCATTGGTGGAAACTCATGGCTGCAATCATCTTCTTCAAGCCACTTAAGGCCTGTCTCCAAGACACTTCCATTAACAATCAAGGCCCTTCATCACCACATTCTAAACTCAAGGCTGCAAGTAATGTTTTGCCTTCCATTTCGCATTCTTTGTAACCCTGACTATCTTATTTTTCCTTTTGGAAATACTAACTTATTTAGTTTTTGGTAGCCAATGGTGAACCTGCTACTGAGCCCTTAGTCAGGGACCAGCACAAGGGCAAGGCCCTAATGGATCCAACCATCCAAACAAAAGACACACCTCTAGTCCCCAAACTAATGTAAGACTCCTTATCAGCCCTCCATATACAAGCACAAAGGGTCCAAAGGAGGATCACGACTTCTTCCCCTGTCGAGAGAGAAATAAGGGCCAAGAAAAGGCAAGAGCCTCCAGCCACTCCTACCTCTGAAGCAAACCCCAGTGATTGGAACACACCACCCAGCCAAATAGTTGGCCAAACAACTCCAAATCCCCTAGGACAACTTTACCAAGTATGCTTTCTTATCATTTCTTCAATTTGTGTTCAACTGACATTCTCCTATTTGCAGCGAAAATGGAGAAGAATACTTATCTCCACTGCTGATGATGAAGACACTCCTTCCAACTCTCCATAAAACATCAACCCATCTTCACTTCCTCCTCCGACCAATGAACTAAGACAACCAACTCCACAACCATCTCCAAAACAGCCTACACCACAACCATCTTCACAGCTTACACCACAACTATTTTCACAGCCTTCCCATTCTGAACCTTCTCCTATTGCTTTTAAAGATGTTACCCTTCGGGCCTTTCCAATGAAGATCCTTTACTTAGGGGCAATTGAACCCATTAACTTTCTTTCAGTTTTTACCCCTTAACAATCACCATCCAATTCTGCCATCTCTCAAACTTCCAACAGGCAATTAGAAAGGATTGACCTTGATAACTCAACCAACAGCCAATGAACTCCTCCCAATAATCAATCTTCTCCAGGAAATCAAAACACCAGGTCCTCTCCATCAGAACCTCAAACCACCCAAAGTGTAATTACTAGTGTAACTGAGCATCTATCCCTTTTATTTCTACTGATTTTAACTAATTGATTTTTTTCAAAACCATAGGGACAGGTACAATCACTGCACCACCCCCACCAATGAATGAACCAGAAACAAGTCCTGAGGGTACAGATGCTAATGTTGTCTCTCTTACACCTAAGACTACCATTCCAACAAACCTTGAACCAATTCTTCCTGCCACCATAACCACAACTGAACAGAACCAGCCTTTAACAGACATTCCATCCATTATTGAGCAGGTACTAATTCTAACCTTAATTTCTTCATTTCCTACAACCTGTAAGATACAAATTTACCAATTTGTTATTGTCGACAGGCCATCATCCCAACTCAAGATATTTGGGAAAAACTCTCCATCCTTCAACAAAACCTAGACCAAATGTCCCCACTTCTTCAAAGGCTACATCCTTTCCAGACTGAAACCCAACAAACCTTAACCATCTTCATCAATTTCATCAACACCCCACTTAAGGAAATAATCCTCAACCAACCTAACGAAGCCTTGGCTTGCCTCATTGCTATCCTAAACCTTTCTCCTAATCCTTTCAACCCAATCCAACTAAAACAACTGGCTAAAATCATTACATAATGGCCAACTCTCTTGGAAATGGTTCAAACCTGTTCCAAGACATCCAAACCAAAAAAGATTTTCTAGTCAAAGCTCAAACCATATCTACCTCCCTCAAGCTTAGTCACCAAACTTTCTCAGCCATTTCTGAACAAGTTGTAGCACTTGCACTTGAAGAATTAAGACTTATGGCAGAACTAGTTACTGTCAGACAACGAAAACTCCATCTGCAATAGCAAAAAGACCAACTCAACCAAGAGGCAAGGACTATGCTCTCTCAGATTACAAATAGTTCTTCCTCAATCCAAATTGTCAAAGTAGAGCTAGACCAAGCTCAAACTATGCTGGCAGATGCCCAATCAGAATGGGACATTCTGGCCATTCTCTTCTCCAAGACTTAGGTTAGTTTCTTTTCTTCTATGTATTGCACAAAACATTTTGCTATATTGTACAGATCTTTTCTTTAATGAATGTCAATATTTTGTTTTGTATGACTTGTTGTACTAAATTTCTCATTCCTGTGCAAATTTTTTTTTCTTTGTGTGAATTGTTTTGTCTTGTATGAATCTATCAACTCCCCTTGAAAGTTTCCCACATAGTTGGATAATACCTCTTAAGGTATTTCCCATTTATATTCATCCTATATGGCTGCCCTTCCAAGGACTCTAACTGATATGTAGAGCTGTTCAAAAAATCCGTTCAAACCAGTAATTCGGACTGAACCAGACAAAACCGTACGGTTTGGTTCGATTCTATTAAGAATCGGTTCGGTTTTGGTTTAAGAAATATGAGAATCGTAAAAACGGTTCGGTTAATGGATTTTATGAAAAAACCACGGTTCAAACCGAACTGAACCGAATTTTAAAAGATATATATAGATATATATATATATATATATAATGTCAAGTTTTATTTTTATTAATTGATTTTTTGTAATTTTAATGATATTAGGATGATATAACTATGTAATGTTGAGTAATACCTTAATATTATTAGTTTTTATCATGAGTTAAATGTAATTAGTTTGAGTAATTATTTTCCTAATATTAACAATTTATTCTTGTAAATAGAAATTTTTGGAACCGTGAACCAAACCGAAACTGAACCATTATTTCAGTTTGGTTCTGGTCCGGTTTTACAAGTGTAATGGTCTAGTCTGGTTCTCAAAATCACAGAACCGTTAGGATCGGTTCGGTTCTTAGATTTTCTTAGAACTGAACCAATCCGGACTGTGTACACCCCTGCTGATATGCACCTCCCTTAAGGACTTTATGAACCCTAAAGAGGCCTTCCCAATTTGGTGACCACTTACCAAACTCAAGGTCTTTTGTTCCCAATGGCAAGATAGTTTTCCACACCAAATCACCTACTCCAAAGATTTTCAACTTAACCTTCTTGTTATAGACTCTCTCAATCTTCTTCTTTTGAGCCATCATACAATCAAAGGCATCAACTCTTTTACATTCTACATCTTGTAATTCCATGAACATAGCCTCCACATACTCATCGACAGGAATGTCATAGTGCTTAGCCACCCTACTAGACCTTACTATCACTTCTAAGGGTAGAACTGCAGCATGACCATAAACCAATTCATAAGGAGATGCTTGAATACTATCCCTTTTTGAATTCATGTAGGCCCATAAGACCTCAGATAATAACTCATGCTAATCTCTTGGATTGTCCCATATCACTTTACTCAATGTCACTTTGATTGTTTTGTTTGATGACTCTGCTTGCCCATTTGCTTGAGCATAATATGGAGATGAATTTAACATTTGTATGCCATACTCTATGGCAAACTCCATTACCTCATCACCATTAAATATCGTCCTTTGATCGATAGTAATTGCTTGTAGCAAGCCAAACCTATGCATATGTGCTTCTTGATAAAGTCAATCACATGAGATTGATTCACTACTTTTAACGGGACTGCCTCTACCCACTTAGTAAAATAATATGTGGCCACTAAAATGAATACATGCTGCTTTGATAATGAAGGAAATACCTAGCCATATCAAATCCATTGCCCAACCTCTAAATGGCCAAGGCTTGACAATTGAATGCAAGTCCCTAGCTAGCACTTTTTGCACATTGCCATGTTTGTGACATTGCTGACACCCCTTTGCATAATCAATGCAATCTTTCCTTATAGAGGGCCAAAAATACCCATGCTTTTTAATCAATTACCTCATCTTATCACCTACATGGTGAGCACCACAAATGCCCTCATGGACTTCTACCATGACCTGCATTTGTTCCAACTCTCCAATACATAATAATGTCAACCTATCTTGGGTTCTTCTAAACAAGTCATCACCCTTAATCACATAATTCATAGCTTGATACTTTGTCCTTCTATCCACTTTTGCTTTTGGGTCCCCTAAATACTTGATCAAAAGTAACCTCCAATCATCTTCTGACACCTCCAAAGTCAATATTGACAAACCTTGCAATTGTCGACACCGAACACAAGGCATTGTTCTTTTCTGAATCCTAATTATTCTTTCTTGGAAACCCTCTGGAATTCTCAAACTAGAGGCTGCCTGGGCCATCTTGTTAGCCTCCTTATTCTTAAGTCTGAACATGTATTCAAACTCCATTGTCTCAAAACCTTTGACTAGTTGCAATACCTGCTCTAAATATTCTCCAAGTACTGCACTATTACACTTATATTGGCCTATTACTTGCCTTATCACCAACTGTGAATCCCCAAACACTTTTAAGTATGGAATTCTTAGACTTTTTGCCAATTCTAGGCCAATAATCAAAGCTTCATATTCTGCCTGATTATTTGACAACACCTGAGTTTCATCTAACTGGTAAGAGGACTGAAACACCTGTCCTTGGGGTGACACCAACACCACTCCAGCACCAACACCTTCTTCATTCTTTGAGCCATCAAACATTAACTTTCATGGCTTTTTTTAAACTGAAAATACCTCATATAAATCTACTTCGACAGGGCTACATGGATGCTCATCCAATAGGGTCTGGGCAATATCCCCTCTCCCAGCTTCACGAGGTTAAAGTCGACCTCTGGGAAGAGCTCTTGCGCCCTGTACTTGAAACTCGTCCAACCACTATCCCAGTACACGTTCATCTCGTGCTTATAGTAGTCAGACCGCTGAAAGCTCTGGATTACCTCTTCTTTTGTCTGCCCCTCCACCAGCTCAGCAGCAGCCACGTTGGACGGCCCAGCACCACTTTCTCCTTCTTTGGCCAAGTTCCTCGCCATGGCTGCATCAATGGCCATTTGAAACTCAGGAGATAACTTGAACTGTTCCACTACAACAATGCACAGGTCTGGATAAGCAACCTCTTCAGACGCCATCCTCCTGGCTAACTCTGCTATCCTGGTCCTTTCTTCCTCCACACCCCTCTCTAACTCAGCGATTTGTGCCTCTGTTTTCTCCTTATCTTTCGAGGCCTGATCGTGCAGGTCTTCATAATTCATGAGGGCCTCCTCCAATCTCTCGTTGGCAGTGGTGCAGGCTCCTTGGGCCTCTTTCATCCTCTTTCGCTCGCTCGCTCGCCAGCTCGAACTCTAGCAACACCGCCTTGTGACTCACCACTTCAAGCTCAGCCTTGACGACTGCCAGTTCGGCAGCAACCTCTGTCTAGCTTATCTTGGTGCGATCAGCCAAATAGCTCTGCACCACTGCCAATACCTCCATCTTTTTCGTCTTCTTAGTGTAGATCAGACCTTTAGCACAGGTGCTTCGCACTGCCTTCCTCCAACCAGCCGTCTCCACCTTTACACTCTGTAATTGCTTCCGTATCTCTTCCAACTAGGCTTTAAGTGGCTCTGCTTCCACCTTCGCCCCCACTACCTTGCCCGATAGAGCAGCCGCTAGAGTCGCTACCTCCATCTACGCTGAGCAGAGCCCTCTCATAAGGTCAACCTCTGCAAATTGTGTAACACCCCGCATGGTCGCGTCCTCAATACTCTCCAACAGATGGTCTGCACTAGCCCTGGCCTCCTGTTGTACCTTAGAGGGGTCGCCACCATTCATCACCAAGTGGCCAGCCACTGTATTCACATGATAAATGGCAATCCCCAGCGACCCCACAATGGCGGCCCTCTCTAGTTCACTCGCCTACTCCTTCTCAAACTTTCGGTTAATAGGAAAGTCTGTTGGGGGTAAGTCCATAGCAGACAGACTTGCCGATCGGTTCCCTTTTACTCTCCCTTCCTCATCTACACTTGGCACCCCCTGTCCTACAACCTCTGGGGGCATCTCCACTACCTATTCCTTCATCTTCTTCCCCATGGGCCCTTCTTCCCCACCCTCCCCAGTCATGTTCCTTTTCCTCTTCTTCTTCTTCTTCTTTAACAACTCCTCCACCTCCTTCTTACTTCTCTCCTTCAGTGGATCTGCTAGTGCTTTCAAGGGCACAAAGTACGTTAAGTCCTTCTCTCCCAAAGGTTTTGGTTGTGGTCAGACCGACCTCTTCACGACTAGCTTCGGCGTTGGGCCTAATTGTTTCTCCTTATATTTTTTGGTCTCCGCAAAAATGCGCTTGTCTTCCGCCTCTTGCGACCTCCTTCTTGCCTCCACCTCCTCTAGAGCTAGATCTCCTTCCGTCGGCTCAGGCCCCAAATTCAGGGCAACTAAGGCTGAGGGCTGGACAAGGTCGTCCATTTCAGTCCCTCATTTTCCCTCCACTCTTTCACTTGTTTGACCCTCCTCTCTACCGCGGCATCCAACTTGGGTTCCAACAACTTGGTGGGAACTTTCCAAATCGTGCGCACTCTCCTCCCACAATTTTTCGACACAAAAAACCACTTTGGCCTTCATCCCTTTACTAATGAGGGAAATCCCACCACCAACCCCCTCCCACTATCGCTTGTAGAGTCATCAAAGTCTCATGTTGCCCCAAGGCCTTGTAGCATGAAAAAAAACTCATCCACCGTCATCGTTTCTCCCTCGGTTGCCCTCGGCCACGCGATCACGCAAGCAAATAGGATCTTCCATGCATTCGACATTAGTTGCCCTGGCACCACTTCTAGGCAGTTCAATACATCAACCACTAGTGGGGGTAGTGACAACCTCGGGCCCCCGTGTAGCGCCTCTTCGTACAGCGCAAACTCCATTGGCCACGCGTCAAATGCTTTCTCCTTCGCCAAGGGCACCCTCAACTATATATCCATTGGAATCCGGTATCTGCTACGCAACTCCTCTAGATCCTTCGCCGTTAGCATGGACTTGTCAGCTTTGGTGTGCCAGTGGTCAGGCGCCACTTGACTAATTGGCTGGACCACCGAAATCATTGTCGATGGAAGGGATCACATTGGTCGCTCCGTTCCCCTCTCCACCCCGTACTATTCCGCTAGTGCCACCCCATCATCATCCTCTAATGCATCCGACGCCATCACTGGCGCTTTATTTTGTGTCATTCCTTTTACGTTCCTGAATATTGTTTCTGTAGCAGGGGCGAGGAAGTTCGCAATATGGTAGAGCAGAGAATCACCTTAGACGAACACAGTAAAGTCTGGGATGTGTTGGTTTCTCTCAATAAGGTATGAAAATCGCACAACTCCAAAAGCCCAAGATTTGCTTATCTTCCAAGGATCGCGGTTAAAATTTGCCAGTTTGAAAATTCATGTAGTACAAATCCCCGCCTTTTTCGCCTTCCCCCCCGCCAACCTTTTCAGCTCCAACAAACAATTCATATCTCTCACTAGTGGCCTACATTTCTCCACATGTACAGCCATGATACCTCCCTCATTCTACTCATTCTTTTTCCTCTACCCCGTCTCTTTCACTTCAAATCATTACATGCTTACCCGCCCCTCGAGCTCCGTGTGCTGCCAAAGCCTTTATGGCCACCTTTGCGGTCAGCCCTCCTCACGGTTGGTCATCTCGCTCGGCCACCTTCGCAGTCAGTCATCCCGCTCGGCCACCTTCGCGCTCGCCCTTTCCCACGGTCGATCATCTCGTTTGGCCACCTTCGCGATTGATCCTCCTCATCGTTGGTCATCCCGCTTGGTCACCTTCACGGTTACGGTCCTGGCAGTCGGCCCCTCTCGTTGGTCGGTCGATCTTTTATCTCCATTCCACCACCCTCCTCGGGCTTCCGCTCCCCTTCTGTCCCAACCCTGCCTCTTACCGAGCTTGGGAGACTACCTCCACATTTCCTATTCCCTTCGTTGGACTAAAGCTGCACTTGGGAATGAGGGACTACTAATACTGATGGGCATCCAAAGGGACCTAGCCCACAGCTCAGGGCCTAGCTCACGGCTTAGGTGTTAAAGCCCAGTAAGCCTAATAACTTTAAGAAGCCAATTGTCACGACCCAAATCCGTCCCTATGAGTTTAGCATCGTAATCGGCCAGTAACCTGTGATTACCAAAGGCCTGCTTCACAACAATGACAATAATACAGTATGAAGGGGCTAGTAAAAGCCAATCAAAATGTAAGTACATCATCTAATGAGCTGTGAGAACCTGAATGGAAATAAACTTTAATATACTTAGTTATAAACACATATATACAAGCCAAAACGCAAGTTAGAGATTTAAATCCCATGATCAAAAACAATAATAACAAAAGTCATAAAACATTCATTGACTCCAAATAACATTCAAAAGGGGTGGATTTAGATCACCCAAAAAACCTTGACGTTAACAGTTCAGAACCTTATAGTGAGGCACAATAGGTTGGCTTGACAAAACGGCATCAGGTTGACACCGCTAACTTTGCTCCGATGCCT
This sequence comes from Camellia japonica, assembly GCA_030407325.1. Classification (NCBI taxonomy): domain Eukaryota; kingdom Viridiplantae; phylum Streptophyta; class Magnoliopsida; order Ericales; family Theaceae; genus Camellia; species Camellia japonica. Next base: position 63,057,165 of record JAPPVO010000002.1, read on the forward strand.
GGCCACCTACATATATATAATAAACTATGAGCTAGAGCCCAGTGAATAACAAATGTATAAAGGGGTTAAGAATGAATGTCATTTTAGTAATTAAAACAGTCAATTGCATCTGTAAATCAGTTATTTAATCAATGCCTCATATTTCATGTCATATCAGTCGTTTGGAAATCATAGCAGTCATACATGGTACATCCCATAGCAGAACAGTACAGTAGGTCTTAAAAGACCAAACAGTCAATCGATGGCCATCAATACAGTAACAGTAGTTCCAAAGATTAGAACTGACAGAGATCTCTGTAACAGTAGCAGTAGCAGTAGCAGTAACAGTCAGTTGCTATGGATGCCATGAGTACAGTTCATAAAATAGGACAAACATTCATTCAGTAAACAATATCATTTCAGAAAGCAATACAATTAATCATTCAGAAAATAATTATAATTAAACATAGCTTTACAACATTGTTACTCACAGTGGGCTCCCTGAAACACATGCTAAAATGCACTAAGGATGCAGCGTCTAACCTAAACAAACAAATTCAAGCACAACAACTTAATTACATTCATATCGTTAGCCAATTCTATCTAATTCGGTTGTTACTTATTCAATAACCAATCATCTTTACTCGTTTAGCTCTAAATTTTCATTCGTTCATTCTACTGCACTCATGAGATGTAAATGCACATGAAAACACTTTAAAACTATGCAAATGGAGGCCCAAAAGGTGAAAAAGATGAGCAGAAACAAAACCAAACCTGCCCAAAAGGGCCGCACGTGCAGGGGTCCCAGCCGCACGTGCGGTGACCACCACCGCACCTACTCCCGCAGGTGCAATTTAAGCAGCATACTCACCCACACAACCCTGTTTTCCGCAAGTGCAGGGCTCCAAGCCGCACGTGTGGCGATGCTACACAATCAATCCGAAAACTGCTCTATTTAGAAACCTCAATCACTGTGTATTCTAACTTTAATGCCATGAATTTCTAGACCAAAAACTCATACCTTCATGGAGGGTTAACATGTTTATCTTTAAGTAAAATCCATGACCACAAATTAAGCCCCAAAATTGTCATGAAGAAAGTAAACTTCCAATTGATTATGTAATTGTATAAAATATGTAGGTATGAGCTTTACTCCTCAAAAATTCATGGAGTTTCCTTCTCATTTGAAGAACCATACAAGAATTTAAAGGTGTGACAACAACTTCCATGAAAATCATGCCATGCATGTTAAGTTTTAAGAATCAACTCATCCAATCTTTCAATTTTATGATCATATATTCTCAACTCCAATTTCACTTCAAATATTAAAATGTATAATCAAGAAACTTGCAAATCTTGAGCCCAACTCTTAACTCCCATGGAGTTTCTCTCCAAGTTGAAAATATTCAAGCAATTGAATGTATGATCATGTATTAATTTTCCACTTAATTCTACAAATCTTACATTCAAATTTATATTCTTCTTAAATGATCTTGAATTCCCATAATATACATATGATTCTACAAATAGGTGAGATACAAGGGAAGAACTCTTACCTAGATGTTAAAGAATTGAGTTATCTACAATGAATTTCCACTTCTCCTTCAATTTTCTTCTTCTTCTTGGTGTTCTTGATGAACTCTCATATTCTCTCTCTCTCTCTCTCTCTCTCTCTCTCTCTCTCTCTACGTGTATTGTTTGGATTCAACAATAACCACTACATTTCCCTTTTTCCTATCAGATGAATGAGTAATTCCAATATAATAATAATTTATTTCCTTTTCAATTTGATGAGTATAGTTAAGGCTTATTTAATCTCTAATTAACCTTAAGCATTGATAAGTTATAGGTTTAATCAATTAAATCAAATTCACTCAAATGAAATTAAGCCTTATCATATTATGATATTAAGTACACTAGATTAAATTATAGTAATGTGAATTAGGCTCTAATTCCTCTCCAATTTCTTAATTCAAACTTGTTAAAATTAGCGAATCAAACAGGTTTATTTCGTCTCTTCACATATCTATTCACAATAACACTTCAATACAAGTCAATGCATAAAACACATGGCATATAATTTACAATTAGCACATAATCACACAATTAACACTAAGTACATAATTAACTTCATTAATCTACTTAATGAAGGAGACGGCTGTCACACTAATGCTGGCTCTGGACCAATAGCATTCAAACACTTGTCAGGTAGGGAATTAACTACGTGAGTAGACAAAGATCTTGCAAAATTATTACACCCACACATCAACCATTTAATGAGCCACTGTAGTATTAAATGCAGCAAGATCCCTCACGCCGGAATATGCGGAATCACCATGAACTATGTTAACTAGGCCATAGACTTTCGGCCAACAACATAGCTTAAAATGGACAAGATAATGATGAGCAAGAGACATAAGGAAGCCTTGGAGATATGTTAGAGGTCAAGTTCTCATTCCCTCTCTCTCTCTCTCTCTCTCTCTTTAAAGTCCATATACCATAACCTAACTTGATCAGTCTGACCCATCCTCCATTGAAGTTATTGCATCATCAGAGAACATCATCAATAATAAGTTCAGAAGCTCTATACAACCAAAGCAATAGAACGAGAAAACTATATACAATTTACAATCTAAGATCATGATTATTCATAGTATGACCCCAAATCATGAATAGTTTGCATGTTGAAATGAAATATGTGGTAGGTCCTATTGGCCTCCAAATTCATATATAAATTTGAGATAATTCCAACCAAATCATCCTCATCTTTGGTAAAACTTGTTTTGTCATTTTGCTCTCTGAGAATGATTAGGATTTTTCCCAATTGGATATTTTTGTAATGCGAAAAAAAAAAAAAAAAAAAAAAAAAGATTTTTTCTCAAATTCTATTTTCTTTCTTTGCTTTTTGGTTGCGCTGTCCTTTTCCCTATTTTTTGGAAACAATGCCCTTTTTTTTCAATTTTTTCGGCTTAGTTTTGTTGTCCTTTTAGAGAAACTGAGTGTGGATTGAAATGTTTGCTCCAAAGAGTGGACCACTTAGGGTTCAACTACAATATATGAAAGATATTTTCATGTATGATATCAAAAAGTAGTTTTCTAATAAGAAAGGGGTAGGTCACTGGGAGTCACCGGTCTTACCAGTGTTGTGATGTGACTTCACACATTTATTTTATTTATTTATTTATTTATTTATTTTAACTAACAGCTAGTTTTTATAACTAACAGCTAGGATGAAAAAGTCATTTGGTGGTCATGGTGTAATTACGTGATATTTTAAATGTGTTGTGAGTAATAAAAAAGATAAAGTCTATAATTTTGTTTTAAATGATTGAAAATAACAGGCACATGGTGATTTGTGATTGACAAGAGATATAATTACGTGGTGCTCTTTAATTAAGAAATAATCTTTCAATAGTATGACGTTTATACAATGTTTCACATTAAATTATTTATATAAAAAAATTAGACAAATCTTTTTTAAGATTTAAAAAGTATATTAAGTACCATAAAATTTAACATAATTTTATTGAACTTTCTTCAAAATTTATTAATTTAAATAAAATTTAGCTAATATCTTTATAGTATTTTGTTAGTTAGAGGAATAAAAAAAAATGATGTTATTTATTTAATATTGGAATATATACAGTATATTTGTATTTATCCTTGTGTTTAGAAAAAAAAAAATTATAATACACTTTCTTTTTCTGATATGCACTATATGTGTGGTTATGAACTTTGTGATCTTTGATTATAACTCGTTGTGTTATTGATTATGAGTATAATTATATCAAATTTATAAGATTAATTGTATTTAGCAGTAAATTAACTCTCAACAAATGGTAATTAGAGTCATATTAGTAAACTTGTTTATTAGGGGTGAGCATGATTTAATTTGGTTTGTTTAAGAATAAACTAATGACCAAATGATTACTTACAGATTTTTAAAATTTAGAATGAAACTATAAAAATCTTAAAACCAAATCAAACTAAAGAAATAATTTTATAACATAATCACAAAATATTACTCATAACTTACTCAAACATTAAACAATGTACTATCATTTCACTAGACTTTACTTATTATTCAATAAGTTTCCACTTACTATTTTACTACACTTCACTTACTAGTCAATTTTAGTTTCACTTATTACTTAATGAGCTTCCACTTACTACTTCAATAAACTCCATTATCTACTCAATTTTGGTTTCACTTATTACTCAATAAGCTTCCATTTACTGGCCCCGTTTAATAGAGTTGTGGGAAAATGATTATAGTTTATACCTTAACAGCTTATATATAGCTTATAATTGTAAACATAAGCTGATTTTTTACTTATAAATTAAGCTTCTCCTCCCCCACTCAAAGAATAAGTAGATTTTTGACTTACAAAAAGCTATAAGTTGTATTGTTAAGCTGAACCAAACACATCAAAATAGCTAAAATTAAGTTAAAAGCTGAAATAAGCTGGAAATAAGCCCTACCAAACAGGGCCACTATTTCATTACAATTCACTTACTACTCAATGAGACTCTACTTACTACTAAATTAAACCCCACTTAATGAGACTCCACTTATTACTGCTGATACTCTACTTACTATTCGTTAATTGTTTACTTACTACTCCATCAAACATGACTTATCATCCAATTAAACACTACTTATTACTCAATGAGACTCAACTTACTACACAATCAAACTCCACTTCACTACTGCTTAATACCATTCAATTGGACTTGGTTTATAGTTCATTTAAATCCCACTTACTACTCATATTAAATCCCATTTAGTTGTATCATATTAAAATCCCACTTACTATTCAATGAGAGACTTCACTTACTAATCAATCAAATTTCACTTTACTCAATTAAGGGATTGTTTGGAATGTCCTAAATAAGTACACTTTTTGACTTTTTAGACTAAAAAGTTGAGGAAAAAATATGGTTGTTTGGGATAACTTTTTGACTTTTACGAAAAAATGTGTATTAAAAAATTGTATAAATTAGTGTATAGGAGAAGCTTAGGATAGAATAGGCAGTACAGTGGATGTCCTAGCTGGCAGCGTGTGCAGAGTAGTGTACAAGATATGGTTGCCTCCTTTTGGGGCATTGAATTAGACGGTGTTGTTCGGCCCGTGGGGGCCTACCACGGATCCCGTTTTGCTAATTGAAACCGTTGAATCTGTAGAACTCGTCGAGTATTATATGCTTGTAAAAAATCACGTTGATCGGATATCGATAGCTATCTGATCGAATTAGTTTTTTTGTCAACCGTTAACTATAACACTATCCATTTTTTATACAAAACTGTTTTGATCATATAGTTAGCGATATCCGATCAACGTGATTTTTTACAAACATATACTACTCGACGATTTCTACACATTCAACGATTCAGATTATCAAAATGGGACCCGTGATGGGCCCTCACGGGCCGAACAACACCATCTTGTTTGCTTCTCTGCCTGTTCCCTTTGTACAAACGGTGGGCAACTAAAGTACAACTCACGTGACATGTGAGTTGTACTTTTTTTGTAAAATTAATTTTTTTATATTTTTTTGGTGAATAATGATAACTTTTTAACTTTTTTAGTAACTTTTTGGCTTTTTTAAGGTATGCCAAACCAGCCCTAAATATATGGCTTACTACTTCATAAGACACTATTTAATTGGACTTGACTTATTATTTAATTAAATTTCACTTACTACTCAATGAAACTCTACTTACTATTTTATTAGACTTTGCTTACTACTCAATTACACTTTATTTATTATTCAATAAGACTTGACCTACTATTCAATTAAACTTCGCTGACACTTAACTTACTATACTAACTACTCAATTAAATTCATTCATTAGTCAATCAAACATGACTTATTCAATAAGACATCACTTCATTTGATCTATCCTACTCAATGATACTCAATTTACTATCATATTAAACTTGAATTACTCCTCATATTATACCACACTTACTGTTCCATCAGACTCGATTTTTTATTTAATGAAATTTCACTTGCTATTTAATGAGACTTCACTTACTTGATAATTAGACATTCACTTATTACTTAATCAAACATTTTACTACTAACAACTATTGAGTGGTGAGTAGAATTAGAATGAATAATATTATTTGACTTATTACGTAATCAAACATCTGACCACTATTGACAACCATTAATTGATAATTAGAATTAGAACAAATAATAAGTATTATATTTAAGAGTGATAAGTATTGTCAATTTGTCAGAATAAGTGATAAGTACTATCACAATTGATAGTAAGCCAAAGCACCTTCTGCATCATTATCAACAACTTGCGCTTCATGCTCCGTCCCAAAATAGTTGTACTTAAATAGAAAATAGTAAATATAAACGTTAACAAACAGGTCCTTAAATAGTAATTATTATTTTGAAGTGTTGTAGGTAATAATAATAATAATAATAATAAAATAATAATAATAATAATAATAATAAATTAATGTTTTTAAATTAAGTTTAAATTACTTATAATTTAAAAATATTATATTTACAAATTTTTATTTTTATTTATTTTTAATATTATATCAAAAATTAATTTTTCACAATAACGACTATTTTAAAAAATTAGTAAATTTTAACAAATTTTAATAAATTAATATTTGTATATCATATTTTACTTTTTACAAATCATAACAAGACAAATATAGAGAAAAAATAGTTAAATATGGTATGTGATTAGTTTTATATTAAAATGTATAATCAAGAAACTTGCAAATCTTGAGCCCAACTCTTAACTCCCATGGAGTTTCTCTTCAAGTTGAAAATATACAAGCAATTGAATGTATGATCATGAGTGTTCAAAAATTATGCCATGCATGTATTAATTTTCCACTTAATTCTACAAATCTTACATTCAAATTTATATTCTTCTTAAATGATCTTGAATTCCCATAATATACATATGGTTCTACAAATAGGTGCGATACAAGGAAAGAACTCTTACCTAGATGTTAAAGAATTGAGTTATCTACAATGAATTTCCACTTCTCCTTCCATTTTCTTCTTGTTCTTGGTGTTCTTGATGAACTCTCATATTCTCTCTCTCTCTCTCCCTCTCTCTCTCTCTACGTGTATTGTTTGGATTCAACAATAACCACTACATTCCCCTTTTTCCTATCAAATGAATGAGTAATTCCAATATAATAATAATTTATTTCCTTTTCAATTTGATGAGTATAGTTAAGGCTTATTTAATCTCTAATTAACCTTAAGCATTAATAAATTATAGATTTAATCAATTAAATCAAATTCACTCAAATGAAATTGAGCCTTATCATATTATGATATTAAGTACACTAGATTAAATTATAGTAATGTGAATTAGGCTCTAATTCCTCTCCAATTTCTTAATTCAAACTTGTTAAAATTAACGAATCAGACAGGTTTATTTCGTCTCTTCACATATCTGTTCACAATAACACTTCAATAAAAGTCAATGCATAAAACACATGGCACATAATTTACAATTGGCACATAATCAGACAATTAACACTAAGAACATAATTAACTTCATTAATCTACTTAATGAAGGAGACGGCTGTCACACCAATGCTGGCTCAGGACCAATAGCATTCAAACACTTGTCAGGTAGGGAATTAACCACGTGAGCAGACAAAGATCTTGCAAAGTTATTACACCCACACATCAACCATTTAATGAGGCCACTGTAGTATTAAATGCAGCAAGACCCCTCACGCCGGAATATGCAGAATCACCATGAACTATGTTAACTAGGCCATAGACTTTCGGCCAACAACACAACTTAAAATGGACAAGATAATGATAAGCAAGAGACATAAGGAAGCCTTGGAGATACGTTAGAGGTCAAGTTCTCATTCCCTTCCCTTCTCTCTCTCTCTCTCTCTCTCTCTCTCTCTCTTTAAAGTCCATATACCATAACCTAACTTGATCAGTTTGACCCATCCTCCATTGAAGTTATTGCATCATCAGAGAACATCACCAATAATAAGTTCAGAAGCTCTATACAACCAAAACAATAGAACGAGAAAACTATATACAATTTACAATCTAAGATCATGATTATTCATAGTATGACCCCAAATCATGAAAAGCTTGCATCGTTGAAATGAAATATGTGGTAGATCCTATTGGCCTCCAAATTCATATATAAATTTGAGATAATTCCAACCAAATCATCCTCATCTTTTGTAAAACTTGTTTCGTCATTTTTCTCTCTGAGAATGATTAGGATTTTTCCCAATTGGATATTTTTGTAATGTGGAGAAAAAAAAAAAAACAGATTTTTTCTCAAATTTTATGTTCTGTCTTTGCTTTTTGGTTGCGCTGTCCTTTTCCCTATTTTTTGGAAACAATCCCCCTTTTTTTCAATTTTTTCGGCTTAGTTTTGTTGTCTTTTTAGATAAACTGAGTTTGGATTGAAATGTTTGCTCCAAAGAGTGGACCACTTAGGGTTCAACTACAATATATGATATCAAAAAGTAGTTTTCTAATAAGAAAGGGGTAGGTCACCGGGAGTCACCGGTCTTACCAGTGTTGTGATGTGACTTCACACAATTTTTTTTTTTTTTTAACTAACAGCTAGTTTTTATAACTAACAGCTAGGATGAAAAAGTCATTTGGTGGTCATGGTGTAATTATGTGATATTTTAAATGCGTTGTGAGTAATAAAAAAGATAAAGTCTATAATTTTGTTTTAAATGATTGAAAATAACAAGTAATAAAAAAGATAAAGTCTATAATTTTGTTTTAAATGATTGAAAATAACACGGACATGGCGATTTGTGATTGACAAGAAATATAATTATGTGGTGCTCTTTAATTAAGAAATAATCTTTCAATAATATGACGTTTATACAATGTTTCATATTAAATTATTTATATAAAAAAATTAGACAAATCTTTTTTAAAATTTAAAAAGTATATTAAGTACCATAAAATTTAACATAATTTTATTGAACTTTCTTCAAAATTTATTAATTTAAATAAAATTTAGCTAATATCTTTATAGTATTTTGTTAGTTACAGGAATAAAAAAAATGATGTTATTTATTTAATATTGGAATATATACAGTATATTCGTATTTATCCTTGTGTTTATAAAAAAAAAATTATAATACACCTTTTTTTTTTGATATGCACTATATGTGTGGTTATAAACTTTGTGATATTTGATTATAACTCGTTGTGTTATTGATTATGAGTATAATTATATTAAATTTATAAGATTAATTGTATTTAGCAGTAAATTAACTCTCAACAAATGGTAATTAGAGTCATATTAGTAAACTTGTTTATTAGGGGTGAGCATGATTTAATTTGGTTTGTTTAAGAATAAACTAATGACCAAATGATTACTTACAGATTTTTAAAATTTAGAATGAAACTATAAAAATCTTAAAACCAAATCAAACTAAAGAAATAATTTTATAACATAATCACAAAATATTACTCATTACTTACTCAAACATTAAACAATGTACTATCATTTCACTGGACTTTACTTATTATTCAATAAGTTTCCACTTACTATTTGCTACACTTCACTTACTAGTCAATTTTAGTTTCACTTATTACTTAATGAGCTTCCACTTACTACTTCAATAAACTCCATTATCTACTCAATTTTGGTTTCACTTATTACTCAATGAGCTTCCATTTATTGGCCCCGTTTGATAGAGCTGTGGAAAATGATTTATAGCTTATACCTTAACAGCTTATAGTTTATAACTGTAAACATAAGCTGATTTTTGACTTATAAATTAAGCTTCTCCTCCCTCACTCAAAGAATAAGTTGATTTTTGACTTACAAAAAGCTATAAGCTGTATTGTTAAGCTGAACCAAACACATCAAAATAGCTTAAATTAAGTTAAAAGCTGAAATAAACTGGAAATAAGCCCTACCAAATAGGGCCACTATTTCATTACAATTCACTTACTACTCAATGAGACACTACTTACTACTAAATTAAACCCCACTTAATGAGACTCCACTTATTACTGTTGATACTCTACTTACTATTCGTTATTTACTTACTACTCCATCAAACATGACTTATCATCCAATTAAACACTGCTTATTACTCAATGAGACTCAACTTGCTACACAATTAAACTCCACTTCACTACTGCTTAATACCATTCAATTGGACTTGGTTTATAGTTACTACTCATATTAAATCCCATTTAGTTGTATCATATTAAAATCTCACTTACTATTCAATGAGAGACTTCACTTACTAATCAATCAAATTTCACTTTACTCAATTAAGGGGTTGTTTGGAATGTCCTAAATAAGTGTCTTTTTTGACTTTTTGGACTAAAAAGTTGAAGAAAAAAATATGATTGTTTGGGATAACTTTTTGACTTTTACGAAAAAATGTGTATGAAAAAATTGTATAAATTAGTGTATAGGAGAAGCTTAGGATAGAATAGGCAGTACAGTGGATGTCCTAGCTGGCAGCGTGTGTAGAGTAGTGTATAAGATATGGTTGCCTCCTTTTGGGGCCTTGAATTAGACGGTACTATTCGGCCCGTGGGGGCCCACCACGGATCCCGTTTTGCTAATTGAAACCGTTGAATATGTAGAACTCGTCGAGTATTATGTGCTTGTAAAAAATCACGTTGATCAGATATCGATAGCTATCTGATCGAATTAGTTTTTTTGTCAACCGTTAACTATAACACTATCCATTTTTTATACAAAACTGATTTGATCATGTAGTTAGCGATATCCGATCAACGTGATTTTTTGCAAACATATACTACTCGACGATTTCTACACATTAACGATTCAGATTATCAAAACGGGACTCGTGATGGGCCCTCACAGGCCAAACAACACCGTCTTGTTTGCTTCTCCACCCATTCCCTTTGTACAAACGGTGGGCAGCTAAAGTACAACTCACGTGACATGTGAGTTGTACTTTTTTTGGTTAAATTAATTTTTTTATATTTTTTTTGGTGAATAGTGATAACTTTTTAATTTTTTTAGTAACTTTTTGACTTTTTTAAGGTATGCCAAACCAGCCCTAAATATATGGCTTACTACTTCATAAGACACTATTTAATTGGACTTGACTTATTATTTAATTAAATTTCACTTACTACTCAATAAAACTCTACTTACTATTTTATTAGACTTTGCTTACTACTCAATTACACTTTATTTATTACTCAATAAGACTTGACCTACTATTCAATTAAACTTTACTTACTAATCGCTGACACTTAACTTACTATACTAACTACTCGATTAAATTCATTCATTAGTCAATCAAACATGACTTATTCAATAAGACATCACTTCATTTGATCTATCCTACTCAATGATACTCAATTTACTATCATATTAAACTTGAATTACTCCTCATATTAGACCACACTTACTGTTCCATCAGACTCGATTTTTTATTTAATGAAATTTCACTTGCTATTTAATGAGACTTCACTTACTTGATAATTAGACATTCACTTATTACTTAATCAAACATTTTACTACTAACAACTATTGAGTGGTGAGTAGAATTAGAACGAATAATATTATTTGACTTATAACGTAATCAAACATCTGACCACTACTGACAACCATTAATTGATAATTAGAATTAGAACAAATAATAAGTATTATATTTAAGAGTGATAAGTATTGTCAATTTGTCAGAATAAGTGATAAGTACTATCACAATTGATAGTAAGCCAAAGCACCTTCTGCATCATTATCGACAACTTGCGCTTCATGCTCCATCCCAAAATAGTTGTACTTAAATAGAAATAGTAAATATAAACATTAACAAACAGGTCCTTAAATAGTAATTATTATTTTGAGGTGTTGTAGGTAATAATAATAATAATAAATTAATGTTTTTAAAATTAAGTTTTAAATTACTTATAATTTAAAAATATTATATTTAAAAATTTATTTTTATTTATTTTTAATATTATATAAAAAAATTAATTTTTCACAATAACGACTATTTAAAAAATTAGTAAATTTTAACAAATTTTAATAAATTAATATTTATATATCATATTTTACTTTTTACAAATCATAACAAGACAAATACAGAGAAAAAATAGTTAAATATGGTATGTGATTAGTTTTATATTAAAATGTATAATCAAGAAACTTGCAAATCTTGAGCCCAACTCTTAACTCCCATGGAGTTTCTCTTCAAGTTGAAAATATACAAGCAATTGAATGTATGATCATGAGTGTTCAAAAATTATGCCATGCATGTATTAATTTTCCACTTAATTCTACAAATCTTACATTCAAATTTATATTCTTCTTAAATGATCTTGAATTCCTATAATATACATATGATTCTACAAATAGGTGAGATACAAGGGAAGAACTCTTACCTAGATGTTAAAGAATTGAGTTATCTACAATGAATTTCCACTTCTTCTTCAATTTTCTTCTTCTTCTTGGTATTCTTGATGAACTCTCATATTCTCTCTCTCTCTCTCTCTCTCTCTCTCTCTCTCTCTCTCTCTCTCTCTCTCTCTCTCTATGTGTATTGTTTGGATTCAACAATAACCACTACATTCCCTTTTTTCCTATCAGATGAATGAGTAATTCCAATATAATAATAATTTATTTCCTTTTCAATTTGATGAGTATAGTTAAGGCTTATTTAATCTCTAATTAACCTTAAGCATTGATAAATTATAGATTTAATCAATTAAATCAAATTCACTCAAATGAAATTAAGCCTTATCATATTATGATATTAAGTACACTAGATTAAATTATAGTAATGTGAATTAGGCTCTAATTCCTCTCCAATTCCTCTCCAATTTCTTAATTCAAACTTGTTAAAATTAGCGAATTAGACAGGTTTATTTCGTCTCTTCACATATCTGTTCACAATAACACTTCAATACAAGTCAATGCATAAAACACATGGCACATAATTTACAATTAGCACATAATCACACAATTAACACTAAGAACATAATTAACTTCATTAATCTACTTAATGAAGGAGACGGCTGTCACACCAATATGCTGGCTCAGGACCAATAGCATTCAAACACTTGTCAGGTAGGAAATTAACCACGTGAGCAGACAAAGATCTTGCAAAATTATTACACCCACACATCAACCATTTAATGAGGCCACTGTAGTATTAAATGCAGCAAGATCCCTCACGCCGGAATATGCGGAATCACCATGAACTATGTTAACTAGGCCATAGACTTTCGGCCAACAACACAACTTAAAATGGACAAGATAATGATGAGCAAGAGACATAAGGAAGCCTTGGAGATACGTTAGAGGTCAAGTTCTCATTCCCTTCCCTTCTCTCTCTCTCTCTCTCTCTCTCTCTCTCTTTAAAGTCCATATACCATAACCTAACTTGATCAGTCTGACCCATCCTCCGTTGAAGTTATTGCATCATCAGAGAACATCACCAATAATAAGTTCAGAAGCTCTATACAACCAAAACAATAGAACGAGAAAACTATATACAATTTACAATCTAAGATCATGATTATTCATAGTATGACCCCAAATCATAAATAGCTTGCATCGTTGAAATGAAATATGTGGTAGGTCCTATTGGCCTCCAAATTCATATATAAATTTGAGATAATTCCAACCAAATCATCCCCATCTTTTGTAAAACTTGTTTCGTCATTTTTCTCTCTGAGAATGATTAGGATTTTTTCCAATTGGATATTTTTGTAATGTGGAAAAAAAAAAAAAAAAAAAATTTCTCAAATTTTATTTTCTTTCTTTGCTTTTTGGTTGCGCTGTCCTTTTCCCTATTTTTTTTGGAAACAATCCCCTTTTTTTTCAATTTTTTCGGCTTAGTTTTGTTTTCTTTTTAGAGAAACTGTGTTTGGATTGAAATGTTTGCTCCAAAGAGTGGACCACTTAGGGTTCAACTACAATATATGAAAGATATTTTCATGTATGATATCAAAAAGTAGTTTTCTAATAAGAAAGGGTAGGTCACCGGGAGTCACCGATCTTACCAGTGTTTGATGTGACTTCACACAATTTTTTTTTTTTTTTTTTTTTTTTAACTAACAGCTAGTTTTTATAACTAACAGCTAGGATGAAAAAGTCATTTGGTGGTCATGGTGTAATTACGTGACATTTTAAATGTTTTGTGAGTAATAAAAAAAATAAAGTCTATAATTTTGTTTTAAATGATTGAAATAACAGGCACATGATGATTTGTGATTGACAAGAGATATAATTACGTGGTGCTCTTTAATTAAGAAATAATCTTTTAATAGTATGACGTTTATACAATGTTTCACATTAAATTATTTATATAAAAAAATTAGACAAATCTTTTTTAAAATTTAAAAAGTATATTAAGTACCATAAAATTTAACATAATTTTATTGAACTTTCTTCAAAATTTATTAATTTAAATAAAATTTAGCTAATATCTTTATAGTATTTTGTTAGTTACAGGAAAAAAAAAATGATGTTATTTATTTAATATTGGAATATATACAGCATATTCGTATTTATCCTTGTGTTTATAAAAAAAAAAATTATAATACACTTTCTTTTTTTGATATGCACTATATGTGTGGTTATGAACTTTGTGAGCTTTGATTATAACTCGTTGTGTTATTGATTATGAGTATAATTATATCAAATTTATAAGATTAATTGTATTTAGTAGTAAATTAACTCTCAACAAATGGTAATTGGAGTCATATTAGTAAACTTGTCTATTAGGGGTGAGCATGATTTAATTTGGTTTGTTTAAGAATAAACTAATGACAAATGATTACTTACAGATTTTTAAAATTTAGAATGAAACTATAAAAATCTTAAAACCAAATCAAACTAAAGAAATAATTTTATAACATAATTACAAAATATTACTCATAACTTACTCAAACATTAAATAATGTGCTATCATTTTACTAGACTTTACTTATTATTCAATAAGTTTCCACTTACTATTTTACTACACTTCACTTACTAGTCAATTTTAGTTTCACTTATTATTTAATGAGATTCCACTTACTACTTCAATAAACTCCATTATCTACTCAATTTTGGTTTCACTTATTACTCAATGAGCTTCCATTTAACTATTTCATTACAATTCACTTACTACTCAATGAGACTCTACTTACTACTAAATTAAACCCTACTTAATGAGACTCCACTTATTACTGTTGATACTCTACTTACTATTCGTTAATTGTTTACTTACTACTCCATTAAACATGACTTATTATCCAATTAAACACTGCTTATTACTCAATGAGACTCAACTTACTGCACAATTAAACTCCACTTCACTACTGCTTAATACCATTCAATTGGACTTGGTTTATAGTTCATTTAAATCCCACTTACTACTCATATTAAATCCCATTTAGTTGTATCATATTAAAATCCCACTTACTATTCAATGAGAGACTTCACTTACTAATCAATCAAATTTCACTTATTACTCAATTAAGGGGTTGTTTGGAATGTCCTAAATAAGTGTACTTTTTGACTTTTTGGACTAAAAAGTTGAAGAAAAAAAGATGGTTGTTTGGGATAACTTTTTGACTTTTACGAAAAAATGTGTATTAAAAAATTGTATAAATTAGTGTATAGGAGAAGCTTAGGATAGAATAGGCAGTATAGTGGATGTCCTAGCTAGCAGCGTGTGTAGAGCAGCGTATAAGAGATGGTTGCCTCCTTTTGGGGCATTGAATTAGACGGTGTTGTTCGGCCCGTGGGGGCCCACCACGGATCCCATTTTGCTAATTGAAACCGTTGAATGTGTAGAACTCGTCGAGTATTATATGTTTGTAAAAAATCACGCTGATCGGATATCGATAGCTATTTGATCGAATTAGTTTTTTTGTCACCCATTAACTATAACACTATCCATTTTTTATACAAAACTGATTTGATCATGTAGTTAGTGATATCCGATCAACGTGATTTTTTACAAACATATATTACTCGACGATTTCTACACATTGCACGATTCAGATTATCAAAATGAGACCCGTGATGGGCCCCCACGAGCCGAACAACACCGTCTTGTTTGTTTCTCTGCCTGTTCCCTTTGTACAAACGGTGGGCATCCCTTTGTACTTTTTTTTTGTAAAATTATTTTTTTTATATTTTTTTTTGTAAATAGTGATAACTTTTTAACTTTTTTAGTAATTTTTTGGCTTTTTTAAGGTATGCCAAACCAGCCCTAAATATATGGCTTACTACTTCATAAGACATTATTTAATTGGACTTGACTTATTATTTAATTAAATTTCACTTACTACTCAATGAAACTCTACTTAGCCTCCGTTTGGGAAGTGGGTTGGCTTTTTGGCTTTTTGACTTTTTGGCTACCTGGGGCTAAAAAGTCTGGTTTGGGAAGGGCTTTTTGGCTTTTTTAACTTTTTTTGTGAGAGAAGAGTGTAATGATTATGGGTTGGATTTGATGTTTTGTTTTTTGTGGCTAAAATAGCCTATTTTGTTTTTTGTAGCTATTTTAGCCCCTAACCCACCAAAACCAACTTCCCAAACTATGCTTTACTATTTTATTAGACTTTGCTTACTACTCAATTAAACTTTATTTATTACTCAATAAGACTTGACCTATTATTCAATTAAACTTTACTGCCCCGTTTGGGAACTTACCTTTTTAGCCAAAAAGCCAAAAAGTTACTAAATTAGCCAAAAAGTCAACAACTCATACCAAAAAGTCAAAGATTCTCTTTTCTCTCTACTTTTTGCACATCTTTTCGTAATTAGCCAAAAAGTCATTCCAAACATACAAGTTTTTTTTAGCTACCTTTTTAGCCAAATAGCCAAAAAGTTATTAAATTAGCCTGTTCCCAAACGAGGCTTTTACTAATCGCTGACAGTTAACTTACTATACTAACTACTCAATTAAATTTATTCATTAGTCAATCAAATATGACTTATTCAATAAGACATCACTTTATTTGATCTATCCTACTCAATGATACTCAATTTACTATCATATTAAACTTGAATTACTCCTCATATTAGACCACACTTACTATTCCATTAGACTCGATTTTTTATTTAATGAAATTTCACTTACTATTTAATGAGACTTCACTTACTTGATAATTAGACATTCACTTATTACTTAATCAAACATTTTACTACTAACAACTATTGAGTGGTGAGTACAATTAGAATGAATAATATTATTTGACTTATTACTTAATCAAACATCTGACCACTGACAACCATTAATTGATAATTAGAATTAGAACAAATAATAAGTATTATATTTAAGAGTGATAAGTATTGTTAATTTGTCATAATAAGTGATAAGTACTATCACAATTGATAGTAAGCCAAAGCACCTTCTGCATCATTATCGACAACTTGGCTTCATGCTCCGTCCCAAAATAGTTGTACTTAAATAGAAAACAGTAAATATAAACGTTACCAAACAGGTCTTTAAATAGTAATTACTATTTTGAGGTGTTGTAGGTAATAATAATAATAATAATAATAATAATAATAACTATTTTAAATTAATGTTTTTAAAATTAAGTTTAAATTACTTATAATTTAAAAATATTATATTTACAAATTTTTATTTTTATTTATTTTTAATATTATATCAAAAATTAATTTTTCACAATAACGACTATTTTAAAAAATTAGTAAATTTTAACAAATTTTAATAAATTAATATTTATATATCATATTTTACTTTTTACAAATCATAACAAGACAAATATAGAGAAAAAATAGTTAAATATGGTATGTGATTAGTTTTATATATTTAAAATATAAAAGATGGCACAATTTTTAAAAATTAAAAGTGACTTGTTTAGCCGGTAATATTTTAAATAGTAAGTTTATTCACAACAAATAGTAAGCGAGTGAATACCAAATAGTAAGTTAACATCATTTTTTTTATTTTTTTTTCAAAATTAACCAAAACTAGTTTACTTTTTTGAAAAATCACCTTACTTTTTCGACCTAATTTTACTTTTGATTTATCCAATGACTAATATTTATCTTATCTAAATCTAATAATCTATATTTTTTTATGTACCATACATGAAAACCACTTTCATGTATAATAGGATTTTCCATACGAAGTACATAAACTAGTCGAAATTCAGAGCAAGACTAGGAAGAACCTTTTGAACTTATCTTCAATAGTTCCTAATTTTGATTGTAAATTTCAGCAACTTTGAACAGAAATTCTTAAATGGTTTCACTTTCCTTCATATCCATATAATTGAATTCCCTCCAGAGAGAATTCAGCTTATCGAAATTCATTTTTCTCTTTTATTTTCATTCTAATGATTTTGTTGTTGTGCCTTTGTCCAATTTGAAGAACTTCCTTCTTGAGTTGCTTCCAAATATGGTGGAGATTAAATTAGTGCAATGTTGAGTCTATGTATCAAATGAATTTGAATCATAAATTGCTATTTCTGGGTAAAATTATGGCTGTGTAGACCTTCTGGTTTTTTTGGCTGTTGTAATGCCCAGTTCCAAGCTCTTTGGGAGATGAAATGAACTGTTCTACAGTCCCAGGAAAAAAAAAAATTAAATAAAAACACATTGAATGATTAAGATTAATTTTATCCGTAGATCCTATTATACAAGAATAGATCTCAGGTTCGGCCACACTTTACTTTTCAATTTATAGTCTCTGTTATTTAGGACTACAGACTTTCTACACTTTGAATACTTATCTGGACTGACTTTTGTAAGAAATTAATTCAAAATTATTCTTACAATATGTTCCAAAACACATACAACTTATTTTACAACATAAACAAAAGCAATTCAAAAGAAATCACAAAGGAGAGAACTTAATATTAAATTGGAGGGTGCCGATTGGGGTATTCCCATATCTGAATTGTGGGTAAATTATTCATAAAAAAAAAAAAAAACTAATTAATTTGATAATAATAATTACATGATCTCATCATATATATCTTTAAAGAAATAGATCGGTTTTTTTTCAAATATACCAATCGTCAAAATTTTTGTTTTACGTTAATTTTTATGAATGATCTAGTCATATAATTCTATAAGATTATCGATTTAAATCTCTACACAAGTCCATAAATTCTTACTCAAATATAAAATGGAACCCATAAGATACTTCACATACCCAAATAGGGCTCTACAATCCAATTTTAAACCAGGGAGAATCCTTTCTTTTTAACTAAAGATATCACAACACAATACCCATCATACAACTCACTAAAAAAGAAAAAGTAAAAACAACCCAAATACACACATACACACATACACATATATATACATATATTGCGACATTGGAGGAAGAGGAGAGAGAGAGATATGGTTCGATGATCACTTCTTATTAGAGGTAGAATTGGAGGAAGAGGGGGCTTTGAAGATTTCAGAGAAGACTCGCGAAGTAATATTATTCGCACGGGGAGCAGGGAGCTTGCTGAAGGAGGAACCGAAACGCGGCCGCTTTCTATCGCCGCCGTCGCCGCCGATTTGGTTCCCGCCTCCTCCTCCTCCTCCTCCTCCTCCTCCGGACTCGTTCATTTTCTTTCCTTCCTTCACTTCCTCTAGCTTTGAGTGAGTGAGTGAGTGAGTGAGTGAGCGAGCGAGCGAATGTGTGTGGGCGTGGCCTATTCTTATAAGGATAGAATGTGCACCCCTTCTTTTGTTTTGTTTTTTCTTTTCTTTTCTTTTGCCTTTTTTTTTTTTAATTCTGGGGGGCAAATTACCAACCCCTCCTTTCAAGTTTAGCTCCCATATAAATTCTCTTATGAAATTTCAAAAATTACATCTCACTCTCCAAAATTTATATTCGTATAATAATTTAACTCTTACCGTTAATTAAATGTTAAAAATAATTAGCTGATATCACCAAAATATAAATTAATAGATGATATTGCCCCTATTAAAATTCCTTTGATAAATCAACAAAATTTATAAAAAGAATTATGTTAGATAAAAAAAAAAATTAAATTTTTAGAACTATGTTTAATTTGTTGTTTAGAAAAAAAAAATCAAAAATTAAAAAAAAAATAAAAACTAATTTGATAAAAATAAATATGAAAAAATATATTTAATTTGGAAAAATCATTTCTAACCACTCAATAGATAAAATTATATTAAAAAAAATAATTTTTTATTTTTTATTTCTTAAGCAAATTAATTTTTATTTTAAAAAAAAAATTAAAAATAAATTTCTAAAAATCAAACCAAACATATTCTAAGAATTTTTTGACAAGCCATTTTTGTGTTTTTAAATTATTTAATTATTTGTTTATTTTATGATATTTTCACCATCTGACATTATAAAGAGTTTTAGAGACCAATTTTTTTTATCTGTAAAAGTGAAAATTTTGTTGCAAAAGATATTTAGAGATTAATTTCTATTGTCGTGAGGATAGTTGCTAAAAGGTCGCCCTGAAAAGTCAAAAATAATACGTTTAGCGATAAAATTTTAAAAATATCAATAATAAATAGACTTTTAGAGACAGAATAATTTAGTCTTAAAATGGTTTATTTTTTGAGACAAAAAATTTGATACCAAAAAGATAATAATTAATCACTAATGTTTAATTTTCGTTACTAAAAATATAATTACGACATTTTTCGCAATAAAAACATTTGGTCCCCTAAAAATAATTTTGTCCCCAAATTTTGTTTTCTAAAATCTTAACTTTTTGTAGTGTGATAAGTGTTTTTCCATTTTAATTTTGCATTTCAAAACTTATTTAAAAATGATAATTTAGCTAAACCTCATGAGGGAATCTGTAATTTAGCTAAATCTCAAAGGGGTGTAGATAGTTTGCTCTTATTTTTCAAAAGGGCATTTTAGTCAATTTATGATATCCGTTAACGGCGTTAATTGCGATGGGATGTGATATAATTTTTAAAACCTTAAGAGAGAATCTGTAATTTGTTAAACCTCAAGGGAGGTGTAGGTAATTTGCCTTTTTTTTTAGAAGTAATTTTAAAGTTTTTTTTTTTTTTTCCCTTATGATTGAGGGTGCCTTTGTAAAATAGTTTTTTTTTTTTTGATAAATTATAAATATACCTTTTGAGATTTGATTGACGAATCGCTACCTGTAATTCTGGAAATTATATTCTACTCTCTGAGGTTCCTAATTTCATAACAAATAGCTACTTTTATTAATAAATCATCAAGTAAATTATTAATTTTTAATGATATCAGAAATATGTTTCAATTAATAATTTAGGTAATTTTATTATTGTACAAGAGAGTAATTATGAATTTTATTTTTTTAATTAATTTTATTAAATAAAAAATTCTAATAAAGGAATATTTATAATTTTTTAAATCACAAGTAATTATTTATACTTTAAATAAATTTTAAAAAATATATTTATAATTTACACTAAAATTAAAAAGTACTAAACAAAGTTAATTCCTAAAAGCTTCAGCCTTTCCAAAAAAAGACAAGTGTGAAATGAAGGAAGCAATCATAGAAAGACAAGTGTGAAAACTGACGTGTGTAATAGATCATTCGATGACGTCATACGTGCTTGTCTTTTTTGGACTTTTGGTAAGAGCATATTGTGCATCGGCCACCAAAAGAATACATAGGTACAATAATTTAGGGCCGTAGCTTCTCTGCCAACCGAAATCAAATTGGATAGTGGGGTTGGGCAACTCAATGGGAGTCCGGATCGTCTTCAGCGAGTGTCTCCAACCTTTTTCTCCGAGTGATAGTTCTGATTGGACCACGTTGCTCTATTCAAAATATATGGTTCAGATCAATTTTAAAAAAAAAAAAAAAAACCAAATTTCAAAAGCAAAGGCAAAACGTGAAAGCTCTCACTCTCTCTCTCACTCTCACTCTCACTCACTCACTCAGGGGCGACTCCAAGGTTTGGTCAGAGGTGTCACCCGAATTCTCTGACTGAATTTTTTTATTTATTTATTATATAAATATTAGATTTTAGGAAAAAAATTAGTAATTGAGCCCACTAAAATATAATTTTGAATCTATAGTTTTAACTCCTACTCTTTTAAATCCACCAATGAAAAAAGTTTACTTTTTAACTTTAACCTATTTTTTGTTTAAAATATTTTATTTTTTAGGTGATATAATGATTAATGTGAATTTTCTATAAGATATATGGTATTTA
The DNA here is from genome assembly GCA_030407325.1 of Camellia japonica. Taxonomy (NCBI): domain Eukaryota; kingdom Viridiplantae; phylum Streptophyta; class Magnoliopsida; order Ericales; family Theaceae; genus Camellia; species Camellia japonica. Next base: position 63,079,258 of record JAPPVO010000002.1, read on the forward strand.
AGTTTTTGATTGATACCACTGACAAAAATTCCTAGAGTCGCCACTGCTCTCTCTCCTCTTAATTAATCTTTCATAAATGTTCTGCTTTTAATCTTCTTCCTTTCTCCATATCTCCCTTCTTAATTTTACATTTGATGCATGCATACATATATATATATATACACTATTTTAGTTCTATTCTTATTTTTTGTTTTTCTTCCCTTTCATACACTATTGGCTGTAAGCTTCTTTCTTTCCCACCCTCTCTGTTTCTTCTTCTTTTTCTCTCTGTTTCAAACTCTCAAAAAAAACCCAACTCATAATTTCCTTCTCTGCAAATCTCCAAATCCATCAATGGCAACCACTCCACCCAACCCACCAAAAACCCTTCCATCAAAGAGAAGCCAGATCAAAGAATATCTGAAAGAATCTCATGGTGTGAATCTGTAACGAGTTTAGTCTCATCATGTCGTCTCTCTCCTATGTACACAATATGGAACTGAAATTGAAAACAGAGTTTAAAAAAAAAAAAAAAGAATAGAAAATGAAATAATATGTAATTCCAAAACCCATTTATTACATCGCTTGAAACAATAGCAAAGACAATGCATTGTTGTTGAAGAAGCATAAGAGCTATGGCATGAATATTCCAAGAAACAGCCATGAGAGAGACCTAAAATTTGTTTTTTTTGTTTTTTTTGTTTTTTTTTTAAGCTGATCTGAGCAGTATATTTTGAGTGGAGTGACATAGCCCAATCGGAGCCGTCACCCGGAGGAAAGGCTGGAAATTTTCGCTGGAGAGGATCTGGACTTCAGTAATGGACCTAATGTTGTTGGGCGGTTGTGGGTCTGATTCTAAGTTTATCTTCATGATTAAAATTATTTAATGTGTATAATTTGTTGAATATATTATTATTTTAAAAAATTATATTGATCGGATATTGCTAGTCATTTGATCAGTTTGGATTTATTTCAATGATAATTATGATTTTAAAAATAAATTGCAGACACAAATGTAAGTTTATTAAATGACTATTGATATCCGATTAAGATAATTTTTTTTATAAATATAATGTACTCAACGAACTTTACATATTGAACAATTTGGATATCAAGATGAGTCTAGAGTAGGGCCCACTAAATTCCAACAATACCGTCCAATCCATTTCTGGACCGGAGAGGAGTTTAACTCTAAATTTAAATTTGTACTTTACACTACGTTTAACTGAGTGTGTGGTATTTTACAGAATTTATACATTTATTAATTGTTTTTACATATATATGAATTAGATTGTGGAGTTTGAAATTGATTATGTGTATGATTATCAATTGCACGAGATCAAGGTTTTAAATTTTATTTATAAATTGAAAATTTGTGAGAAATTCAGAGATATAAGATTGAGAGAGTTTGTAAAGACCTAAGGGAGATGAAAAAATATCAAGAGGCACTGAATGTGAGTAGAGAAGCATATTTGCTTCAAAACTCAATTATCCCTGAGCATATTATAAATGAGAAATGTTTGAGGATCCAAGTTTTCAATTATTTATAGTAGATTTCTCACTAATCTGTCGGCGAAAAGTGTGCTTCTCTTTGTGTTGTTGTGATGTGTAATAATCCAAAATATATATATATATTAATTTTTGGTCGGTTTGAGAAGGAAAAAAAGAAAATAAAATTATAGTGCAGATCCATCTATATTCATGACCTTGTTGAAATATCCTTTTAATAGCAGCCCTATTTGTTGGAAGCTTCTATTTACACACACCAAATCCACTCTATACACACACTTAATAAAAAGAATGTGCAAAAAATGTATATTGTGTGCGCAAATAGAAGCTCCCCTATTTGTTTGCAACAATGATTCATCCCACTAAAAATACCACCACTAATAGCACTAATGCATTAAAAAAGTAAAAAAAAAAAATACAACTCCAAAACTAAAACATCACATCATTACTGACGAGACCCACTGTCACCTAATTAGTGGGAGCACTAATTAATGCTCCCAAACATTTTTCATTTGTTTGTTTGTCAGCTTGTTACTTTGGAAGGTAACCATAGTGGATATTGTTTTGGCCACCACTGAAAAACCAGTGACCAAAAGGATAAATAGTGATTGAGAAAGTTGGTCAACATGGGCTGCTCTGATTTTGCCTTTATTTATGGAATATTATTAGGGTTCCCTGTTGGATTTATAATTAATTTTTTTTAAAAAAAACAATTAGGAAATGGGATTTAAATATGCAACTAGATGTCTACTTCTAAAAATTTTTGGCCAATAAGTTAAAGTTTAAATTTATTTTGGTCAAAAGGATTTTTAATTGTTCAAAATAATACCTATTTGTTTAAAGTTTACTTATTTATCTATCTTTTTAAATGTTTCTAACTTGTTCAAATGTCTAACTATCTATACATGTGTCACCTATTTATTCACTTATCTATTCGATATAACTTATTTGTTCAACTTATTACCACTAACTACCATCGTTAGCGACTTTCTGATGACTTTTCCAACTAATTTTTTGGTGATTTTTCAACATTTGTTTTTCTCACCAAATAATATTAATCCTTGGATCTAATACCCAACGCACCATCAACTTGAATTTTTTTTGATATTTTTTTCTTTAAATAATGGTATTTAGTATAGTATTATGTAAAATATTTGATAGTTCTTTTAAAATCTCTAGCATTGTATAGTATGTGGCATTTTGAAAATCAGCATTAAACTTTAACACAAATTATATTATATTTTCCTCTTCTTATTTGTTGATGGAGGATACATTATTTTAGGGCGTGGTTTTTTAGACAAATAAAATTCAATTTTGGATCTAATTAATAAAAAATTAGAGACATTTCCAGGAGAAATTTAAAATATAATAATGGGAGGTGTTGGCTTTGGATTGGGACTGCATGTGTCCTTGTCAACAATAGTGTTTTTGATAGATAAGGGGGGAGCAATTTGGAAGATAATAATGGGGTTGATACTGTTGGAAATTGTTGGAAAATTAAAATTTGATTTAAAACAAGTACCTAAGTAATGGCATGAAAAATTTTATCATGTAATATTTATTAATGGATTTAAGATAAACGAATGTGACAAATGCGTCTATGTTAAAAACACTGACCAAGGATATGTCATAGTTTGTCTTTATGTGAATGACATGCTTATTATTAGAAGCAGTCAAAACATGATCAAATCAACTAAATAAATACTTAATAAAAGATTTGATATGAAAGATATGGGGGTCGCAGATGTTATATTAGGAATGAAAATTACTAAAACATCTGACGGATATGATTATCTCAATCTCATTATATTGAGAAAATTCTTGGTAAATTTATCAAGGATGATTTGCATGGAGCTAGGACACCTGTAGACATTAGTCTTTATTTATCAAAAAATAAAGGTAATGCGGTGTCTCAGTTAAAATACTCCCAAATCATTGGAAGCTTAATGTACCTAATGAATTGTACTCGTCCTGATATAGCTTATGCTATCAGAAAATTGAGTAGGTACACTAGTAACCCCGGAGAAGACCATTGGAAGGCGATCATTCGGGTTCTTAGATATCTAAGATTTACTCGTCATCATAGTTTGAACTTTACTCGATATCCAGCAATACTTGAAAGTTATTGTGATGCCAATTGGATATCGGATACTAAAGATTCAAAATCCACTAGTGAATATATCTTTACTCTAGGAGGCGTTGCTGTTTCTTAAAGTCCACGAAACAAACATGCATCGTACGATCCACAATGGAATCCGAGTTTATTGCTTTAGACAAAGTAGGAGAAGAAGCAGAATGGCTTCATTACTTTTTAAAAGACATTCCAATGTGCCCAAAACCTGTGCCAACTATTTGCATTCATTGTGATAGTCAATATGTAATAGGCAGGGCACAGAATCACATGTATAACGGTAAGTCACGACATATTCGTCGTCGACATAATACCGTAAGGCAATTGTTGTCAAATGGAATAATCTCAATAGATTATATAAAATCTAAAGAGAATATTGCGAATCCGTTAACAAAAGGTTTGACAAAAGAGCTAATGTATAGTTCATCGAAAGGGATGGGATTAAAGCCTATTACATTAAAGTCATTATAATGGTAACCCTACTTATATGACTGGAGATTCCAAAAATTAAGTTCAAAGGGACAACTAAGTTATGTATGGCTCGCCAGAAATCACCAAGGGATTAAAATTCCTTACCCATTCCTATGGTGAGAGTGATATCTGCAACATTTATTGTATGCAGGGGTATAAGGATAAGCTTTGCTTTTAATGATTACTTATATCTTGATTGAGACAAGACGAGGATAAGGAAATACTCACAATAAGAATCACCTATATGAGTGTCGAATTGGAGCCGGTTCTATGAGAATGAAGAGGCTAAATTCTCTAGAAACATTCATGAAAACCAAGGGCGTTCAAGGCCAAAATGAACACAACAGTGAGAACCACGATGTGTTAGAAGATATTTTGTGTGAAATCTATTGTCTTGGCTTACACAAACGGCTGAACAATTCAAGGCATCACGTCCATTGGTTAGCCAGTAAGTCCGATAGATTATCACTAGGGAAGGTTCAAGGCCGAAAGCTACCTATCCTGATGCAAGATATTTTCGACTTATACTCTTTCGATAAAGTCTGCATATTGTTGCATTTCCGTTGTCATCAAATTCCATTCATGTGGGGGATTGTTGGAAATGGTTGGAAAATTCTGGGTAAAACCAGAATTTTTTCCTAAGTTTTGTCTATTTTTTAGGTAGGCCCCGTTCGTCGATATTCGCGGGTCAAAGTAGTAACGCGTTCTATGCCGCGTTGTGATTCACATAGTATATTTGGTTGCTCAAAACCATTACCGAGTGAATGGGAAATTGAAGCCAAAGTATGCTCCATGGAAATGGAGTTTTGGTGGAAAATCATTAAAAGTTTGAATAAGGCTTGTCCCACATTGTTTTGGTGGGAAGTTGTGAATGGGTTTATAAGGTATAGGATTGGAACTTGGGGTGTGCCCCAAGGTGTACCCAAATGTTTTAGAGAGAGAGGTTATGGGTAAAATGGGCTAGACCCATTAGACCCAAAAATTACCACACACGCGCGCGTGCCGCCGTCCGTCCGGTCAGTCGGGCGGGCTACACTTGGGCCCGGGTGCGTAATGTATGGTTGGGTTGGGCTTGTTCAGCCCAATACCTATCTTTTTGGGCCAAAAATATTTGAATTTTATTTTATTTTTTGGTAAAATAAAATTCATAATTCAAATTAATTCCGAAAATAAACTGGTCCGATTTTACTGTACACCCAAACAGGGCCCTTTCCGTTTTTTATCTGTTTGAATTTTGAACCCAACAGATTCAAATCTGTTTAAATTCAAAACCAAACAGGTTTCATACATGTTTAAATAGGTTTGCACCTGTTTAATTCAAAACCTGCAGTCACCACTACATCTATAAATAGGACAACCCTCATTTGATGTTAAATACATTCAGAAAATTCGTACTTCACCTCTGCAAATTTATTCTTCATTTTACTGCATTTAATTTTTGTGAGAAAGAGTATAAACACTTAGTGTGTTCGTTAGGCAAACAATTTGTAGTGCTGCTATTGTTTGTAGTTGATCATTTCATCCTGGGAGATAGACGTCCACATTCTGAAAGCACCATGGAGAGAACGAATCTGTCTTAAGGACACAGTGTCAAACACTGGATTTGATCAGATATTTATTAGAAGAAATTAATCAAGTGAGTTGTTTAATTTATTATTCTGTTTTATTTGTTTATTAAATCAGATTTTAATTTTATTTTTGTAACAAAATAAAATCTGTTTTTATTTATTTATTTATTTATTTCTAATTTCATTTTTATAATCAAACAAATTCCCTCTTTTCCTTTATTTCATTATATTCTTGTTATTGTTTAGTACATAACAGAATTTAATCTTTTTAAATACAGTGAAAATTGTCCTACAGATACTACCAAAATCGAAACCAAAAACATTACATGAAACGTTCACACAAATTATTTTTTATTATAAAGTATTTCTATATTATAATAAAGTCTAATAGTTATTATAATAATAATTAAATATCATATATAATTAATAAAAAATTAATTATTTAAAAGTCCTATTTATAAATACTGTGGTCGCTTAGGTTTGGTATAAGATTTTTAAAAATAGTAAGTTACATTTAATAAAATTGAAAACATTATCAGTTTTGTATAACAATATTCTAGATATTATTTTATTAATTGAGAAAAAAAAATAGATTATTAGATTAAACGTTTTTGTCCTCCTGCTTTTTGGTTGAAGTTAACTATCCAACAAAATCGAAAATATTATCAATTTTTTTCTGTCTTAAAACTAAAAATATTATCAATTTTTTCAATTTTAAAGCTTTTTTTAAAAAATTTTACACATTAATATTCTATCATTATACTCTTTTATAGACCCAAAACATGTGAATGTGAATACATATTTTTTAGGGTTAATTACACTAATAGTCCCTATAGTTTGGGACTTGTGTCACTTTGGTCCCTGACTTTTCAATTGTGACACATTTGACCCTGAATTTTGAATCTTGTTCCAAATAAGGACAATTGAAAATATTATTAGATTTTTCAAGGGTAAAATCGTCAATTTGATAAAATATAAACTAATTTGACAAAAATAAATGTCAAAAAAATATTTTTAATTTTTTTAAAATTATTTTTATCCACCAATGATAAAATTATGTAAAATTAATAAAAATTACATGATTAATTTTTTAAATTAATTTTACATGATCATCATCCAAACACATAATAAAAATTAATTTGGTAAAAAAAAAATTAAATGTCTGAAAGATTTATCAATTTTACATAATTTTATTTTTAGTAGGTAAAAATAATTTTTAAAAATTCAAAAATATATTGTTTGACATTTATTTTTGTCAAATTAGTTTATATTTTATCAAATTGACAATTTTACCCTTGAAAAATCTAATTATATATTCAATTGTCCTTATTTGAAACAAGATTCAAAATTCAGGGTCAAATGTGTTACAATTGAAAAGTCAGGGACCAAAGTGACACAAGCCCCAAACTATAGGGACTATTTGTGTAATTTGCCCAATTTTTTAATTAAAGGTTATTTTGAATATTTTTTTAATTTAAATAAGGAAATCAACTAGATATTCACACAAATTGAAGGGAATAAAATTACCAGAACTACATCCAAGTGAGAGTTGAAAAAAAATCAACATATTTTATAATATTTCATTTATACCTCATCATAAACACACCTGCAACTTCACATATTTGTAATTTTTTTTTTCAATAATGATAGAAATTTCTACAAAACATAATCCGCACAATCTTAAATAATCTGAAGTATTCGTATCACTGTCAAATATAATTTTCAAAAAAATTCAAACATATCAATAATTAATAAATCAGGGTTATAAGAGTCTTCCTTTGCAGGTTCCAATATGAGATGGCGGGGTTATTCGACAAACAAGCGGAGTTATACTTGGATGCGAGACCTAATTATCCTCGGCAATGGTATTCTCTGTTGGCTGATCGGACCTCTCTTCACTCTCTCGCTTGGGACGTCGGCACCGGCAACGGCCAAGCCGCTCTCGGTGTTAGTCCTCTCTCTCTCTCTCTCTCTCTCTCTCTCTCTCTCTCAAACAAATTGGCATTGTTCTATCTTTTTCTTTTGTGTGTTTGCTGGGTCAAAGTCTAAAAGGTCTGTAGAATGTGTAATTATCTGATAAGACTTCACCAAGATTTGAAATTGACCTCTTTTAAATATCTCCGATTTTATTTATTTATTTTTGTGATCTGATTGGTGTGAAATTTTGACTCAAACATTGGGAATTAGGGGTCCCAGTCTAGGATGCCCTTCTTCCAGAAGGGCTCACTTGGATTTGATCCAAACAATCAGCATTACTGATAATAGATTGATTAGATCAATAACAAATGTGATTTTAAAAATATGCGGAGAATATACAGTTCGTCGTTTCTGTGATCCGATCTGTTTCGAATAGTTCATCTGGTGTTTATTGAAAATAGATTGATTCAATAACAAATATGATTTCTTTTAAAATATATCCAGAATAAATGGCTTTTTTTTTTTTCTTTTTTTTTTTTCAGATAAGCATAATATGATGATGTGGGTTTAAATAAAGTAAAATGTTATGTACACACTCTTGTCATTTGTGTGAGTTTAATTATTACAAATGATATAATTTAATATTATTATAAGTAAAAATAAATTAAATTATAACTAAACACTATATTAATATATTTAAAAATAATATCATAACTAAGAATTCAGTGTCATAACTAACCATACAAATGTCATAATAAAGAACCATACAAAGGACCATACAAATGCGGTAATAAAGGGGTATATGGTACACAGGTTATGGGGGTGTTTGGGAAGTTGTTATTTTCGTAAGTTCTTTTAGTTTTTGATTATTTTAGTAGACTAAAATTTTTACATTTGGAAAGATATTTACATTTTTTTGTAATTGGACGTAATATTTGTGAGAGAATAAGTGAAATGGTTATGGATTTTATGTGACATTTTGTTTTATTAACTATTTTAACATATTTTATCTTTTTGTGAATTTTAACTAAAAAAAATGCTAAAATCTCACTTGGCATGAACTTTTTGGACAAAAACAGTCACAAAAAGACAAAATCGGCTAAAAAACCAATAACATAATGTGGGTGTTTGGGAAGTGGATTTTTATGTAGGTTTTTTTAGTTGTAGGATATTATTGGATAAAAAAATTTTAGTGTTTGGGAAGATAGTTGTGTTTTTTTGTGGTTGGATGTGATGTTTGTGAGAAAAAAAGTGAAATGATTATGGGTTGGATTTGATATTTTGTTTGAATTTGTTTTTTTTGATTTTGCAAAATTTTTGTCTTTTAGTGAAAAAAATCAAAAAAAAAATCTGGGAACCAAGTTCCCAAACATCTAAACCATAATCATTTCATTTTTTTCTTTCATAAAAGTCAAAAAAACAAAAAAAAAAATCTATCCAAAATTAAACTTTTTAACCCTAGATTAAAATAGTCAAAAAGTTCAAAAACCAACCCACATCATAATCATAGAATTTGCTTGTACTTTTTTCAAAGAATTATTTACTAGGTGAATTTTACAAAATAAACCATTCTATCGTGCCTTTGGGCAAAGGGACCCATCATTCTCTTGATATGATATGGATTTTTCTAATTCTACTATTTTTTCTTCTTCTTTCTTTGTTTTTTATGTTATAAATCAAATCAAACCAAATCAAACCTTAAGTCCCATCAAATGGAGTCGATTGTATGGATTCTTCTTCTTCATTCAACTCTATTTAAGGCCATTTCGTTTCAAATCAAAGAGATTCATATTTCTATTTACTACACTAGTCTATATCAATCTAGATCTATCCCTTCCCCTAACATTATCATCTACCGTCACTGTATCGTCTCTGTTGGTCTCTATTGTATATGACCAAACTATCTCAAACTATTCTCTCTCAACTTGTTTTCTATCGGTACTATTTCTATCCATTCTTAAATATACTCATTTTTAACTCTGTCTTTTCTAATTTTGCCACATATCCACCTCAACATCCTTATCTCAGTAACACTCATTTTATCACATGTTGTTTCTTAATTGCCTAACATTCCATTTCGTACAACATCACTAGTCTAATAGTTGTTCCATAGAACTTTCCCTCTTGGTCTAATGGGTACTCATTTGTCGCACAGTACTCCAGACGCACTCCTCTACTTAAGCCACCCTGCCTTAATTTTGTGGACCACATCTGCTCTAATCTCCCTAGTCTTTGAGATCATCAATCTTAAATAATGAAAATGTTCACTCTTAAGTAGTTATTAGTTCTCAATTTTCACTTTTCCTCTGCTTCCATTGCTACTGTTACTAAAATTATACTCTATATAAGCTGTTCTAACCCTTTTTTAAAAATAAAAATAAAAAAAAAAGAATTAGCTGAATAGACTACTTCACAATGGACTTGTTAGCCTATTTTCAATCTTTACTCTCTCTTTTTTGTGTTGTGATTCCTATCTTCACAATGGACTTATTAGCCTATTTTCAATCTTTACTCTCTCTTTTTTGTGATCTGATTCAAATCTTGATATGATATGGAGCACTCTAATTTTAGTCTTTTTTCATGAAATCTATTTTTTCTTTTCTTTTTTCTCATGGTTTCTTTTAAGATAGACAGTGATAAATAATTGAAAAGCCATAGGATATAAAGAAGCTCACCACAACTTTTCATTTCCTGTTTGGCTTTTCACCAAATCATTTTTTTTTTTTCTCAAACTAAAACTGAATTGAGTTCAAATGGATAATTTTCCAATCAAAAAATTTTTGATCTGGATTTTTTTTTTCCTTGTACATAATGTCACTGGCTTTGGTATCGTATCGGTAAGCATTCTCCCACTGGGCTACCTTTCCAACTAGTAGCTAGTAGCTTCATTGTTGGTCTCTCCTCTTCCTGGCTGGCTTTGACTCGTATGTCCAGACAATGACTGTCAATGCAGGTATCATTTGAAAATGAGTAGTTCAGATAGAATCGAACTTTTGATTGATCCAGGCATTGCAGAGGACATGAACTGATGAGGTCTGAGTCTCTGAGTATTCACCGCAGTTTTTTTAATATTAAAAAATCACATAAAAGCCACAGTTTTTCCCCTTTTGTTGTATTTTGTTATCATCATATTCACATCCTCTATGATTTTTTGTTCTTCCAATATTAGAATTTGACACTGAAAGCTAAACATGTCAATGAGGGCACACCACAAACTGTTGGTTTCTACAGAAAGGAGTAAACACTAGTTATTTTAACTTTTCATTAAACTGCATTTAAAATTTTGAGTCGGATCAAAAACTATTTTAATTATGCAACCATATTTCATGCCAGGTTGCTGAGCATTACGAGAAAGTCATTGGAACTGATGTGAGCGAAGCCCAGTTAAAATGCGCCATGCCACACCCACGAGTTAAATATCTTCACACCCCACTTTCCCTATCAGACGATGAACTAGTGAACTTGATTGGCGCTGACAATTCAGTTGATTTGGTGACTGTAGCTCAAGCAGTGCACTGGTTTGACCTCCCAAGATTCTACTCCATTGTCACTCGCCTTCTACGAAAGCCAGGAGGCGTGATAGCCGTTTGGGGCTACAACGACATAGCTGTCAACCCTGAATTCAACCCTGTAATGAAGCGGTTCCACGACACCACACTTCCTTTCTGGCATCCAAACATACAATACATATTTGACGGGTACCGAACACTTCCATTTCCATTTGAGAGCATTGGTTTGGGCTCAGAGGGTGAACCATTGGCATTGGATATACCCAAAGAGCTTTCATTTGATGGGTTTTTGGGGATGGTGAGGTCTTGGTCTGCTGTCATCACTGCTAAGGAAACTGGTGTGGATCTGTTACCATCTGAGGTGGTTAAAGAGTTTGAATGTGCTTGGGGAGGGTCTAAGCTGGTCAGATCTGTTGTCTACAAGGGGTTTATGCTTGCAGGAAAAGTTAATAAGCTGTAAGTTATTCTGTGCATGCTTTGGATAATCCAGGTTTGTAATCTTAAAATATAAGGGTCAATAATTTCATCCCGAATGGTTTTCTCACCTCTAAAAGGGTCTCGTATGTATTTATTAATGGAAGTGCCATTATCTTATGTATAAGAGTGAGAAAATTGGATAAGAAATGAGATTACTTAGAGCATTACTCCTAAATGTTTTAATTATGGTTGCCTTGCCCCATTTTCTGAGGGAAATTATATTTGTTTAAATAATAATAAGACCCATCACTTTTATATTGAATTTTAAGGGACAACTCCAATCTTCTCAAACTCTATTTAAAAAGTGTAGTTGGTGAGTATAGATATCGTATCCACAGGGACTATTATGTATTTAAAAACTATTTTATATATTAATTTCTCACTTAATTTGCTTCATAATTGATTGTTTGTTTTCAAAAGGAATTATGAAACCCTAATTGAAGAACAATAAAATGATAAGGAATTAATTGGAATTGGGAACTTAGGGGTTCAAATCCATTACTAGTTTAATACCTAGATTTGCGGCATAAGAAGCACATGAATGCTTGATTGGAACAAGCCAATTTCTCAACTACAAGTTGGGAATTGGAGAGAAAGATAACGTTGCGTTTGAAGCACAAGTACATACTATCTCAATCAGTACGGATTGTGTACTCTAAATTAATTAGGGTTTGTGGCACAATCCGTCTAGTCATAGCATAGCCTGTCTCGGGTTCCGAATACAACAACAATGAAAAATAGAGTAAAACATTTATTCATCAATCACACAAATCGAATAAATAGCAAAGATAGAAGAATATTCAATTGAACTCAAAAGTTTTACAACTATTTCAATCAAAACATTACAAGTGTAACTATCAAAGATTACAAAATCCAGTTACTTAGCTAGGGTTTCATTGAAACCCTAAGTGAGATGCTCAACCACTCATGGAGGTGGGAGAAAATGAGATGAAATACATGGAGATGGTAGTCTCCATTGATGATCAAGCTCCAAGTGCAAGTCCTCTCTCCAAAACCCTTGTAGCCTCCTTGCCTCAACTCCCAAAAATCAAAACGTTAGGAAAACTTTTTTTTTTTTTTTTCTTTTTATTCTCAAAAACAAAGTTGAAATTTTGCATACACACTTCAAGGTACCTTGGCCGTTCAAGTGGTGGTGGGCTGCACGTGCAGTGGGCTAGTGGACTGGTGGGTGGTGGACCTTGGTCACTGAGGCGGAGGACCTACTTATGTGTCCCTTTTAGCCTCAAATTGCATGTTGCTCACCAACTTACACCCGTACACGAAACTCAGGCCTCGTTTAGGAATATGCTATTTTAGTAACTTTTTGGCTTTTTGGTTAAAATAAGATAAAAAAAATTAGTATGTTTGGGATGACATTTTAGTTTTGTACGAAAAGATATGCAAAAAGTAGAGAGAAAATGAAATATTTGACTTTTTGGTATAGGTTGTTGGCTTTTTGATTTTTTTAGTGATTTTTTGGTTAAAAAGTGATGTTGCCAAACGAGGCCTCATCATATCTACCAAATAACCGCACTTCAAGAACTATAAGTGGCCTCAATGTAATACCTTTCGGCAACTGTCACGACCCAAACCTGCCCCTAAAAGTTTGGACATAACTGGCCTAAATTAAGGCCTTAACTTAGTTACTTAATACGTTACTCAATCTCGGGGCCTGAACGGAAGCTAGATAATGAAAGAACAAACATTCATTGAGCCGTGTCTAAGTGCTAGGATCATGATGCATTACTGTATATACATAACATTCCACGTGTCATACACATTACAAAACGCAAATAAAGATCAACTCGAAAGTTAAGTTTCAACAACACTTATATACATATTCGTTGTTCCCAAAAATTACAACAAAACATTCCATCACAGGGGTTTCCAAAATATAACAAAGGGTCACTTTGGGTGACTCAACAAACGGGTTTAGCTACAGACTTCTGGACTGACCTAGGATTGACCCGCAAGTTAGTTACCTACAAAACATTCAGGAAAATAGAGTGAGCAAGGCTGTAACAACCCCATCACATATAATGATTAGTACTTGATTAATTAAGAGGATTTGAAATTTAATTGCCGAGTATTATAATTTATTTGGGATTTATGAGAATTGTGGAATCTGACTCCTATATGATTTTAATGAAAGTTTATTTTGGAATTAGAAATTAAGGGTCTAAATGGCTTAAGGAAGTGAAATTGAGAAGTTAATCAATTTAATTTTAATTACGGACCCATTTGGAAGTTTAATTAATATTCGATTCAGTTTAGTGAAATTGAGATTCGATTAATTAGGTCCTAATTGGAGTTGATTAAATTATGAGGATTGAGAATTGTGATTATTGTGAATTAAATTTAGTTATGGGGTGTCTAATTTGGATATGTGATTTATTGACGGAAACTTGGAGTCTGATCAGAAATTGAAGACCTAAATGATTTAAGAAACCAAAATTGAGGTTGGAAGTAAGTTCGATTTATTATTTGGAGTCTTTTGGAAGCCTGATTAAAAATCTGATTCGGATTAATAAAATTAAATATAATTAATTAGGCTCTAATGGAAATCAATTAGATTAATTAAATTATGAGAGATCTATGATTTGTTATAATTAATCTACTGATGTGCTAATTGAGATTTATCAAGACTAAGTGTTGCCTAATTGAGATTAATCCTAAGTATAAGTTGCCTTATGGAATAAATTAGAATTATGGGTGTGGGTGCACTGAGAAATTTAGGTGGGTGTACTGAGCAATCTGATTGTGATGTGTGTGTACGTGTAAAGAGGAAGGCAGCAATTGATCTATATAAATGTATTAACATATGGATTCATGAGATGTAGACAAGTGTGCCACTAATGAATAAAAATAAATAAAATAGTGAGAGAAGGCAATTGAAGTCAAGTGATGCCTTAATTCTGCTGGAGCAAATTAGAGAAGAAGCAGAGGGTGCTCGGCTGTAGAAGAAAAAAGGGGAAGGAGAAAAGCTTATGGATTATCAAAACTCAAGCCAAAAAAATTATGAAAAATTCATCTTAAGGTAAGGAATTCCATCCTCTTTCTAGTGTGGCTTACTTAATCTAGACAAAAATTTATTCAAGGTGAATTTTGAGAAGATTAAAATGAAGATTGTAGATCAATTATATTAATGGATAGAAATTAGATTTTTGCATGTAAATCAAGTTAGGATGGAGATTATGAGTGATGATTTCTTAAATTAGTTAAACTTTGACTCAAAATCATGTAATTATTAGGAATTAACAAGAAGACCAAAAAATTTTGGGTTATGTTTTAAGATCAGGGATATATATTTGGAAATTAATTAGTTAGAGTTTGATTTATTTTGTTCTTTACAAATTGAAACCCATACTTGCATGCATGTTGAAATTCAAGACTTCAAATTTAATTCATGTATAAAAATTGATAAGTTTAAATTTGGATGTGTTACGAGGGAAATTAATTTAATTTAAATTTGGCTAAATCAAGAATTAAATTATGATTTGATTTTGAACATAGAAAATTAGTTGGTTCTTAATTTCATACATGCAAATGCTTTCCTAAGAGTCATATAACTTCAATTTCATGTAAATTAAAAGGACTTAGTGAAAGAGTGATAAAATTGAATTAGATTCAAATTTATGGAAATTGATTATTCGGGTTTGATGTTGTGATTTTGCATGAAATTATGCCTAAATGTTACATGCATGGGAAAATCTACAAGATTAATACTTTAATTAGACATGCATTATAAAATTTTAAGGTTTTGGGATTTTAGTTCATGTCTAAAAGGTTTATGGATTTGAATTAGGTTCAATTTTGAGAATCATTCTTAATTTGAGAGTTGATTTTGGAATTAAAGGGAGTTTTGATTTTATTATGAAAACTAGGAATTTGTTTACTCCATGCATATGATTTAATTTAAAAGGTTTGTTCCATTTAAGTATATTTTAGAAATTGAGTTAAGTTGAATTTTTAAGAAATTGATTTGTGTAATTTATAATTAAGTTGATTTTGTTATTAATAATAAAATTGGGCTTATTTGTATTGCATACATCATGGATTTTGAAGGATTTGGATTAATTCAATCTCATATTTTGAAGAGAGAAATGAAATGTTTTATAAACATCAAGTTTATGGAAAATTAGAATTAATCCTAATGTTAGATAAAGTGTTGATTTTATAATTAGATTTTAATCCATACTTGTAATTTGAGATTAAACATATTTTGGGGCATCTATGGTTATGAATTAAATTGAGGTTATAAATTAAGCTAAGTCCAAGATTATGGAAACTAGTTGAAAAATTTATAAGAATATAAAACTAGTAATTTTGATGCCAATTTCATGCATGTGAATAATGTTCTAAGGAAGTTATGACTTAATAATGAATAATAAGCTACTAGTCAACATAGATTAGTTAGTCAAGGAATGAATCATTGATCTAGTGGTAATTGTTTAATAAGCCAAGTAAAGGATCAATCTATTTCGAAAAGAAAGACTTAGTAATGAAAGAATATGTGAAATAAGAACCCGGTTTATTTAAATGAGAAAGAATAAACGAGGTAGAACTTCGGACTATAAAGACTAAGGACTAGAAAGGACAAGTTTAATCAATGGAGTAATGTTGTATTTCAATGTGTATATGTTATATGTTTGTGTAGGTCACGCGCCATTGTCTGCCCGATTTATCTGATATATCCAGTCTGTCTGATTTGCTTCTGCAGCCCACTGTGAGTAATAACTTAGTAAAAATATGTTCAACTGTACTTATTTTCTGTGTGACAAAATGAGATCTGTTTCCTGAAATGATATGTTATGTACAATGAATGATTGTCCAATTTCTGACATGTATCCGTGACATCCTTAGCACCATGTGAGATTTACAGCCGTGACCCGGTATCAGAGGTTCCTTCGTGGAACTTTACGCTTTATGCGTCCTGTGATGTTACGCTTTATGCGTTTTGTTATGTGAGTTGTGCACTGATGCCCGTACCGGAGGCCCGCCTTGGGGGCTTAGCTGTTTTGTTACCCGGATCTGGAGGCTCCTTCACCGGAGCTAAGGAGGTTATTCATAACCTTACGCATTGCGCGTTTAGTTTTGCTAATGGATGTATCACATAAATGTAACCATGACTTATGATTTCTGTCTATATATGATCTGATCAAGTATGAATTTGATAAAGCTGAATTATGATTTCGATCAGATCAAGCATGATTTTGATATAATATGAATTGATTTCTGAAATCTGTATGGACTCATTCATTGAAACCCTTTACTCTGTTATTGTTCACTGGGCTTTAGCTCACTGTATTATTTATGTATGTAGGTGATCAGGCGCGTGACCAGGCTTAGAGGCATCTGTCTAGAATCTGTTCTGTCAGCCAACCTATGTGCCTCCCGTGGAGGTTCCGGATATGTTAAGTGTTATCGTTATGTAATGTAAAGTTTAAGTTATGTTTTCTTGTTTGGTTCTTCAAGTCATGTGTATATATATATGTAAATAAAAAGTTTAAAATTTTTCTGTCTCATATAAGTCCGCACAGCTTAATGGACGTTGTATATTATTATTTGCTTCCGCTAGCCCCTAATATTTTGTTAATCTGTTCAGAGGTCGTAGGTAATCCTCGGATTACTGGCCGGTTACGGTGCCAACCCTATAGGGGCGGGTTTGGGTCGTGACAGAGGCCCAGTGAATGATAGTAGTACAAACAAATCAAAGAAAAAGACATACGAGCGTAGGTTCACAATACATTTTCACTAATCATATTCCTACTTGTTTTTCCTTTTCAGAACGACCTTGGGCCCATGTAAGACAGAACGGCCTTAGGCCTAATACAATACAGAACGACCTTAGGCCCATCACAATACAGAACGGCCTCAGGCCCATCACGGTAGCAAAACGACCTTAGGCCCAATAAAGTGCAGAACAGCCTTAGGCTCATCGCAATACAGGACGGCCTTAGGCCCATCACAGTAGCAAAAGAATGACCTTAGGTCTATATTTCATATATCAACGTTCAAATGCATATCAGATATATCGTTTGTGACATACGGTACTCACAGAGTTCATAAGATTTCCAATATTGTATCAACACAAAATGTGAATAGAGCATGAAATTACACTACTATCACTCACAGTGATACGGGTGATCGACGGTCCCCTCCTGTAGATGCCCTACACAACACATAACTCGTAAGTACATCAAATATATTGCTTTTCCTTAGTTTTCTTTTATTTCTCAAATGTTTGATTCGTTAAGTTACGAGTAATTAAACGTATTAAAGAAATATCAAACTGACATTTAGACATATCTGGAGGTTTAAACAGACCAAAAGAAGATTACAGAATTTCCCGGCCTGAGCGGCACGTGCGGCCATAATGTGAATAATGTGAACTATTGCTTTAAGATCACAAAGTATTTAGGGAAAATCACACAAATAGTCCCTATAGTTTGGGACTTGTGTTACTTTGGTCCCTGACTTTTTAATTGTGACACATTTGACCCTGAATTTTGAATCTTGTTTCAAATAAGGACAATTAAAGTTACCATTGTTTAATTTCAACGGTAAAATCGTCAATTTAATAAAATATAAACTAATTTGACAAAAATAAATGTTAAAAAAATATTTATAATTTTTTAAAAATTATTTTTATCCACCAATGATAAAATTATGTAAAATTGATAAAAATTAATAAAAATTACATGATTAATTTTTTAAAATTAATTTTACATGATCATCATCCAAACACATAATAAAAATTAATTTGGTAAAAAAAATAAATAAATGTTTAAAAGATTTATCAATTTTACATAATTTTATTTTTAGTGGGTAGAAATAATTTTTAAAAATCTAAAAATATTTGTTTGACATTTATTTTTGTCAAATTAGTTTATATTTTATCAAATTGACGATTTTATCCTTGAAAAATCTAATAATTTTTTCAATTGTCCTTATTTAGAACAAGATTCAAAATTCAGGGTCAAATGTGTCATAATTGAAAAGTCAGGAACCAAAGTGACACAAACCCCAAACTATAGGGATGTTAGTGTAATTCACCCAAGTATTTAAGACTTTGGTTATGTTTTCCTTTAGCCTATCTTTTAACTTATTGAATGGCTTAAAGTACTTTTGATTTTTCCCCTGCAATAAGGTCAAAATTTTTTTTTTTAATTTAATTTATTATTATTTTTTTAACAGAGGAAATAAGGAAAAAAGGAAACAAAAGCAAAACAAAACAGTGCCCTAAACATCTCCAACCAAAGAGGCTAAAGCAATGAGGGGCAATTAGGACCCAATCCAGAGGAAGACGTCCATGAAGAAAAGCTTGTGCCACCCAGTGAACTATTCTGTTAGCTAACCACAATAAGATCATGTTGAAATCACTTTGTTTGCCATAAAATGCTAATGCGTCACAATTTCGATTCTCAAATTGCTTGGTTTAGTTCAACTCTCCTTTCAAGTAAAAAAAAAATTAGGTAAATTATGCCAATAGTTTCTGTACTTTACACAATGTGTCAATTTGGTCTCTGTAGTTTCAATTTGCTCAATTTTACTTCTTAATTTAACAGATTGTGTCATTTTAGTCTAATAAATAACGGTTATTAAATTAATTTAACGGAAGGTTAAATAATGTATCACTTTGGTCCTGTACTTTACATGATGTGTCAATTTGGTCCCTGTAGTTTCAATTTTCTCAATTTTGACAGGGACTAAATTGACACATTGTGAAAAATATAGGAATCAAATTGACACATTGTTTGACTTTTTGTTAAATTAACTTAAGAACTGTTATTTATTAGACTAAAATGACACAATCCGTTAAATTAAGAGCCAAAATCGAGCTAATTGAAACTGCAGGGACCAAATTGATACATCATGTAAAGTACAGAGATTGTTTACATAATTTTCCCAAAAAAATAACGCAGTGTTTGGTTAGAAGATTTGAAAAATAATTTGGAAAGGAAAATGAAAGAGAAAGGTGAAATGTGAATAAAATATATCTACATTTCATCTAATTTCACACACATTTTCCCTTTACTTTTTCAAATCTCTTTTTAAATATCCCAACTAAATACAGCATTAAGGCTATCTGAGGGAAATTCTCTAGGTTAAGATGAGATGATAAAAGTATCTATTATTAGTCCTTAAATTTCATCTCCAATTCATTTCTTCTGTCATAAGAAGGAAAGCAGATTTGATAAATTGTGCAAAATTATTTAAAACTGATAGGCGAAAATTGGGTCATGTGCTTCCATTATATGTTTCAAAAAAACATGAAACATATTTTAAATGCTTTTGATAAATTAAACTGCATGTATTTAAGTAATGAGAAAATTACAGCAAATTCCAACAAAGAGAAATTTCTTTGTTTTTAAACATACAAATGCCCATAACACTAACTAATTACAAATTGAAGCATACAAATTCAAAATTGAGGACAATTCCAATTATATTATTGAAATTTTTAAAAACAAAGAAATTTTTTCTATTTTTAAATATAGAAATCTCACAGTTGAATTGAGGACAATTACATTCAATTAATGAAAAATTATCAAAACTAAGAATACAAAAATTTCTATGTTTTACAAAATTACAAAAACTTTCGTGTAGATAGTTGTCTAGAAGGGTTTGCTCCAAAGGCTAAAAACTTCCATTACATGTGAAAACCTCACCTATCTGCCTTACAAACTAAGAAAAGCACAACATTAGCCACATCGGGCTAATGCCAAAGGGCAAATCGGGTTTAAAAAAATGCAAAAAATAGATTTATACTTTCAAAGAAAATTGATATTTGTCGCTAAATAGATTTTAGGGTAAGCTATCCATTACACGTAAATCCCCACCTATCTACCTTACAGATTAAGAAAAGCACAACATTAGCCACATCAGGCTAATGCGAAAGGGTAAATCGGATTAAAGAAAATCCAAAAAGTGGAATTATACTTCGAAAGAAAAATGATACTTGTCGCTAAATAGATTTTAGGGTAAGCTATCAATTAATCCCTCTAACATTGATTTAAATCAGATCCTCAAAAGTCTCAAGGTCATTGATAGTTTATCATAAAATTTTCCATTGTTTTTGCGTTTAACGTGGATCCACGCACCAAATGTCACCATAATATATAAGAGGAGTTTTAGGGATTAAATTTTTTTATTTTATTTTCAAAAGTAAAAATTTTGTTACAAAAAAATATTAGTAGACCGATTCAATCGTTAGGTGAGACATCACAAAAAGTTTGTTTTGAAAAGTTAAACAAATGAGTAATAAAATTTTAAAAATATTGTTAAAAATTACATTTTTTACCCACAGAACAGCTTCAAAGATAATAATTTATTACTAAATGTTTGTTCTTATAAGTACAATAATGACATTTTTTACAATTAAGATATTTTTTTTCTAAAAATAATTTCTTTCCTAAATTTTTGCATCTAAAACCTTAATTTATTATATCACTAATTTTTCTAATCCTAGGTTGCATGGGAAAAGGAGCCTGAAAAATAACCTCTAATTCTAAGAGATATATTTTCCTTCCTTTTTTTTTTCTTTTTTTTTTTTTTAAATTCTAAACTAAACAAACGACCTAATCAATTTGATGAAACAATCATTGCTAGACTATCCAATGAAATAAACACAATTTAATTGTAATTTTCTTTTTCAAAGTCTAATAAAGGTCAATTTTCACAATTACATATTTACATTAGATTGGAAACCTGTGTCACTAATATGTTAATAGAATAAAATAAAATAAAATTATATGATTGGTGATTAATGATGTTAATCTATTTTGTGCAATAGTTCAGATTCTAAGTTCATAAGAGTTTTCACTTTCACATGTTTTAAAAATACTCGACGTAACACGCTTTATGAATATAGTCAACAAAACAACGACTCGTATGCTATCGAACAGTTCACTAACACGTGTCAAGACACGTTATGACTTTCCTATTGTTGTCTTGATGCAATTCCTTATTCCTTTTTATGCTTTTCTCACACCCAAAAAAGAAGACAATATGTATATAAAAAAATGTTTCGCAATTACATATTGACATTAGATTGGAAACTTGTTTCACTAATATGGTAATAGAATAAAATAAAATAAAATTGTATTATTGGTGATTAATGATGTTAATCTATTTTTGTGCAACAACTCAGATTCTAAGTTCATAAGAGTTTTCACTTTCACACGCTTTAAAAATACTCGATGCAACACGCTTTACGAATATGGTCAACAAAACAACGACACGTATTCTATCGAACAGTTCACTAACACGTGTCAAGACACGTTGTGACTTTCCTATTGTTGTCTTGGTGCAATTCCTTCTTCCTTTTTATGCTTTTCTCGCACCCAAAAAAGAAGAAGACAATATTTATATAAAAAATGTTTCACAATTACATATTTACATTAGATTGGAAACCTGTTTCACTAATACGGTAATAGAATAAAATAAAATAAAATTGTATGATTGGTGATTAATGATGTTAATCTATTTTGTGCAACAATTCAGATTCTAAATTCATAAGAGTTTTCACTTTCACTACTTTAAAAATATTCGACGCAACACGCTTTACGAATATGGTCAACAAAACAATGACACGTATTTTATCGAACAGTTCACTAACACGTGTCAAGACACGCTGTGACTTTCCTATTGCTGTCTTGGTGCAATTCCTTATTCCTTTTTATGCTTTTCTCGCACCCAAAAAAGAAGAAGACAATATTTATATAAAAAATGTTTCACAATTACACATTTACATTAGATTGGAAACCTGTTTCACTAATATGGTAATAGAATAAAATAAAATAAAATTGTATGATTAGTGATTAATGATGTTAATCTATTTTGTGCAACAATTCAGATTCTAAGTTCATAGAGTCTTTTCTTTCACACACTTTAAAAATACTCGACGCAACACGCTTTACGAATATGGTCAACAAAACAACGACACGTATTCTATCAAACAATTCACTGACACGTGTCAAGACACGTTGTGACTTTCTTTGTCTTGGTGCAATTCCTTCTTCCTTTTTATGCTTTTCTCATACCCAAAAAAGAAGACAATATTTATATTAAAAAAATGTTTCACAATTACATATTTACATTAGATTGGAAACCTGTTTCACTAATATGGTAATAGAATAAAATAAAATAAAATTGTATGATTGGTGATTAATGATGTTAATCTATTTTGTGCAACAGTTCGGATTCTAAATTCATAAGAGTTTTCACTTTCACACGCTTTAAAAATACTTGACGCAACATTCTTTACGAATATGATCAACAAAACAACGACAAGTTTTCTATCGAACAGTTCACTGACACGTTTCAAGACACGTTGTGACTTTCCTATTGTTGTCTTGTTGCAATTCCTTCTTCTTTTTTTATGCTTTTCTCGCACCCAAAAAAGAAGACGACGATATTTATATAAAAAAATGTTTCAAACAAAAAAAATGTATTAAATATTTTACACAATACTTAGATAAGTGTAGATTTTCTTAAGTTTAAATATAAACTTGGCCGTTATGTTCAGACTTGTGAGATCCATCAAGAATCCTGTTTCAAATCATTCATTTTATAAAGTTTTCAATATTATATTATTCATGAAAAAAATTAAGTCAATGGGATAATATTAAAAATTTTATTTTATTGCATTAATCTCGAAGAAAATGGATAAACATGTTTTTAAAAATAAACCATACACGAAGGTAGACTCCATGAGTCCGAACATTTAGATTTGAATTTGAGAGAAGTACACTCTATTCAAAATGACATCAAATAGCATCAAATTTCAATTCAAATAAATATTTATTTATATCTTTTTCTAAAATATAATACCGCATGCAGATTAATGAAATTTACAAACATTTATTGCTCATACATATGTACATGTACTAATCAGTTTTTTGTATTTAAAAATATATTATTTTTACGTTATTTAAAATGTATTTTCTGTATAGTTTTGTATAAAAAAAAGCATTTTCTGTTGTATAAAGAGTGTGTGTGTACCACCACTCTCCTAATTGGATGCCCAGATTTCCAGCTTTGCAAGACGTTGTGAGACTATAAATTTTCTCATAATTAGATGTCTACTAAGTCTAGTTAACCTCAGTCCACTTTCTAAAAATGAAAAAAATAGGTATTAGGTACACAAAATTTTTGACCAAAAAAATTATATTTCAAAAATTAATTGTTATATAATGGAGTCCACTGAATCTCAATTACACATTTATATTTTGGATATTTTCTATGTACGAATTATGTATATATAGAATTTCTCGAAATTAGGAAAGATATATACACTGAATTCAAATAATACAATTACCTTTCAAACTTTTAATAAATTTATTAATTAATTTACTAATCTAACACTATTTTCTGTCCACATTCAAAGATCCAATTTTATGAATTGAAATTTTGGTGATGGTAACCCAACCAAAGTTTATTGGAAGACGGGTGGGAATTTGTATTGGATTTATTTTAATAATTTGAACCGTTTATATTGTAGAGTTTCTCAAGTAGATCATTTATATAAAAATAAATAAATAAATAAACGGTTAACATAATTTTGATAATTTTCTTGAAACAATTAAAACTTGATCGCAAGATGAGACTATATTTTTGATACGTTCGGTGAATTCTATAATATGAATGCTTCATATTTTAAAAAATGTTAATAAACATAGAAATGTCTAGATTTGGATAATTTAATTTGTGATTTATTAGGACTCATAAATACTAGAGAGCACACCGCGAGTCCATGTGTATTAGTGCAAGGAATACAATCCCACCTACGTCGGTTTATATCAATCCATATCAACAAGAAGGAGGGAAGTTATATCATTTTATAAAGAATTCAATTACTAACCCATTTTGGTTTTGAATCTATCTATATATACATGCATAACATCTTGTCTTTCCTTCTCACCTTCTCACTCTCTATTCTTCTTCTCTACACAATGATTGTTGTTGGTGAGGATAGCTACAACAGCAGAGACCTCTTCTTTGACCACAATTTTGACATAAAATCTAGTAGTTATTATGAGGGCCAGTTGTGTATACCACAAGACTCACTAGAGGATTTGGAATTTTTTGATAATTTTTCAGATGTTAATAATATCTCTCTGAGTGAATTTTTATTGATTCCAGAACAGGCAACCCTTGGAGTGGAAGATTGTCCTCTTCCCTTTTCTTCCATGGAAGCCAAGCCAGAACAAACAGAAGAGCAACAAGTCGAACTCAATATGATGGTACTACTTGGAAACTTGGCCCTGGCACTGTGAACAATCTAGGTTGTATATTGGATTCGTTGCTAATGATATCATCCCTCGCAAATACCCAAAATTCGTTTGGGATGTTTTTTAGTTTTTTTATGAAAATACGTATTTAATTGGTTATTTTGATTTTTTTTATTATTTTATTTCTTCAAGTTCTTGTCAATGGCAACAGAATTTTTTTATTTTTTTTTATTTTTAAACACCGTAAGCTAAACATCATAACAAGACCAGTTTTGTTAGGGATTGTTTTGAAAATTAATTATTTTAGTCGCTTTTTTGACTTTTTACAAAAAAAAAATAAATAAAAAGGAGAGGTGACTTTTTTGATTTTTGCTTATTGCCAAAACAATTCTCAGTCTAATAAAAATATTTTTAGAATTTTTATTGTGATGGTTCTAAAAATTGGCCATTATATATGTTACGGCATCACGTTAATGATTTTTAAAATTTTATGCCATTAGGATACATTCTGACCGATTGAACAATGGCCCTAAGTGACGCTTTGGGTAGCATAACGTTCTATGACCGATTGAACAATGGCCTAAGCGACGCTTTTGGTGGCATAACGTTCTATAATATTTTTCTAACACTAATTCTATTGCAGGAAACTGAGAAAAAAGTAGGGCGGAAGAGAACGAGAAGCAAAAGAAGGCGAGTATGGAACTCATGGGCCCAACAAAATCCAACGAATTGGTCATTATCGGCGAAGCGAAGTCCGAGTGGTGGTGAGAAGAGGAGGAGGAGGAGGAGGTGCAGGCATTGTCAATCGGAGAAGACGCCACAATGGAGAATGGGGCCGGAGGGGCCGAACACGTTGTGTAACGCATGTGGAGTGAGGTATAAGGCGGGGAAGCTCGTGCCCGAGTATCGACCGGCTAAGAGTCCCAGTTTTGATGCTTTGAAACACTCCAACTTTCATAGGAAAATATTGAAACGCAGAGGTATATTATAAATAGGACACTCTTTTAAATTTGAAAAAGATATTAGAGATAGAATAGAAACTAATTTTATTCATTTACTTTTTTTATTTTTTTTATAATCAACATGTGTTTGTAAGGGAAAAAAAAATGGTAAATTATTTTATAGCTGTAGCAAAACTGATCTTAGATTACTTACCTTAACTTGATTTGATTTGATTTGATTGTGTTCCTGTTTTGGTAAGTTGATTTGAAAATATTGTGCAAATTGGAGAATTGTGAATAAATGGTTTGACTAGAAAATAATCTAAACTGTGCTTACATTTGGAAATAGACTGAAGTTAAAAGGTCGTAACAGAAATAAATAAAATAAAATAAGTTGTACAAAAAAGAAGTCAAAAGTTGACTATTATTTTCTCTATTTTTTTTTTTTTTTGCTTGTTCACTACAAGAAATGTCATTTTTAGCTACTAAATTATTGGTCGGCAAAAGGCATAATTTTAGTCGCTAAAACCATTTACCGACCAAAATTTTTCGTCGCTAAGCTCGTCGCCTTTACTCTGTCGGCGATAGTATTGGCGACTAAAATTTTTTTGGTCGCCGAAAGTGTACACATTTGGCTACTAATGTTGGTTTAGTCGGCAAAAGGTATGTTTCCGCTACTAAAATATTAGTCGCCGAATGAGGCTTTTTGGCTACTAACTTGTCGTGGTCGGGGAAGGTATCACTTTTAGCTACTAAATAATTGGTAGCCGAAAGTACACATTTGGCTACTAATCTTAATTTAGTCGGCAAAAGGTCTGTTTTGGCCACTAAAATATTAGTAGCCAATAGTTTATTTCTCTCATTCTCAATTTTTTTAGCTACTAAAAAATTGGTAGCCAAAGGTACACATTTGGCTACTAATCTTAATTTAGTCGGCAAAAAGTCTGTTTTGGCCACTAAAGTATTAGTAGCCAATAGTTTATTTCTCTCATTCTCAAATTTTTTAGCTACTAAATATTTCGTAGCAAAAACATTTTGGATTATGTTTTTGCTACTAAATTATTAGTAGCCAAAACTCTTGATTACCTATTTGGCTACCAAAACATTTGGTGGCCAAATAATTTTCTATTTTTTTTTTAAAAAAAAAACATTGTAAACAACCCGTATTCATTTATATTACAACCTGTACCCTGTATAAACAATATAATCCATCAACACTAAAATATATTAGGGTCAATAATCCATACATAATCCATACAAATTCCATACACTCCAAGTCTAATCCAACATCAATAATTTAAATCCATACATAATACATGAATAACCAAAGATATTCTTACATATAACACTCCAAGCTTTCCCTGTTAATGACATAGATATTCTTACATATAACACTTCGAAGCTTCTATCCAGGGCTTTTCTCCTAAGATTTTGCCACGGCTCTCTGCCGTAATCTTCTGCACACTTGGAAATATTTTCCCATCCAAATGCTGTTTGTCTTTATCATTGCGCTTCTGCCGCTCCTCCCAAAGCTTCCATGAATAATAATCATGGCCATTTCCCCCATTAAGGAAAGAAAATAACGGATTCGATTGATTCTTCTCTCGTGATAGATCCTCAAATAATTTACCACAACGGGCTACTAAAGTTGCAACCCCTTCAATCAAGAGTTTCAAATTATTATCCTGCGGAGGAGGAATTTCTGGAGGTGGGGTATCAGCAAATTTGTTGTTGATGTCAAGAGGAGTAGGAAATTCATGAAGGGGTACAAAATCCTTTGGAATAACAGGAGGATCAAATCTGAAAAGCAGTTTGCATAATAGATTATATCAAAATAAAATGAATAATAAATAAACTAAGTTGTCATATAAATTTTAAACCATGTGTTGATTTGGAGAATCATTTTTCCATACTTCAATCATATCTAATTTTGTATACTAAACATGTTTATATTCTAAAGACACACATGAATCGGATTGAAAAATTAAAAAACAAAGATAAAAGGAATAAATAAATAAAAAGATTAGCTGAAAAGTCTTGTACAACATTTCCAATCAATGAAGACTAGACAATGTCACTCATGGGAGGAAATATTCATGCATACAAAGCATAACTGTTTAAAATTCTCAAAATAAATATGCATAATGGGATCGAGTAGCAAGTTCAGGTTCAGTACAAGACCTTGTGCACAAGCGTTACAAAGCCCTTGCAGAGCAGTGAAAGAAAACTAACAAATTTTATGAGTATCTTTTTTTTTTTTTTTTCATTTTGGTGTGTGTGCGTGTTTTTTTGGAGGAAGAGAAGGAAAAAATGAATCAACTTAGAGAACCCACAATCCACTAACAGGTGCAAACTTTAATAACTACCACATTAACCAGTTGTACAAAAACATAAAACAGTTAAACCTGGACAAGAGGAAATTATTAAAGTTTGCTCTGGACAGTTAAAACAGTTAAACCTGGACAGTTAAACCCACAATCCACTAACAGGTGCAAACTTTTATCCAATGTGTGGTTATAATTTGGAATTACATATTTTTATATTTATCGTTGCAAAATAAACATGGACAAGAGGAAATTATTTATTCCACTAATCTAGTTGGATAACTAAATTATTTATTCCGCAAGCCTAGCAGCACATGCGGAATGCTCATTTGCATATGTATCAGGAGTGAAGTAGCTGGCAATCAACAGGAACTAAGAAATCTAAAGACTAATCTCAACAAATCTGTCAACAACCGCATACACCCACCACACGGTCTCCTGTGCATCACTCAACAAAAAGAAAAAAAAATTCAACACACGCACCTAGAAAAAATCCGGCTTGTAAGCTATACAGATTCAATGTGCTCCAAAGAGTGGACCTGCAAACTCCAAAAACAAAGATTCAGCAATGGAAAAGGCACTTGTTTCAAAACCCTATCAAATAAAAATTTGCATCACGGTTCCAACATTATATTAAAGAGGTTCAGCCCAAGAACTAAGATGCATGACCAATGATCCCAGCTTATTGTTCTCACCATACAAATGGAAAATTTACTAGAGAAATGATCCCAAGAACTAAAACAGTATACCAGAGAGATGTTAATTATTTACTAGAGAAATGGGAAAAATTTATCTGGTTGGATAACTAAATTATTTTCTAGGGAAACAAACATAAAATTCAGGCTGCTGCAATAATTTACTCATTCCATATAGTCCACATCTGATTCCAATCTCAGCTGAATTATGTGAGCAAGAACAAAGTGAGCAAGAATTTGTCTAAATATGTGAGCACAACAAAAAAGGAGGCAACAGAAATTCATCATCTATATATCTCTCGAGTTATTAACTCACAGTTTTCCAGTGTAAGACAAATTGCCAAGAATTGGTGGAATTGGCCCAACTAGTTCGTTCTCACTTAAATCCCTGAAAGACAACAATAGTCCCTCCAACACAAGCATGAACCTTCACACCAAGATAGTCACCTAGTGCTCGCATAACCTTCTCAATTTGCTGGGCAAGTTCACGAGTGGGTGCAAGAACCAAAGCTTGCCCAGGTTGATCGACCAAGCCCTCATCAAGAAGCCACAAATAGGTTGATGGCGAATAAATAGTCAAGCCTCCAACTGCTAAGTTTTTTTTTTTTAATTCTTACTGCAGTTTGGTCCACCAAGTAGCTGAGGGTCGATCAAGCCACCTAGAATTGGTCTGAGATTATTTGGATAAGGTGGACAGATAATCATATAATCCACTAAAATTGGTAAAATTGATTGCAAATACAGTTTGTATCGTAAAAAATGGAAGAGCCATATGCAGACAAGATATTAATCTGTCAATGTGGTCACCATCTGAAACCTGCAGCAGCAACCGTTGTTATACCATATATGCAAGACTGACTGAAAAGTTGTCATATATGCGTGGTCCTTCGTATTTTGAAATAAGAAGGGATGTAATAATCAATGACAAACCAATTCAGGTCACCATGTGTCAAAATGGCAGCAGAGGAAATGGATAAATGACAAGATTAAAAATAGAACTGCTTACCTGTTTCAGTGGCACAAAGTTTATGTCTGATGGTGGCAGAGCCTGGGAACAAGAAGCAGCATGTAAGTAATAATGTGCATCTTATTAAATCTTGCTTAAATTTCAATCATTGGAAAGAAGCTAGTATAAGCATAAAAATCATTTTTTATAAAGAATATAAGAATCATTGGAATTCTAACAGGGTACGCTAGTATAAAAAGCATTGGAAGCTAGTATAAGCATAAAAATCATTTTTGATAAAGAATATATGAAGCATAAAAAGCATAAAAATCATTGGAAAGAAGCTAGTAGAAGCAGCATGAATGAATTGTAACAGGGTACGCAAGAATTTCTTATGAATTCATAATCAAGCCGAAATGAAAATTGCATGTCTCGGAATAATTGTAGAGCCTCTACCCATCTCTCACTCCTCAAATTCACTAAAACTGTCTCATTCCACAATAGAACTTCTTCATCAGGCATTTCATCAAACATCTGATCTGCATAATCTATGCCCCAACACCTCCCATAGAAATTCATCAATGCACACTTTGAATAGACATCCATTTCAAAACCTTTCTTAATCAAACATCCATGAACTTCCATACCCAACCATATACCAACAACCACCCACCTAATAAACATTACTGTAAGAAGGTCGCATGAAACTTCTCATAAAAAGGTCACACAAGCAGGCACCAAAAATAACTGACCACCAAAAAGGCAAAAACCCCCAAAATAGCTTTTATGCTCGAATGAGCCTTCTCCAAGACCCTAGCTGGGTCAACAGAGAGCTGGAGGAGGGCAGAGGCGTGATGGCGGTGATGCTCCCGTACCCGACGCCGACGGAGACAAAGGCGAGAGAGAGATGGAGAAGGGCAGAGGCGTGAGAGAATGAGAAAGAGGGAGAGAGTCAGAGAGTGAGAGACATAAAAATGAAACTTACAATTTCCCTCCCAAGTTTCCCTTCGAAGTCTGAAGCACAATGTTTAAAAATTTTAATTATAATCGGCGACTAATATTTAGTCGGTAAAAGTAAAAATAATATAAAAATATATAAAAATAGGCACTAAAATAAGAAAGAAAAAAAAATATATGTAACAAATATAAGGAATAAAAGTAACAAATATATTAAAATTATATTTAAATAAAAATATAAGTAATAAAATTATAAATTTAAAAAATTAAAAATATTAAATTATCTTAAATATTTGTCCTAATATTTTTTTTACTGAAAAATATAATAATATATTTTAAAATCTTATTTCTTATATTGTTATATTATATATATATATATATATATATATATATAAAATCAGAAAGAAAAGAAAGAAAGAAAATTAAAAAAAAAAGAAGGAAAAAATGTTTACTAAAAAATATTTTAATGGAAAATATTTTGTAGAAGTAGGGGTAATATATATTTTTATGAAAAATATTTTTCACTAAAATAAAAGTTAATTTTCTGTAGTCAATGACAAATATTTTTCTGCGGCCTTTTTTTTATTACTAAATATCATGAACTAATTTTTTATAGTAGAGGAAAAGGAGTGGCAGTAGTAGTGAAGGTGGTGGATAAGAGATGATGGTGGTGGTGGTGGTGGTGGTGATGGTGATGGCGAAAGAGATTAGTGGTGAAGTTGTGGTAGTGGTAGTGAAAATGGAGTGGCAGGGGTGAAAGAGAGGTAATGGTAGTAATAGTAGTAGTGGTGGTAGTAAAGTGGTAGCGATAGTAGTAGTAATGGTAGTCGTAGAGGTGAAGTAGCGACAGTAGAAGTAAGAGTGGTGGTGGAATGGTGTTTGCAGTAGTGGTGAAGGTGGTAGAGGAGATGGGTGGTGAGAGAGAGTGATAGACAGAAAAGAAACATAGAGAGAAGAGAGTTGGACGAGAGAGACAGAGAGAGACAGCGAGAAGATAAATGAGCAAGAGAGACATAAAGAGAAGAGAGATGAACGAGAGAGACAGAGAGAAAGATAGAGAGAAGAGAGATGAGCGAGAGAGACAGAGAGAGATAGAGAGAAGAGAGATGAGCAAGAGAGACATAAAGAGAAGAGAGATAAACGAGAGAGACAAAGAGAAAGATAAAGAGAAGAGAGATGAGCGAGAGAGACAGAGAGAGATAGAGAGAAGAGAGATGAGCAAGAGAGACATAAAGAGAAGAGAGATGAACGAGAGAGACAGAGAGAAAGATAGAGAGAAGAGAGATGAGCGAGAGAGATAAAGAGAAGAGAGATGAGTGAGAGACACAGAGAGACACAGAGATGAGGGAGAGAGTGAGCAATGTGAACATAATGGGGGAGAGAGATAAACAGACAGATAGACACATAGAAAGAAAGAGAGAGAGAGAGAGAAGAGTGAGAGATAGACAAACAGACACAGAGAGAGAAAGAAAGAGAGAAGAGTGATAAGTGAGAGAGAGATAAAGAGAGAAAGAGATATAGAGAGAGAGACAGACAGAGAAACAGAGAGAGAAAGAGATGTGAAAAATAGATCAGGCTTGTTAAATTAATATTTTTTAATTTTATTTATTGTTTATACTTTTTACTTTATTGGAGTTTTATGACTCAGTTTATGAAAAAAAAATTACAAAATTTAGAAATAGACATAGAAAGACATAGAAAGAGATAGAGAGAGATGAGAGAGAGAGAGAGAGACAGAAAGAGAGAAAGAGATAGAGAGTGAGAGATAGAAAAAGAGACAGAGAGCGAAAAGAGATGATCGAGAGAAAGACATAGAAAAAGAGAGAGATAAAGAGAGAAGAGAGAGAGCGAGAGAAGAGAGATGAGCAAGAGAGATAGAGACAAGAGAGATGAACGAAAGAGACAGAGAGAGATAGAGAAATGAGAGAAGAGATAGATATGTGAGAGACACAGAGAGAGAGACAGACAGACAGACAGACAGACAGACAGATAGACAAACAGATAGACAGATAGACAAACAGATAGACAGATAGATGAGTGAAGGCCTTGAATGCCCAGCCCCCTGCTTTGCTTGCCATTCCCATCTCCAGTCTCTCTGTCTCTCTTTCTTAATATACAAAATAAAGAAAATACAACCCTAGAGAGTGAGAGACAGAAAAACTAAAATCTGAAATCTGAAGCCAATGAAAATATTGTAATTAAATCTGAAGCCAATGAAAATACTGTTTCCCTCCCACGTTTCCCTCCGAAGTCTGAAGCATAATTTTTAAATTTTGTAATTATAATCGCCGACTAAAATTTAGTCGGTAAAAAATATATTAAAAGTAACAAAAAAAATTCATTATTTAAAAAAAATTTAAATAAAAGTAAAAAATATATTAAAATGATATTTAAATAAAAATATAAGTAATAAAATTATAAATTAAAAATATTAAATTATCTTAAATATTTATCCTAATTTTTTTTACTGAAAAATATAATCACAAATTGAGCTTTTAATTTTATATTCTTATATTTTATATATAAGAATATATATATATATATATATATATATAATAAGAAAGAAAAGAAAGAAAGAAAATTAAAAAAAAAAGAAGGAAAAATTTTTTAAATAAAATTCTGAGCCAGTTGAACCCGTGTTTTAAATTTTTTTTGATGTTTTATTTTATTTAATTTCATTATTTAAAATTTTAATAGATGTTTTATTTAATTTCATTATTTAATTATTAATATTTTTTAAAATAAATTTATTTAAAATTTTAATTAAAAAATAACATATATTTTTATTGATATTTTATTTATTTAATTAAAAAAATAGATTTATTTAATTGCGTAAAAAATCAAATAAAATAAAAGAAAATCAACTTTTGGCGACTAAATGTTTAGTCGCCAAAGACAAAAATTAATTTTTTATTAAAACATTTGGCGACTAAAGGATTGGTAGCCAAATGTATACCTACAGCGACTAAAAGAAATTTTGTCGCCGAAACTTGACATTTGGCGACCAAACATTTGGTCGGGAAAGATTAAAAATTATTTTTTTTTATTTTCATTCAGCTACCAAACAATTTAGTAGCCGAAAGTAGGTATACAGCGACTAAAAGAAATTTTGTCGCCGAAACTTGACATTTGGCGACCAAAAGTTTGGTCGGGAAAGATTAAAAATTAATTTTTTTATTTTCATTCGGCTACCAAACAATTTAGTAGCTAAAGGTATCTCTACGGCTACTAAATTTTTATTTAGTCGCCAATTGTAATATCTTTAGCTACTAAATTTTTTTTAGTAGCCAATAATCAACATTCCCCTACTAAAAATATTAGTAGCTAAAAAGTTGACTTTTGGCGACTAATATTATTTTTGGTAGCCAATTCCGTGACTTTTGGCGACTAAATTGGTTTTAGTAGCTAAAAGTGGTCGGCAAAAATGCTTTTTCTTGTAGTGGTTCTTTTAATTCAAAAAATCATATTATCAAATACTTCAATTTTTTTTATGAAAAATGATTCGTAGCCCGAAAATTTTCCGGCTCGAATGGCCCGACTGCCGACGTCGTTTTTGGCAGTTTTTTTTTTTTTTTTTCTTTCTATTAGATCTCTAAAACAGAGGGACGAAGAGAGAGGAAGAGAGAGGAAGAGAGAAGAAAGAGAGAGAGAGAGAGGAGAGAGCCCACTGAGTTTCTTCTTCTTTTTTCAGGGTTTGAAATCTATCGATTTCATCGAAATCGATAGATGTTGATGATGATGATGTTGATGAAGATGAAGATGTTGTGATGATAATGTTGATGAAGATGTTGTTGATGATGATGATGCGTTGATGAAGGTATAGTTGTTGATGAAGGTGTTGTTGTTGATGAACCAGCTTCCTCTTCCCTCTCTCTGTGTTCCAGCTTTTTCTTCTTCTTTCTTTCTCTCTCTGTGTTCTTCATCTTCAAAGAGAGGAGAAAAAAAAAATTCAAAATGACGTCGTTTTGGACTCGGACCATTCGAGTCATCTTCTATTCGAGCTACCAATCGAAACTCTTTTTTTATTTCATATTTTAACCAAAAAAAATTCAATTTCCAAACAAATCCTATATACAATTGCAAAACATGTCTTTCAAGTTTAAACTTTCAATACAATTTTATCAAAAATTTAAAGGGAACTTACGTGTAGGTCTTAATAAGTGGACTTATTATCTAATAGATTATATGATAATTAATGATATTTTTTATCAAACACTATTAACAAACGTCACTAATTGTTAATTTTCAGTCACAATTTAAAAATTGTTAAAAAAATGCCACTAATTATAAATTTTAGCGATAGTTTAAAAAAATATCACAAAAAATTACTAATTTATAATTTTTAGCAACAGTTTAAAAAATTCGTTACAAAAAAGTCAGTAATTGTAAGTTTTAGTGACAATTTATAAAAATTATAATTAAAAAGTCACTAATTGTCAATTTTTAGCCACATGTAAAAAAATGTCAAAAAAAATTATTTTTAGCGACGATTTTATTATGACTTATTTTCAATAGAACTTGATGGAAATTAAGTCAAAATATTAAGATCTATCGGTAGTTTATCTAATTTTTAAAATTATTAAAAGCAATATATTATTGGTTGGTTCTAAAGGTGCATGCAAATCGAATCGGGTTGAGTGACATTTCATTGGTCATTTGTCTGAACTTAGATAAATTAGAAAAAATAAATTCGGCAAATTGGGAAAAAAAAATACACATAAATTATTCTGCATCGATCTTCTTAGTTAACAGGTGCAGATTGAATGAGCAATATCTACTTAATTAGCAGATACGGATTGAACCAACTTGGCAGT
The DNA here is from genome assembly GCA_030407325.1 of Camellia japonica. Lineage (NCBI taxonomy): Eukaryota > Viridiplantae > Streptophyta > Magnoliopsida > Ericales > Theaceae > Camellia > Camellia japonica. Next base: position 63,114,731 of record JAPPVO010000002.1, read on the forward strand.
TATTGTTTTGGAACTTTTTTTTAAAAAGCTATTTTCTAGTAATTTTTTAGAAAAATTACTATGTAGTCCTATGTAGAGGATCTATTTTCCTTCTAATCCCACTATATTTTTAATAGACTAACAGATCCACAGTTTTTTAAGTTTTGTACCTAGAGGTCCCTTTTTTTATTTTCTTATTTTTTAAATGACTGTATTACGCTTTGATTTGAGATATATATATACGTGAAAAATTAAATATTAGATTGTGATCTCGCCTATGCGAAGTTGTCTATGATCTCGATCTCTCTCCGTGATGTCAATCTCTTTGTGTTATGAGGTCAATCTCGTTGTGCTGTGAGGTCGATCTCATTGTGCAATATGAATCTCTGTGTATAGGCGATCTCTGCGTATGCTCACTCTCTCTCTCTCTCTCTCTCTCTTTTTGTCTTTCTCTCTATTTGTGTGTGTGTCTGTGTCTGTGTCTCACTCTATCTCTATCTGTTGATACATATATGTATGTATATATATAGATAAGCAAATTTGTATGATCTCTGGTTTGTGTTTAGCAATATTGTTATAGTTCTTTGTTTTATGATAAATTTTGTTTGTTTGATACTTATTTTGTGATTTTTGTATGTGATATAGTGTAATGATTTTGATTTTTTTTTATTTTGTTTGTTGTATAGTGTAATGTGTTTTGAATTTGTAGTTTGGAATTGTGAATTCTGAAGTTTTGATACTGATATGTTGTAACTGTATAATTTTGCAGTTTGGAATCTGTGAACAATTGTTTGCTGATTTGTGATTTGTAATATGGAGGGGTGTTTCATGTTAATGTGCAAATACAGTAAGTCTTGTGCTGCTATTAAGATTAGTGAGGGATGTAGTTATCATGAAGTTGTTGAGAAAATATCTACGAAGTTCAAGGAGTTGAGTGTTTATAACTGTTGTTTGTTTTTCTCTATTCATGGATATTCTAATTGTATTGTTGAATGTGATGATGATTTAGGAAATGTGATGTCAATGATAGGTTGTAATGATTCTCATGTTGTTGATGTTGTTGTGGGTGATAGGAGAATTGTGGAGGTTGATGATAATTCTTCTAGGATTGATTCTGTAATTTGTGAGGGTTCTTTGGTTAACGATTGTGATGATTTTGGTGGTTTGTTACCTAGTTTTTATCCAGAACCAAAGAAAGTTTTGTTGTCTACTAGTTGGAAGGGGATTCTACACAACGTTGGTCAAGAATTTGAAGGTGGAGTGCTGGCATTCCACATTGCATTGGCTAAGTATGCAGTTGAGTATGGTTTTGCAGTGAATTATTTGAAGAACGATGCAACAAGAGTAACTGCTGAATGTATGATGAAGTCGTCTATGAGTTGTAAATGGTTTGTGCATGGAAGGGTGTTGATGAATTATGGTATTTTTTTTTATTATGAAGTTGGATAATATGCATACGTGTGGCGTTGTTGCTCGTAGATCTTGTAGCAAAATGGTTGGTTCTAGATTTGTGTCTGATATTGTGCATAATGATATTAGTGATAATCCGTTGACTCGTCCTATTGAAGTTAAAAAAAAAAAAAGTTGAAGAAGCAATATGGTATAAATGTTTCTTATCGAGTTGCATGATTAGGAGTTGATATGGCAAGAGGTGGGTTGTTTGGTGATTTTGCATCTTCTTTTGACCAACTTCAATGGTACTTTGAGACAGGTATGAGAACGAATATTGGAAGTGTGTTTGAATTAGATGTGGATGAAAGTAGTAGGTGTTTTCGGAGGTTGTTTATGGCATTTCATGGATGTTTGTATAGCTTTCAATTTTGTCATCCATTGTTGTTTGTTGATGGTACATTATTGAAATGGCGTCACAAGGGGCTGTAGCTCCACTGTAACAATCCCGACCCATGATTAACGTATAATCCATGATTAAGAAGGCTTAATAAGTAATTAAAGTGAAAGTTTGCATTAATTGCCTGTGTATTGCATTATTTGTATTTATATTTGTTTATTGTAGGAATATCTATTTGAAATTCTGTTATATTTTGCGAATCGAAGGCCTTATCGGCATCCGATCACAAAATTGACTTAGTATACGTGTTATTTGGAATTTTTAGAACATTATGGTAGATTCAATTGGATTTTAATTAAATTAGATTAATTTGATGTCCACTTGATTAGCCTTAACCAACCTTGATTAGGCTAAGCTAATCATACCATATAAATAGGCCCATTAAGCTTATGACCTCACTTATACATGATTTGTCTGAGATATTGAGGAAGGGAGAGGAAGAACTCAACACCTTAGAGAGATAAAGGAGAATTTGTACAGAATTTTGTGAAAGACTTGAAGATTTGAGCTAGGATTGCACTTGAATTTAACTCTAGGTATGGAAACCACACTCAATTCTTGTACATAATCCATATAAGAAATGAATTCACCAAGCTATGAGGCCACTTGCATGAATTTAGATGGTATATGCTAGGATCATCTTGGTTATGGAAGAATTGAGCATGATTGCATACATGCATGCATGAATCACCAATCTGAGTTTGAATTCTATGAAATTCTCTACATGTATGGAACCCTCACACATTTATTTAAGAAGTTTTTCATGTTCCTACACTTTTCATACCATTTGCTCAAGCTTTACAAAGAGATTAAAGAGTTCCTCTCTTGCATGGTTTCAACTTCATGGTTTAAGCTAGACTTTGGGAATTTGGTTCATGATTTTGAGCAATTGGTTCCCAATTAACTATGTTTCCATGTTTTATAAAGTTTTCCCATGTTTTTGTGCCTAAAACACGAGTTTGGAACCTTTGGAATATCAACATTGAAGTTCAAACATAGTTCTGGAAATTCCAGAATTCGCACTGTCTACTTGAGCGAGGAAAGTGTCACTCGAGCGTGAAAATCGACCTCCCAGAAGTCTTACAAAATTTTACAGGTCGCTTGAGCGACCAAAGTGGCGCTCGAGCGAGGACCTTTTTACTCAGTCTTCCGCTCGAGCGACCGTCGAGCGGGAATTTCACGCAACCAGTACTTTTGCCAAGTTTGCAGACCGCTTGAGCGACAGAAGCTACGCTCGAGCGACCACTCTTATTTTTGAACCCCTGCTCGAGCGAAGGAAGTTGCGCTCAAGCGGACCCTGTTTTCAGTAACTTTTGATTAACTCTTTTAAGTGCATATTTGCATCCTCATGCCACTTCAAGTGTTCTTAGGCACCATTTGGACTCACATAGTCATGAAATAAGCTAGAAACACATAAAGAGAATTGAATTAAAATGAAATGGTGCTTCAATTGTGATCTTGTTATGTGTTTTGTTTAGGTGGACGTCCTAGGCTTAGTGACAACACAAACCACTGTGAGTAATAACTCCGTAAAGTTATGTTTGACTTTAATTATTTTCTGATGATATGAAAATGATCAATTTTCTGAAATGCTATGTTTTATATGAATGAATGATTGTCCAAGTTTCTGAAATATATTCGTGGCATCCTAAGCATTATATGATATGCGTCCCTTTTATGGGTCATCGGAATGCCTTTATGGCCGTCCCAATTATGGGTCATCGGAAACGTCTCTATGCACAAGAGTCATCAGAATACCTTTTGGCCATCCCTTTATGGGTCATCGGAATGCCTTCATGGAAATCCCTTTATAGGTCATCAGAAACGTCTCTGTGCACATGAGTCATCGGAATGCCCTTTACAGCCATCCATTTATGGGTCATCAGATTTGTTAACGCTAATAAATGTGCCATGTACTATGATGAGAAATATATGAACTTTAAATACGAATGCAACTACATATATGAATCTGTTTCTGCTTTGACGACTGAACATGTATATGAATCTGTTTTTTATTTGAAATCTGAATATGCATAAGATTATGTTTCTGATAAAAATCTATTTCTGATATAAACTCTGATTTCTGACTCTGTGATGGACATCATTCATTAAAACCCTTTACTTTGTTATTAATCACTGGGCACCAACTCACTATTTTTTATTATGTATGTAGGTGAGCAAGTACGTGACCAGGCCCAAAGTTGATGGCCTAAGATTCTGTTTTGTCAGCCAGCCATTGTGCCTCTAAGGAGGTTCCCTTTTGTGAGCAAGTCAAGTCTAAATGGCATATGTTTAAGACCTTGTCTTCTTTGAAGTATGAACAAGTTTTCTGTTACGTATATATTGGGCTAAGTCCCTTTTGGCTACTTTTGTATTGGATGTGACGTAAGACCTGCATTATGATGTCACATATATTTGTAAAAGGTTTAAAATTTATGTCCTATATATGTCTGCACAGCTCTATGGACTATGTATATTTCGTATATTTGCTTCTACAGCCCCTAATTATATGTTATTCTGCTAAGAGGCCTTTGGTAATCCAAGGATTATTGGCCGGTTACAACGCTAAACCTATAGGGACGGGTTTGGGTCGTGACATCGACTTTTTCGCGCCCCCTTTCGGAGACGAATAAGCCCTACAGTATCGGACTTCCGCGCTTCTGAATCTGATTCCACAAGTGCAATATGAAATAGATAATCACCAAAGAGTCCCAATCCGGGAAATCTTATGAAAATCGATTTTGAATAAAATTGCCAAAAATGGATTGCTTTGCCAGATACAGAGTCGCCACCTAAATATTTTTTGAGAGAAATTTAGGAAACCCATGACTTGTGCCAAAGGCCACATGTCTGTCATCACCAAGATTGTCTCGACTTGGGAACTTAGGTACGAGAGGGGAAGGTCATGAATTGAGCACCCTCGTTCACCCGATCAAAGATCGGCCTCTACTAATCATGATATGAATCTTATGTACATTATATGCTCTCGTTCCGGTTTATTAGGCTAGCATTACTATGTGATGCGCACACACACGAGTATAAACTAAATTTGCAAGAATTGGAACACTTAATTTCATGTTTTGTTTTGAAAAATTGTTTCGAATATGTACCACTTGAAAAACATTACTCAAATTATTCCAATTCAAGCAATTAGCCTTCATCCACAGGCATTCAAGCAATTTATCAGATAAGCATTTAGCCTCATGGCAAGCATGCTAGACATGGCAACAACCACATTCATGCAACATGCTAAAGGGAGTAAAGGCTCACCTAGTACTCCAAGCCAAAATAAACAAAAGAGTTAGAACAATGCATGATCCTAACACATGCGATATGCATTTTACTAACCTTGGCTACTAATGTGGCATATGAATCAATTTGATAACATGCGGTCTAACCACGTATTCAAAGAAGTATTTAAACGATAAATGCAAGTTAGAATGATGAACCGAGCTTCGGTGCATGCAAAACAAGTGGATGCAAATCATGAAGTATGCTAAACAAAACATGATGTTCTAATCTAACCATCGTAAGCTAGTAAATAAAAGGGAGAAAGACGTGGGGCTAGAAGACATACACATTATTACAACATTACGCCCTCACACAAAAAGGTCTGAATGAATAAACTAGCTAACTACTATCACGACCCAAACCCGCCCCTATGGGTTTAGCACCGTAACCGGCCAGTAATCCGAGATTATCGAAGGCCTGCTTAACAGTAAAACAGTAATACAGAGTATAGGGGCTGGCGGAAGCCAAAACAGTAATTAAAAGATGTCCAATGAGCTGTGACAGACTGTATGCAAAAAGACTTTTAATAACATATGCACATTCAGAACAAAAACAGTATATACATACATCATTTACAGGCATTCAAGTTAGGGACCAAATCCCCACCATAACAGTACAGTACAAATATCACTCAGTCTATACATAACAAAGACAGATAGGGTGAATCTGAGACACCCCAAAAGCAGCCTTAGCTTGAACAGATCTGGAACCTCGAAGTGAGGCATAAAGGTTGGCTTGACAAAACAAGGGCTTAGCCTGACACTTCTAGCAACGGTCCGGTGCTTGAACACCTACATATATATATGAGCAATGAGCTAAAGCCCAGTGAATAACATATGCGTAAAGAGGTTAAGAATGAATGTCCTTTCAGTATTGAAAACAGTCATTTATTAGTACAGTACAGTAACAGTAAATTGCTATGGATGCCACGAATACAGTTCACAAATAGGACAAACATTCATTCAGTAAGAAATATCATTTCAGAAAGCAGTACAGTTGTTCATTCAGAAAATATTCATGATTGAACATATCTTTACAACAATTTTACTCACAGAGAACTGGGCTATAAGCAGCTAGAGCGTCCTCGGATGCCAACCCTACACAGTTACAGAACGAACTCACACTAAGCTACACAGTAGGGAAAATAATAACTTAATCCCTAATTTGCCTCGGTGTAGTTCTACATCAATATCATCCTTAAGATGCCTTAAACATGCCCTAGGAATGCCTAGGATGGAAAGAGGATGCAAAGATGCACTTTAAAACACTTTTCAAAATTTTCAGAAAACAGGGGTCTCGCTTGAGCGTGGCTTTCTACGCTCCAGTGGACATGCAGACAAAGGAGCTCCGCTCGAGTGGACTATAAAAGTACTGGATGGGTGAAATTCACGCTCGATGGGCGCTCGACCCCCGCTCGAGCGTGAGACACAAGTCCTCGCTCGAGCGTGCATTCCCTCGCTCGAGCGGACTGTAAACACATGCAAAGTACTGGTTACACGCATTTCACGCTCAAGCGTCACTATACTCGCTCGAGCGGACTACATGAACCCAGAGTGTACGCTCGAGCGTGGAGTTCATCGCTCGAGCGTGAGTCCAAATTCTGGAAATTCCAGATTGAACCTTCAAGCTCAAAATCAACTTTTAAAGCATCAAATCCGATCCTTTTGGGCTAATTTTCTAGAAAACACTTGTAAACTCATAATATGACATGTTTCAAAGATCAATTTGAGAAATCAAAGCCCAAAGGTGGTTCAATTAAACACAATTTCAAAGAGGTTTTTATGAACATGAAGAACATATGACATGCATGAATTCTAGTGAATTCTAATACCTCAAAACATGATCCAAATCAAGATTAAACTCAAAACCATGATGAACTCATGGACTAGAACAAGAATGTAAACTTGCATGCAAGATTTCATGAAAATCAACTTCAAAATGCGAGAATATGTACATGCATGCATGATTTAAGCCTTAATTCAACTCATTAAGCCAATTCTAGACTCAACTCACTAAACTTCCATGAATCATGCAAGATATAGTTCAAATGCAAGCTCAAGAAGATGGTTCTCCTACCTTAGACTTTGAATTTCAAGTGTAGAAGCTCAATTATGCAAGACTCCTTCAATTTCTCTTAAGTCTCCAAGCAATTTTGATGAACTCAAGTTTTCTCCTCACTCTCACTCTCTCTAGTCGGTTTAGGCTCAGAAAATAGAGAACAATTGATGCATCAAATATGTAATAGGCTTCAAACATGAATTGATAAGTGGCCCACTATGATGGCACTAAGGTAAATAAGTCCAACTATTGTAATTTATCATTGTTTAACCTAATTTAGTCATACCAAATCAATTTTCAATTAAATATACCATAAAATCACATTAATTCTAATTAACACAAAGCATTAATCGATTTCAGATTCGGCCGTTGATAAGGCCTTCAATTTGCAGTTTAAAACATGAAACATGAACAGATCATTTAACGGGCAACAGATAGAAATGTATTTCAACTAATACACTAAATCAATCAGTTCAGAATTTCAGTCAATCAGTCACTTAACATGCTTAATCATAGATTAGCACTAATCAGTGGTGAGGGTTGTCACAGTCTCCCCTCCTTATAAAGAGTTTGGTCCTCCAAACTCGAGTTACCTTTATTTTGGAAGAAAACAGGATTCAGTGGGAACAGTTCAGGATATCTCTTGATCATATCGTCTTCCCTTTCCCAAGTGCCATATACGCCACCATGGTTTTGCCAATCAACTTTCACTAACGAAATCTCTTTATTCCTCAACTTCTTGATCCGTCTGTTTACAATCAGAATAGGCCGTTCTTCATAAGTGTAGTCATCACTTAGCACTACACGGGTAGGCTTAATCACATAGAAGGGATCCCGGAGGTAGTCCCTCAACATTGAAATATGGAACACGTTATGCATATGCTCCATTTCAGGAGGAAGCGCTACTTGATACGCCATCGGATTAATTTTCTTAATAATCTCATACGGTCCGACATATCTCGGCGCTAACTTACCCTTGACTTCAAAACGAGTCTGGCCCTTCATCGGTGTCACTTTTACAAAAACATGATCACCTACTTCATACTCTCTGTCTTTCTTTCGGACATCCGCATAACTTTTCTGTCGGCTTTGTGCGGTTTTCAGTCTATGTTGGATCAGTTTCACTTTTTCGGTAGTTTCTTGTACAATCTCGGGCCCAAGCAAAGGCCCATCTCCAACTTCTGCCCAGCAAATTGGAGATCGACATTTCCTGCCGTACAAAGCCTCGAAAGGCACTATACCAATACTTGAATAAAAGCTGTTGTTGTAGGCGAATTCAGCCAACGGTAAGTGGCTTTCCCAATTTCCCTGAAAATCAAGGACACACATTCTCAGTAAATCCTCCAGAGTCTGGATGGTTCTTTCTGAGTGGCCATCTGTCTGAGGATGGTATGCACTACTCAGTCTCAATTCAGTACCCAATGCTGTCTGTAGGCTTTGCTAGAATCTCGATGTAAACTTCGAGTCCCTATCAAAAACAATGGACACAGGCACTCCATGCAATCTAACAATCTCATCAATATAGCTTACAGCCAATTTGTCCGCATTATAAATTGTTTTGACAGGTAAGAAATGAGTAGATTTAGTCAGTCTATCAACAATAACCCAAATTGAATCCATACCTTTACTGGAGCGAGGTAAACCAACAATGAAATCCATAGTGATATGTTCCCATTTCCACTCCGGTATCGGTAAGGGTTGCAGTAAACCTGCGGGTCGTTAATGTTCGGCTTTAACTTGTTGGCAATGAAGACATTTCGACACAAAATCAGCAATCTCTTTTTTCATTCCCGGCCACCAGAAATTCAGTTTCAAGTCTTGGTACATTTTTGTATTTCCTGGATGGATAGACAGTTTTGAATTGTGGCCTTCTTGCAGAATTCTTCTTTTCAGTTCAGAATCACTCGGTACACACAATCTTCCCTGAAATTTCAACACATTATTCTCAAATTTGAAATCCGGCCTCGGTTTGGATTCCCGTTCTTTGATGATCTTTCTCAAGAAGTCATCATGTTGCTGTTTCTCTTTAATCTCTTCAATCAGCGCCGATTGAGCAGAAATAGCGGCTATTGTTCCACCTTGTTCACGCAAAACAATCTCAATTTCAAGTCTTTCAAGGTCACATAGGAATTCTTTCTGCCCAGTGAGTAAACAGGCTAAATTTCCAATCGATTTCCGACTCAGTGCATCAGCAACGGTGTTAGCTTTTCCTGGATGGTACAAAATTTGCAAGTCATAGTCTTTTATCAGTTCTAACCATCTCCACTGCCTCATGTTCAGGTCTTTCTGTGTGAAGAAGTATTTCAAACTCTTGTGGTCTGTATACACCTCACATGTTGCCCCATAAAGGTAGTGACGCCAAATTTTCAGTGCAAAGACTACTGCAGCAAGTTCTAAATCATGGGTCGGGTAGTTCTTTTCATGCGGTCTCAGTTGTCGGGAAGCATATTGTAGACGTCCCCGAACGTCCCGGGAGGGAAATCCCTCGTTTTGTTCATTTGGGCTCACTACAGTTCAGGACTCAATGTTACGGTCTTGTATCTAATCTTGCAGAGTGCAATGCAAGACCGATGAATCATCAAAGAGTCCAAATCCGGCAAATCATTTTGAAAAACTGATTTTTAGAAAGAAGTGCTAAACATGGACTGCTTTGCCAGATACAGAGTCGCCACCTAAATATTTTTTATGGGGGAATTTAGGAAACCCTGACTCGTTTGCCTAAGGCCACGTGTCCGTCATCACCAAAGTTGCCTCGGCTCGAGAACTTGGGTACAATTGGAGAAGGTCAGCTATGAGCACCCCCGCTCGCCCGATCAAAGATCGGCCACTACTAAACATGATATCTTGTTTTGAAAACATATGCGTTCTTATTCCGGTTAATTAGCTAGAATTTACTATGTGATGTGCACAACACACAAGTATAGACTAGATCGCTGTAGACACCCCATTTCTGACCGTCCTCAAGACTTGGACGTCACCGTTGGAACGCTCGGTGATTATCCATGTTTGTGTTCGTTTTGAGTTCCTGGAGGTCCCGGCTGCGCGTCGTGCCTCGGGACCTCTCAACCGGCTTGTTCTGTGCTTGGTTTTACACCAAGACTTGTGTGTTTTTGCATTTGAGGGTAGGGGGAGGCTTGTTAGCCATCCCTGGAGCCCACCGGCTGCCCCCACATCACACCGGCACTCCCTTTTGGCCATCGGCACTGTTTTCTCAAACACTTTGGCCGGTCGGCACTTTATGTTGCCGACCGGCACTTTTTTGTGCCGGTGACTGTTTTGGCCGGCCGACTTGCACCCTTTGAACCCCTGGGACATGGTGCATGCCAGCTGTGCCAGCTGGAATGCACCATCACATTCCCCCGTGCACAGGTGTGGCCATTTTGCACCCTTTGCACCCTCTAAGCTTCTAGAAGCTTGCACCTTTGGCCAAGCTTCTTGGAGAAGCTTGGCCAGCTGTCTTGGCTTCTCCAAGAAGCCAAGCCCCCTTTGCCCCCCCCCCCTTGAACCTTTTTGTCTTGCTTAGCCATTAAGTCTTGGCTTTAGGGTGCCTATATAAGCTCATTTCATCTCCCTTGAGCTAGGTTAGAATCTTTGAAGGCAAAAACCAGAGATATATCTCTATATCTCTGATATACATCCATATATATCTATATCTCCCTCTCTCTCATCCTTGTGTGTGTGTTTTGAGCCTAAAAGGTGTGTTTTACCTTACTTTTGCACCATTGCACACACCATTACACCTTAGCTCGAGATTGGGAGACTTAGAGGGTTGTTTGTTGAAGTTTTGGACTGACTTTGATCACTAGAGAGTGGCTGGACCACCTGTTCTTCAAGGGTAAACTCTTTACTTTAGTTTCCCCATTCTTGCAACTAGTTTCTACCCCTCTTGCTTTGTGTTTTGAGCTTTGTCTATAACTGAAAAAACTCTTGTTTTTACTTGCTCTTGAACCTTCATTAAGGTCATTTTGTGGTTTGAGTAAAGGCTCACCCTTTTAGGCTTTGTTTGGCCATTTTGGTGTCTCTTTGGTAAGGCTTTGTTTACTTGGTGTTTTTGGTCTTCTCACCACTGAAAACCAGTGGGTTTTCAGTGGTGAGGAAGGTGTCTTGAAGTCGTATATAGGGGAGGGACACCCCTCTCCCCTTTGTCCCTTGCTTGCCTTTGTTTTTGGCTCACAAGGTAGCATGTATGCATACTTGTATTTGGCTTCATTTCAGAGTTTTCTTGGGTGTTTTAGGTCATATCTAACCTCTGTCCAAGGTTGGATTTGTACCCCTTAGCATGCTTCCCATAATTGCTTTGTAATGCTGTCTTATGCTTAGAGATGAGCCATGAGTTTAGGCCTTGTTTCTTGCATGTATTAGCATAACTCCATGAAGATATTAGCCTCATTTTGTCATGTTTAAGGGCTGTGAGTCACTAATTTCGCCATGTTTGGCATGCTTAATGTGGTTGTTTTGCATTTTAGGCTTGTAAGCTTTATGTATTTTGGCCTCTAGCATGTTCAACTTAGACCCTCCTCATGATTTGGCATCATTTAGGATCTTATTTCAGTCCATAAATCATGTTTGTATGTTTGCATATGTGGCCTATTTCATGCTTTAAGGGTGTCACCTTTCATGCCTAGGAATAAACCTTATGCATGCTTGTACATTTAAGGCATTTTTGGGGCTGCCATGTGAGGGGATTTGGGTGTCATTTTGCATGCTGAAAATCTGTTTTTGGGTTGTTAGATTCGTGCCATGAATGGCCATGTTGGTGGTAGTGGAATGCCCCTTTATTCATGTCTTGGTTTTAGGCCCGTTTGCTTGCATATTTGTATAGGTGTTGGTCCACCATTTTGGGCACTTTTGCCACTGTTTTAGGGAGGTTTGAGGGCTGCCCCATTGTGGCTAAGTCCATCATTGCATGTTTATTATACGTTTGTTGCATGTTTGATCCATTAAGTGTTGTAGCATGATGGTCCTATGCTTGATTGGCCCATGTTTGCATGACCTTCGCATCTTGCATGCTCTAGCATTTTGCATGCCTAACATGATAGTTGCATAGCATTTGGTATGTTAGCATCCTAATTGTCATATTACGTCATTTGAGCCTTGTTGTGTACAAGCATTCCATATCTTGGTTTGGGGTGTCAAACCAAGTATAAGGGTTGAGAGAAGTTCACACTACAAGTGGTGCAACTTGTCTCAACTCTTGGTCACCAAGGCCCTTGACCAACACATGATAAGGCCTTGGTTTCATTTGTGTGTTTGCATGCATTTTTGCATTAAAATGCAATCTTGGTCTCTTAGGCTATCATGCACCAAGATGCATAGTTGATGGCCCAAGAACCAAGGGCCATGTCTCCTTGAGTCCCCAAGCATGATAGGAGGCAGTGGCCGTGCATACATATGCCTAAAAACCCATGCCATGCATTGCTGGTCTGCTGCTGCTGTCAAACTGTCCCCTGCAGGAACTTTCTGCCGACCGGCAGTATAATGTGCCGACCGGCACTATATTTTCAGCCGATAGCCTCCAGAGCAGCCGGTGGTCAATTTAAGCAGCCGGTGGTCATTTCCTCTAGCCGGTGGTGTACTGCAGTTCATTTGGAAGATGTCCTGGGACTTTGGCAGTGTTTCAGAAAGGCGGGGCAGTGGAAACAGAGGCAGCAGTGGTGCGGTATAGGTTTTCCGGGCGAGTCGGATTCAAGCATGCATCATTCGCGTATCCCGAGGCGGGAAGCCGTGGCCTCCTTTCTTTTTGCATTTATTTGCTAAGTAATTAGAAATTTCTGTAATAATTTATTTATTTTGTATTCGGACTGTATTATTTTTGGACTGTATATTCTTTTGGTCCCTCCAAGCGAGGGTATAATTGTAATAAGTGTGGGTGAGTGGTTTGTATGTCTTCCAACCCCCACTTCTTTCTCCCTTTTACTTACCTGCTTATGATGGTAGATTAGGGCACGTCTATTTTAGCATACCTTATGCAATGCATGCGTGCATCCATGCATTTGTCTAGATATGCACCGGGCTCGGTACATCATACAAACTGCATCGTACTTTCAATTCCAAATTGAATACGTGATAGTTGTAGCATTTCATGTGCCATTTTAGGGTTAGCCGAGCCTACTCTAGATTGCACCCTTGCCTGTGATACATTAGTCATCTTAACATGAACTAGGGCACGCATGTTTGCTAACTAGTTTTTGTTTTGGCACGGAGTACGATGTAAGTATTTACGCTTTAGCATACCACATGCGTGTGAATGTTGCCATGACAGTATGCTTACCATGCGGCTAAGTGCTTACATGAGATAAACTGTTTGAATGCCTGTGGGTGGAGGTTGGATTGCTTGAGTTGGAATAACTCATTGAAATCCGTATTTTAGCCTACTTGCGAGTAGCAAATTCCAAAGCATTTTCAAAACGAACAGATATGCAATGTTTGTTTCCAAATTAGGCGATCTAGTCTATACTTGTTTGCTGTGCGCATAACATAGTAATTCTAGGCTAATAATTGGAATAAGAGCATGTAATGTTTTCAAAATCGGATATCACGGTTAGTAGAGACCGGTCTTCGGACCGGGCGAAAGGGGGTGCTCATAGCTGACCTTCCCCAATCGTACCCAAGCTCCCGAGCCAAGACACTTTGGTTATGACGGACACATGTCCTTTGGCACCGAGTCAAGGTTTCCTAAATTTCCCCAAAATAAAATATTTAGGTGGCGACTCTGTAATCTGGCAAAGCAGTCCATGTTTGGCACTACTTTTCAAAAAATCTGTTTTTCTTCAAAACGATTTGCCAGAGTTGGACTCTTTGGTTCAGATTTAGAACCGCAACACAACAGGGGAGTCCGAACTGTAGCGAGGTCCCCCGCGGGCGTTGTTACAATCGCCTAATTTGAAACAAAGCATTGCATATCTGTTTGCTTGGAAAATAGTTTGAGATTTGCTACTCGCAAGTAGGCTAAAACACGGATTTCAATGAATTGTTCCAAGTCAACCAATCCAACCTTCACCCACAGGCATTCAGGCAGTTATATCACATTAGCAAATAGCCTCATGGTAAGCATGCTAATATGGCAACACTCACACGCATGCAAGATGCTAAAGCATAAGAGCTTACCGAGTACTCCAAGCCAAAACAGAAACTAGTTAGTAATCAAATGCATGATCCTAGTTCATGTTAAGATGGCTAATGCAACACATACAGAATGCAACTAGAATAGGCTCAGCTAATCTAAGAATGGCATGTGAAATGCGACGACTCGATACACGTATTCAAGTTGGAATGGAAATACTATGCAGTTAGTATGATGCGCCGAGCCCGGTGCATGCAATACAGATGAATGGATGCAAAACATGCGAGCATAAGGATGCTAATTTAAACATGCCCTAATCTAACCACTGAAAGCGGATAAATAAAAGGGAGAAAGACGTGGGGTTGGAAGACATACACACACCCACGCACACTTATTACACAATTGCCCTCGCTCGAAGGGTCCAAATAATAATACAAACCGAATAAATAATTAACTATCCTAGCTAATTAAATATTACAAAACCTTAATTAATTAAACAAATTAACTAAGCTATGGAAAGCAGTAAAAGGGCCTCGGGAAGAGGGGTGCATGCATGCTCGGATTGGCTTCGCCCAGAAATCCCTTGCCATGACACATGTTGCCTCGTTTGCACTGCTCTGCTCCTCTGAAAATTATGCAAGTTTCCAGAACCCTTCTAATCCACCTCATGGATGCTGTGAGAGGCTATCAGCCAAGAGGGGTGGCCATCGGCCACTGGAAAATGGTCATCGACCAGTTGTGAGGCTATCGGCTAAGTATGAATGGCCGGCCGGCACTGAATGTGGTCGGTCGGCCATGTCTTCCTACAGAATCCTGTTTGACAACAGCAGAGGACAGACAGAGCATGGCAAAGCATTTTCAAAGCAATGTTTGCACCACCACCCTCCCTATCATGTTTAAGACTCAAGGGAGTATGGTACTCGACCCTCGGGCCACGAATCTCGCATTTCCATGCATGATGGCCCAAAAGGCCAAGTGTGCAATTTCAATGTAAAATGAAATGCACACAAAACATACAAAGGGGCCCCAACCTCCATCATGTTTGATCAAGAGGGATGGGATGCATGCACAATGCTATGCAACCTAAGCATGCATACAAGCTAACGCAACATGAGCATGCAAGCAAGCTAATGCAATAGGCATACAACTTAAGCAAGTAAACATGCAAGGCATGAAACAACAATGCCAATGACAAACATGCAACGACATGTGGCCTAACAAGTATGCAAGATGGATGAACATGCAACAACATGTCAATAGGCTTACAACCTAAACAATGCAACCATACATGACACACAACAATAGGCAAAATGGAGCAAGCATGCAACAACATGCAAGACACGCATGTAACAACATGCGAGGATGGTCTTAAACCGAAATGGGCAGCTCTCAAATAGGCCCAAATCAGCGGCCAAAATGATGCAACAAAGGCATAAAAACACACACACAAGCATGCATGCATAAGGGCCTAAACATGGAGCATAAGCCATCAACTCTTCAAAGCATGAAAGGGATGGAAAATGCAAGTATGCAAGCATGGAACATGGACTGAAATATGGTCTCCAATGATGCCAAATCATGAGAACAAGCCAAGTAAAGCATGCTAGTGACCCATACACCCAAGGCTAGTAAGCTAGAATGCAAGACGGCTATACAAATCATGGCAAACATGATCAAAACAACCAAAACCAGACCTTAAGCATGGCAAAACAATGCTAAAACCCTCTTGGAACCTAACCAAAATCATGCTAAAATGTCATCTCACAACATGATGCGTGTTAGGCCAAAACATGGGATTACAAGGCAAGCATATGATGCATGCAAGAGACCATTAAACCAAGCAAAAACAGATCTAAGGCATTCCAAAATATGACCAAATACCCACTGAAATGTGTCCAACACATGCAAGAATGAGGTGCTCCTTTGAAAAGCTATGAAGGGGGTTGCTCTAAACATGCAAGAGGCAAGTAAAAGGGGACCAAACCACCTATGGACAGAGCTTATATAGGTCCTAAAAACCACCAAAAAGGGCCTGAAACAAGCCTCCAAATGATCTAAAATAAAGCCCCTTTGTAAGGCCAAAAATGCCAACAAACAAGACAACAAGGGAGGGTGTCACCCCTCTCTGATTTAGGCCCTCAAAACAGCAAGCCTACCACTGAAAATCCACTGGATTTTAGTGGCTATGAGGCCAAGCAAAGACTAATACAAAGGCTTCAAGGTATGGCACAAAACAAGGTCAAAACAAGCATGCAAGGGGGTAGACGACCCCCAACAGTAAAATGATCTTAAACAAACATCAAAAGGGCCTCAAAACAAGACTTTTTTCAGTTTATGACAAAGCTCAAATATGCTTGCAAGTATGGCTAAGATATGGATCAAAATAAAGCCTTAAAAGGGAGATGAAGCATACAAGGGGGTAGATGACCTCTAACAGAAAAATGTCCTTAGACAAACTTCAAGAGGAGCTCAAAATAAGACCTTTTCCAGTTTATGACAAAGCTCTAAAATGCTTGCAAGTATGGCTAAGCTATGAAGCAAGATAAGCCTTAAAAAGGGAAATGAGTGTGTTACCCTTGTAGCCAAGAACTCCAGCAGCCTTTGGTCCCAAAAACCAGTCCCTTATCCTCTGAAAACAAGCTCCAAGATGCTTGGATGGATGATGGAGAGGTTAGGTTATGAGGTGTAGGGTAATGGAGCCAAGAACCTTACACTTTGAAGCTAGAAGGGAGAGATACAAAGGGAGAGAGTGTGTGTGTGCCTCTGGAATTTCAGAACCATGGCAAAGGAGAGGGGAGCCTTCCTTTATAGAGCCAAGGGACTAAAGTTTCTCTTAGAAGCTTCAAACCAAGAGCAAAGATCCTCCATACACGTGTATAGAGGATCTAGTCTGTGCCCTCCAGCTGGCACAGCTGGCATCCATTCAATCTGTAGAATACACCGGAAGGTCGTCGACCAGCAAAAATGGTCGGTCGGCTACTATAAATGGTCGGCCTGCTACTTATTTGGTTGGCCGGCTATTTTGACTGGCTGGCCGGCTAAATTGATGGCCGGTAGGTGGCTGCCAAGGTCAAAAAGTGGTCGGTGGATGTCCAGATTGAAGCCCCAGAAGTTAGCTTTTCAATGGCGCAAACCTTGCATTAAAATTCCTCCTATGCAAAAAGTTATGCCCGTTTTGGTGAAGCCGCGCAGATTCGATCCAATCGGATTGATCCCCTACTTCAACCAACCATATCTCCCCCACCCGGACTTGGCTTTAGGAGATTCTTGAGTGCAAAATGAAGCCCCGGAAGTAAGCTTTCCAACGGTGGTGGCCTCATAGCTAAAATCCAAGTATGCAGATGAATAAGCCCGATTCAGCGAGGGCTGCTCGACTCTCTTCTACCCGGATTCATGCCGAACTTCTCCCAAACTAGTTTTCTTCTCTCCTTTCCTCTTTTCTTCAACTCCAAACCCCTAAACAAAGTGTTTTGAAAGATTTTTCAAAGATTTCATCTCTCTTTCATTCATCTCCACTTTGTCCTTGCTCGGTTTACCGAAAAGCGCAACATTTATCGAAATGCGAGCGTCGGAACATCGTAGAAACTTTATTTTCAAAACATTTTGAAAGAGAGGGTTTTAAGATCTAAAATATTTTGATCAAGATTGTTTTGGTCCAAAAGGGGTATGAAGTTGGGATTTGACTTTCTCATTGCTGAAGAATTTGAACTTTTGCCCTGCACACCTTTTACCACCAAGTAAACCATCAATAACGCCCAAGTCTTAAGGGCGGTCAAAAATGGAGTGTCTACACATATGCAATAACTTTACCATTCTGCATTAAAACACATCCCAAACCCTTATAAGAAGCATCACTATATACAGTATAACCATCCGTACCTGAGGGTAAGGTGAGAACCGGTGCAGTCACTAGTCGAGTTTTCAACTCTTGAAAAGCTGATTCCCTCTGATCGGTCCAGTCAAATGATATCCCCTTCTGAGTCAGCTGTGTCAGTGGTAGGGAAATTTTGGAGAAATCTTTGACAAACCTTCTGTAATACCCGGCTAAGCCTAGAAAACTTCAGACTTCGGTAATATTTGTCGGTCTAGGCCAGTTCACTACTGCTTCAATTTTCTGTGGGTCAACTGTAATACCATCCTTACTAATCACATGTCCCAAAAACATCACATTGTCTAGCCAAAATTCACATTTAGTTAGTTTTGCATAAAGTTTCTGTTCTCTTAGGGTTTGTAGGGCAATGTTCAAATGACGTTCATGTTCTTCCATGCTTTTGGAATAAATCAAAATGTCATCTATGAAAACAACTATAAATTCATCAAGGTATGGTTTGAAAATTCTGTTCATAAGGTCCATAAATGCAGCAGGTGCATTGGTAACTCCGAAAGGCATAACAAGGAATTCGTAATGTTCGTACCTCGTTCGAAAGGCAGTCTTTTCAATGTCCCCTGTCTTGACTTTGAACTGGTGGTATCCAGATCTAAGGTCAATTTTGGAGAACACTTGGGCACCCTGTAACTGGTCAAATAAATCATCAATACGAGGTAATGGATATTTATTTTTCACTGTTACCTTGTTCAGTTCACAGTAGTCAATGCAGAGTCTCAGTGAGCCGTCTTTCTTCTTCACAAATAAAACTGGAGCGCCCCATGGCGAAGTACTGGGCCTGATGAACTTCTTATCTAACAATTCTTGTAGCTGAACTTTCAACTCTTTCAATTCGGTAGGTGTCATTCTGTACGGAGCTTTAGATATAGGCTGTGTACCCGGAATCACATCAATGGTGAACTCAATCTCCCTATCAATCAAATCCCCTGGCAGATCATCTAGAAAAACATCTGGGAATTCTCTGACTATAGGAATACTGTTCACATCAGTTTTAGCATCAGTAGGTACAGTCAATACACAACACAGATACCCTTTACACCCCTTTTTAATCAGTTTTAAAGCTTTCATAGATGAAATCAGATATGGGGGAGGTACGACACCAATTCCACTAAACACAAATTTAGGCAATCCAGGTGAACGAAAAACAACTTGTTTTGTTACACAGTCTATGGTAGCATGATATTTTGTTAACCAGTCCATTCCCAATATCACATCAAAATGATCAATATTCAATGGCAGTAAATCAATATACAAATGTGCATCTCCAACAATAATCTCACATGCAGGGTACATATAAGCACAAGTCATGGATCCTCCAACAGGTGAAGATACAGCTAACAGATAGTTCATAGGTTCCAGTGGTCTATTTAATTTGCGCAAAAAAGCATGCGATACATATGAATGTGTCGACCCCGAATCAATCAGAACATATGCATTTTGAGTACAAATTGAGAGTATACATGACACAACAGTCTCGGTATTCTGTACGTCTCCCGGTACGAGTGCGAACACTCGGCCTTGCCTCATAGGCTCTTTTCCAGTCGCTTTGGGGTTGGGTTTCGGTGGGGCAGTTGATGCTGCGGCGCTTGGTGCAGCTTTACTATTGCCCTGAGGAGCAGAAGGGCAATCTTTGACCATGTGGCGCACCTTGCCACACCTGTAACAAGCACCTGAAATTTTATAACAAACCCCTTTATGTTTCTTACCACATTTAGAACAGGGCGGTATGGAACCACTTCCCTGACTGAAACTGGTTGTTGACCCTGTATTTTGCTTTTTGTTCAATGAACTGTTCCGGCCTTTCTTAAATTTAAAACCCCGTCTCTTACCACGCCACTCAGACACTGGTGTTTCAGTCTGTTTCAATGCTTCGATGTTCGACTCAGCCATTATTGCTCGATCAAGAACATCCACATATTTCAGCAATTTCAAAACGTTAATTCTGTCAAGAATTTCTACATTAAGGCCACTTTCAAACTTCCTGGCCTTTTTGTAATCAGTGTCAACCATGTGCGGTGCATATCTGGCGAGTTCAGTAAACTTTGACTCATACTCAGCCACGGACATGGTACCTTGTCTCAACTGTTCAAACTCGGTTACCTTGCGGTCTCTGACACACTGTGGGAAGTATTTCTCAAAGAAGGCTCCCTTAAACTGAGCCCAATTCATAGCAATATTGGTGTCGTGGACCAGCATCCACCACCTTCTGGCCTCTTCTTGTAAGGTGAAGGTAGCCAGTAACACCTTGTGTGCTTCAGAACTCGGAAACACTTCAAATAATTTTTCAGTTTCTAGCACCCACGCTTTGGCCTTCAATGGTTCGAGGCCTCCCTGAAATGATGGCAGTTTCATCTTACTGAACTTCTGTGTTAGAGCAATGATGTCATCATTCACATTCTGTTCCGACTGTACCGGAGGAGGTGGAGGCTGTTGGTTCTGTTGTTGCTGTTGCCTTAAGGCTTCGGTCAACAGTTCCACTGTTCTTTCTAATCTTGTCATTCTGGCATCAGATGATTCAGTTTCATCGGCAGTTCTTACGTTATCCATTTCACTAGAGGCAATTATGACAATAACAAACATAGGCAGTTGCATACTTTAAACATATTGACACACTAGCACATATATTCGTGTCATGGCCACATACACTTTTCATACTCATGTAATGCCCTAATTACTTTTCTAGGACATCCTATAGCTCAATTGGACACGTGTGTGCGGTATAACTCGTGGTTTAGTATCGCTCTGATACCACTCTGTCACGACCCAAACCCGCCCCTATGGGTTTAGCACCGTAACCGGCCAGTAATCCGAGATTACCGAAGGCCTGCTTAACAGTAAAATAGTAATACAGAGTATAGGGGCTGGCAGAAGCCAAAACAGTAATTAAAAGATGTCCAATGAGCTGTGACAGTCTGTATGCAAAAAGACTTTTAATAACATATGCACATTCAGAATAAAAACAATATATACATACATCATTTACAGGCATTCAGGTTAGGGACCAAATCCCCACCATAACAGTACAGTACAAATATCACTCAGTCTATACATAACAGAGACAGATAGGGTGAATCTGAGACACCCCAAAAGCAGCCTTAGCTTGAACAGATTTGGAACCTCGAAGTGAGGCATAAAGGTTGGCTTGACAAAACAAGGGCTTAGCCTGACGCTTCTAGCAACGGTCCGGTGCCTGAACACCTACATATATATATGAGCAGTGAGCTAAAGTCCAGTGAATAACATATGCGTAAAGAGGTTAAGAATGAATGTCCTTTCAGTATTGAAAACAGTCATTTATCAGTATATCAGTAATTCAGTTTGTGGCTCATATCTCATGCCATAACAGTCATTCAGAAACTATAATAGTCATATGTGGTACATCCAATACCAAACAGTACAGTAGGTCTTAACAGACCAAACAGTCAGTTAATGGCCATCATATCAGTAAATAGTAGGGGTTCCAAACATGAGAACCGACAGAGATCTCTGTGACAGTAACAGTACAGTACAGTAACAGTAAATTGCTATGGATGCCACGAATACAGTTCACAAATAGGACAAACATTCATTCAGTAAGAAATATCATTTCAGAAAGCAGTACAGTTGTTCATTCAGAAAATATTCATGATTGAACATATCTTTACAACATTGTTACTCACAGAGCACTAGGCTATAAGCAGCTAGAGCATCCTCGGATGCCAACCCTACACAGTTACAGAACGAACTCACACTAAGCTACACAGTAGGGAAAATAATAACTTAATCCCTAATTTGCCTCGGTGTGGTTCTACATCAATATCATCCTTAAGATGCCTTAAACATGCCCTAGGAATGCCTAGGATGGAAAAAGGATGCAAAGATGCACTTTAAAACACTTTTCAAAATTTTCAGAAAACAGGGGTCTCGCTCGAGCGTGGATTTCTACGCTCGAGCGAACATGCAGACAAAGGAGCTCCGCTCGAGCGTGACTTCCTTCGCTCGAGCGGACTATAAAAGTACTGGATGGATGAAATTCACGCTTGATGGGCGCTCGACCCCCGCTCGAGCGTGAGACACAAGTCCTCGCTCGAGCGTGCATTCCCTCGCTCGAGCGGACTGTAAACACATGCAAAGTACTGGTTACACGCATTTCACGCTCGAGCGTCACTATACTCACTCGAGCGGACTGCATGAACCCAAAGTGTACGCTCGAGCGTGGAGTTCCTCGTCGAGCGTGAGTCCAAATTCTGGAAATTCCATATTGAACCTTCAAGCTCAAAATCAACTTTTAAAGCATCAAATCCGATCCTTTTGGGCTAATTTTCTAGAAAACACTTGTAAACTCATAATATGACATGTTTCAAAGATCAATTTGAGAAATCAAAGCCCAAAGGTAGTTCAATTAAACACAATTTCAAAGAGGTTTTCATGAACATGAAGAACATATGACATGCATGAATTCTAGTGAATTCTAATGCCTCAAAACATGATCCAAAGCAAGATTAAACTCAAAACCATGATGAACTCATGGACTAGAACAAGAATGTAAACTTGCATGCAAGATTTCATGAAAATCAACTTCAAAATGCGAGAATATGTACATGCATGCATGATTTAAGCCTTAATTCAACTCATTAAGCCAATTCTAGACTCAACTCACTAAACTTCCATGAATCATGCAAGATATAGTTCAAATGCAAGCTCAAGAAGATGGTTCTCCTACCTTAGACTTTGAATTTCAAGTGTAGAAGCTCAATTATGCAAGACTCCTTCAATTTCTCTTAAGTCTCCAAGCAATTTTGATGAACTCAAGTTTTCTCCTCACTCTCACTCTCTCTAGTCGGTTTAGGCTCAGAAAATAGAGAACAATTGATGCATCAAATATGTAATAGGCTTCAAACATGAATTGATAAGTGGCCCACTATCATGGCACTAAGGTAAATAAGTCCAATTATTGTAATTTATCATTGTTTAACCTAATTTAGTCATACCAAATCAATTTTCAATTAAATATACCATAAAATCACATTAATTCTAATTAACACAAAGCATTAATGGATTTCAGATTCGGCCGCCGATAAGGCCTTCGATTTGCAGTTTAAAACATGAAACATGAACAGATCATTTAATGGGCAACAGATAGAAATGCATTTCAACTAATACACTAAATCAATCAGTTCAGAATTTCAGTCAATCAGTCACTTAACATGCTTAATCATAGATTAGCACTAATCAGTGGTGAGGGTTGTCACAACTACCTAACTAATTAAAGCTAAGCTAATTATTACAAAACAAATTAAATTAGCTAAACTACTTAACTAATTATTACAAACCGAAATTAACTAATTAATTAACTAATCTAGCTAATTAAAATAATTATAACATGAGACGAATTAGTTATTCTAACTAATTAATTACAAAGTCACTATTTGAATCACAGCACTAATATATTTACAACACGGATCCCGAAGATCGATGGAAGGCTCATGCATGAATGCGGTTTCTACCCGAAAAAGCCACATTTTTGCTGCTGAATGCCTCTGTTGTACAATAGAACAGTTGCACTAATTTCCACCTCCAGACCAACTCTGTTATGCTTCAGAAGGACACTGCTTGATTTTGCACTGGTGGCTGGCAGAGGGCCTGCCGTCCACTGATGATGGCCTACCGGCCACCAATAGTGGCTGACTGAACTTCTCTGCTACAACAGAGAGCAAATAGAGTAGAGACAGTGTATTCTCAAGGGTTTGTTTGCACAATTTACCCCTCCTTATCATTTGAACAGCTCAAAAGAGTAGCGAGTTTGATTCACAAACACCAATGGATGCAATTTCATTGCATGATGGCTTATGAGCCAAAGTATGCAAGTTCATTGAATGTAATAAAACAAGACTCTCAAAACCACCTCCCTATCATGAAAGATCAAGGGAAGTAGTTGACAATGAATTTTGAACCGTTTTCATCACTAATGAGTATGAAACGACTCAAGACTCAAGGGTTCAATTAACGTCCGATTGAATCCAAACCAAATTATTATCTTGCACCTTTTTTAGCCTCAATTTTATTACTTCATTTTAGATTACCATCCATCCTTTAATCAATTGAGTCCAAAAAATGAATTTAAGTCCTCTAATGGAAAGAGAGCTCAAACCGAGAGTTGCTTTAGGCATGAAAGAGATATCATATCGTTGGTAATGAACCCCCAAAGGGATTAAACCATTAAGCATGACATCTCAATCTCATGCTTAAACAAACAAGTAGTTTGAAACCACTTTCAAAGCAAAACAAAAGCCAAGAAAGGAAGGAGGTTGCGGAGGTGATTAAGAGTAATCAAAAGTATGGAAAGCCATAAATAAATGCAATCAACTCAAATAAGATGGTGTCTAATGCCTAAAACACCAAACTCATGAGGACAATTACACTACAAGCATGCAAAACAAAACTCAAATGCAACAAAAAAAAAACACTTAGAAATAGTCCTAAATAAGTCCTAAAACATGCTGAAATTAAGACAAAAATACTAGAATAATAAGCTAAAACATGGATCATGCTAGACTAGTAAGCAAAACACAAGGATGAGAGGCTAACCACTCCAATTTTGGACTTCAAAACATGATTTTAGCCACTAAAATAACTCTAAAAATCAGTGTTTAAAAGCTCAAAAAAAAATAGTATAAAGGTGGAACACACAAGAGTAAAGGCCTAGAGAACAAGGTATAAAGAAGGGTGAACAACCCCTCAACCTTTGGTGACCTTAAAACCCAAGTTTCATCCAAAAAATAAAAAGTTTTTACAGCCCAAAAATAGTTGGAAAACAGTAAGGAAAAGAGTAAATACAACAAGTAAAGAGGTAAAGCTTTATACCTCTTGAAGAAGAAATCACTTTCAAACAATAAAACAAGGCAAACACACACTCAAGAGCTCAAACAAGGCTCAAGGATATCCCAACTCAAAGATGAAGAGGTTTGGTTAAGAGTGTATAGGCAAAGGTTGAGAAATTTGTAAGAGAGAGAGAGAATTGCAAAGAGAGAGGAAAAATTTTGCTCCAAAATTTTTCTAGCCCCATGGCAAGAAGGGAGGCCTCCTATATATAGAGAAACATGAAACTCCCTCAGAAATATCTAACCATACACGTGGAAGCAGATGCAAGCATCTGTGTAAACAGCTAGCACAGCTAGCACAAAATATCTGCAAAATACATTGGTGGCCGGCAGCCCATATGAGTGGCCGGCAGGCCACCAAAGGTTGCAGGCTTGAAAATCCAAGGTTTTGGTCCAAAAACAAGGCAACAGGGGTAAAAGGTTTGAAAGGCTCAAAGCTATGGCATTCCGCTGAGGACTTCGAGCAATTGACAAGCATATACACTCATCATTGGATGTGCAAGCGATGACGTCCAAGTCATAAGGGCTGTAAAAAATGGGGTGTCTACAGTTGCCCCTCTTTGACAGAACTCGGAGTCATAAAATGACGTGAGTGAATGTCAAAGCCCGAAGATGACCCATTTTGACAAGGCCGTAAGACTTGGACAAACAATCAAGACAGAAATAAATGGTTACTCCCGCAAGCTGCCTACGTATCCCTTTGTAAGGAATCAAACCAACGTAGTTCTGGGGCAAAATGCAACTGACATGCACAAAGACTTTGAAAGCTGGACTCACACGCTTCGCGAAGCTGGCTTTTTTGAAAATTCATGATCATGTGAGATGATGCAATAAGCAATAACAAATGCCAATAACAGATGTGATAAGTAATAACGACATAAGCACATAAGAATGAACAGCTTTAAGCTTAAAACCAACACAGGTTCCCTGCAAAAAGACCTAAAACACACTCTGACTACGCCAAAATGCGAGATGAGGAAAGAAAACACAACTTAGCGTTGCGTCTCACTCATCCCGAGAAACTGAGAAATGAAAACTGCTCGGGGTCGTGTTTCACACATCCCAAGATAAAAATTGCTCAAGGTCGCGCTTCACACATCCTGAGATAAAAAAACAAAACCGCTCAAGCTCGCATTTTACGCATCCCGAGATATAAGAGAAATCACTCGGGCTCGCACTTTATGCGTCCTGAGATAAAATACGCCCAGGGCCGCGCATCACGCATCCTGAGATACTAGAGAAAAAACTGCTCGGGCTTGTGCTTCACGTGTCCCGAGTCCTGAGATATAAGAGAAAACCGTTTGGGCTCACGCTTCACGCATCCCGAGATAAAACACGTCCAGGGTTGCACGTCACGCATCCTGAGATATAAGAAAAAAATTGCTCAGGCTTGCGCTTCACGCGTCCCAAGATACAACACACCCAGGGCCGTGCGTCACGCATCCTGAGATACAAGAAAAAATCGCTCAGGCTCGCGCTTCACGCATCCCGAGATAAAACACGCCCAAAGCCCCGCGTCACGCGTCCTGAGATACAAGAGAAAAAAACCGTTCAAGCTTGTGCTTCATGCGTCCCGAGATACAAGAGAAAACCGCTCGGGCTTGCGCTTTATGCGTCTTGAGATAAAACAAAGAAATGTGCGATAAATGCACAAAATGAATAAATGTGATAAATGCACAAAGTGAACGTGTGCGATAGATGTACGAAGTGAACCTGTGCCCTAGATACACAAAGCATATTCCATGAAAGATGGACAACCAACGTATGATGTTTATTTGAAAGCATATTCTATGCAAGGAACAAAAGCATAGTCTACGCATGAAACAAGAGCATATTCTTACACAATTGACAGCGTGTTCTATGCATGAATCATAATTGATGCAAGACATGCGTGCAACATACATATATGTGAAATGCATATTCTATGCAACGGAAGAAAACAAAAGCGTAATTTGACAAAATGAATAAAACGATATTCGGTGGCAACCTCCGATTTACCTCTCGGAGGAATTGCAACATGTTCAAAAGAATACACCTCGTTCATCGTAGTAAGTGGGACATGTTCACACCGGAACGTAGCTGCAAGCTTTCGAAACAGAACCTTCCATACACTACTCAGGAAACAGAAACACAGAATAGCACCAGGACCCACCTAAGAGCCACCGGCCACCTGCCGGCCATCAATAGAAGCTATCATGGGTTTTTAAGTATAGGTCAAAACACTTTAATCCCTCACTTCTCCAAGGCCGAAAATCTTCTCCCTTTCTCTCTAGGTACTTTCTCTCTCTAGATCCGTGCTTTATACGTATTTTTCAACGCCCTACGCAAACTTTTTTCGTAAAACCCTCTTAGTTCTCTACATTTTGAACTGATTAGATTTTGATTTCGTCGCTTTTTCTCGGATTTCCACCACTTTAGGATTGTTCCCCTCGAGTTTCTCTCGGGTTTCGTGAACTTTTCCTGGCTTTGACTTTTTCTTTCATTTTCTCTCTCTTAGGGTTGACTTTTTCCAAGTTTTCATTCTTTTCTCCATTTTTCTCACTTTTCACCTACTTTTCACCCATTTTCTAGATGGCGGATGATATTCCACACGACGAAGCTCCTCTAGAGGTTCCACCTACATTTCCACCTGTTGCTGAGGTAGAGGAGCTGGTAGTTATCAAGGTCAGTAAGGCGGTAGTGGGCATTAAGGCTGACCTTAAGACGGAGTTTGCGCCCGAGTTTGAGCTAGCGCCGTTACCATTGAGAGTGCAGCCTTTTGATCTGGCGAGATATCATCCCCGCACGCACATATTACCCCCTGGAGGCATTAGGCGTTTCAGCAACTTTGCTTGCGGTGTACCAGAGGACCTCCTGCTGAGGGAGCCGGCCTCCCATCTTTCATCCAGCGTTACTAAGGTATGAACTATGTTTTCATGCATTCATGCCTTTCTTTTCACTGCATTTCTTGCACTGCCTTTTATCTGATTGTACTTTTTCATCACTGTCTTTCATCTGATTCACCTATTCTTTGTCACGGGGAGACTCTCGTGTCTACAGAGGGTACGGAGTGACGTCGGTGAGGGATTGGTATGACGAGCTCCCTGCTGGGGTCCATGACATCATCGATGAGACCGGCTCCGGCCTTTTCTACTCTGGCCTAACACGCGTCATTGCGAGTAGTCCTCTTCTAGGAGCGCTAGTGGAGAGGTGGTGAGACACCACCAACTCTTTCCATCTCTCTACTGCCAGGAAGATGACGATGACTCCCTACAACTTTGCCATGATCACAGGCTTAGAAGTAGGGGGTGATCCGATCCCTTTTGACACAACCATGGATGAGTGGGAGGCTACCTAGATCGACCTGTTAGAAGCGCACCCACTTCTGTACTGGCCAGCCATGGTGAGATACAGTTGGTTTGCTGAATAGTTCTGAGGGAGCGAACCCGAGACGCTGGAGGAGATGAAGCAGTATGCCCGGGGCTTCCTGATGTTTGTCCTTGGTACCACCTTGTTTTCGAATAGATGGAACACTATGGGCTTATATCTGTTGAGCGCCCTAGTGACCCTTCCCCGGGTACGCTTCTACGATTGGGGCGAAGTTGGTCTCGCCACCCTATACGGCTATATGAGCTCTACCTCCTGTAGGAGGGGAGAGTGGATCAGAGGCTACTGGCAAGCCTGAGAGGTATGTATTTCGGTTCCCTCTTTGCACTTTACACTTTTTTCTTCACATTTTCTACTTTATATCTGTTCAATACCTATGCTTTCTGCTTTGCACTTTCTGCTTTGCACTTTCTGCATCTGTTCAGGCTATGTGCTTTCTACTTTGCACTTTCTATATTTGTTCATACATTGTTGATCATATATCACTGCATTTTCCTTGCAGCTATGGGTTTATGCATATTTTCTAGCCCTCGCTCTAGAGCCCATGGAAAGGAGCTCCCCTTTATGGTTCCCTACTCAAGACGGTATGATGGTAGCACTACAACAAAATACACCTTTGGCGACTAAATTTTAGTCGCTGAAAAATTTTACCAAATAAATAATTTGGTCGCCAAATTTTTCGCAGGAAGATTGTCGAGGAAAGTATTGGCGACTAAAAAATATTTAGTCGCCAAAAGTCCTATTTTTGTCGACTAATTTGTTAGTAGCCAAAAGCGAAGGTATTGGTGACAAAACTAATATTTAGTCGCTAATGAGGCTGAATTGGTGACTAATTTTTTAGTCGCCAAAAGCTACTAATTTAATTTATACCACATTTTCAACTACTAAAATTTTTGTCGCCAAAACTTCAAGCATCTACGGTGACCAAAGTTTTAGTCGCCAATATATTTTTTTTTTTTCATCTAACTTTTTTTAGCTACTAAATGTTTAGTCACTGAAAGTCCAATTTGGTATTTAGCTACTAATAATTTAGTCGCCAAAAGTGTTTTTTTTTCCCTTTTTGGCTACTAAATATTTAGTCTCCAAAAGATTTACTTCTTTTTAACCTACTAATTGTTTAGTCGCCAAAAACATCATTGTGTGTTTTTTTAAAAAAAAATTTAATTAATTTGTCCACAACCTGTATGTATCTACCACAACCTGTAACAAGTATAAAAACAAAACAATATATATATTATCACCCATTCCATAGCGCATATTTTACTTACAACCATCAAACAAAAAAGAATAATTTATAATGTCGACTTCTATACAAACCAAGTATATATTCCAATTGGAAATAATAACTTCATACATAAAAAATAAGCATATCAAAACAATGTCCTCCATACACAAAAATATATTTACTACTGTGCAAAATGACCATCTGGCATGGTACTAATTACCCCACGACAATAAATACAAGTTCCATGTCAAAAGTATTATGTACCCCGGCAAAAATTATATGTACAATTCATCCAAATGCCACACAAAAAGCAGAGGACGACAAAAAAGTGGGACTGTTCAAAAGTGTAAATTATCCTCCGTACAAAAAAATGGAAGATCCACATGTCTATGCCAAAAGCCATCTACAAAACAAAAATTACACCCATTAATTCCATATAGCATTTGAACATAATTTCCATGCCAAAAAAAGTCCATTGGCATCTAAATAACGCATAGTGCACAGGAGCAAAAATCCATTGGCATCTAAAAAATGACAATCAATATAAGGTCAACAGTAATGAGGAAAAATGTAGCCCCTAAAAAATGACAATTAATGTAAGGTTGTGCAACATATTCAGTAGTAATGAGAAAACATTTAGCCTTTAAAAAATGACAATGAATATAAGGTTGTGCAATATATGCAGCAGTAATGACATAAAATTACTTTATAAAACAACTTGGCAATGCTTATTTGTCAAACTAGAAGATGATTGAAGGTCAACATTAAGGTTAAATTGGGCCTACTCTTCAGTTTGGTTCTTTACAACCCTGTTTGGTTGACACATTTTGCAGAAATATCATGATGTTGGGTAAATGTTTCACTATACTGAGAGATCATTGAAATGGTTTTGACTATTGCATATAAGCTGTGAGAATTCAATAAATTAGGCCATTGATTAGTCAATCCAAACCAGTTATAATCTTATAAATGGACCCATCTATATGATCATTCTCATTGTTGAGCATTTTCGGGGGCTGCTTTGCATTTTTAGCCCCGAACAACCTTTTTTGACTAAGTTTACAGCGTTTTTCACTCCAACTCCCAACCTACGTGTGCTAATTACACCTCGTCTATCCCCACAGGTCCTATTTGTGAAGATGAAGCTACCCATTACATCCATAGAGTGGTTAGGGGGCTACATTGCATTTTTGCCCCCGAACGGCCTTTTTCGACTAAGTTTACGGGGTAAATCACTCTAACTACCAAACTACGTGTGCTAATTACATCTCGTCTATCCCCACAAGTCCTATTTGTCACGAGGAAGCTACCTGTTACATCTATAGAGTGGTTCAATTGCTGCGTTGCATTTTCGCCCCCGAACCGCTTTTTTCGACTAAGTTTACGGAGTAAATCACTCCAACTCCCAAACTACGTGTGCTAATTACATCCTGTCTATCCCCACAGGTCCTATTTGTCATGAGGAAGCTACCCGTTACATCCATAGAGTGGTTCGGGGGCTGCATTGCATTTTCGCCCCCGAACCGTCTTTTTCGACTAAGTTTATAGGGTAAATCACTCCAACTCCCAAACTACGTGTGCTAATTACATCTCGTCTATCCCCACAGGTCCTATTTGTCATGAGGAAGCTACCCGTTACATCCATAGAGTGGTTTGGGGGCTGCGTTGCATTTTCGCCCCTGAAGCGCCTTTTTCGACTAAGTTTACGGGGTAAATCACTCCAACTCCCACACTAACTTATACGCACCTCGACCTTGGAAACTGTAGACATCCCATTTTTGACCGTCCTCAAGACTTGGACGTCATCTTTTGAACACTCGATGATCATCCATGCTCATGTTCGTTTTAAGTTCCCGAAGGTCTCGGCTACGCGCCGTGCCTTAGGATCTCTCAACTTGTTTGTTTTGTGCTTGGTTGTATACCAAGGACTTGTGGTTTTTGCTTTTGAGGGAAGAGGGTGGCTTGTTGGCCATCCCTACAACCCATCGGCCAAGGCCTTGTGCCATCGGCCATAAGTGGTGGCCGATCGGCACTCTTTTTGGTCGATCAGCACTCTTTTTGGTCGATCGACCATATTTTCTGCCCAAGACCTTTCCACCTGCTTTTGCAGATATTTTTGTGCCAGCTGTGACAGCTGGTGAGCACAATTCTCATCCTCCATACACGTGTATGGAGGGATTGAATCAAGACTCAAGCTTGTTCAACAAGCTTGAGAATTGAAATTCTATAAGAAGGGAGACCCCTCTCCCTTTCCAGAGGTTCTAAAAAAAGTTGATATACAAAACATATATCACTCTCGCTCTATATTTTACCTCTCTCTCCATATTTCCTCTTGTTTGTGCTCTAAAGTGTGATTTCTTCATACTATTGCACACAAACACCTACTAGAACACCATCCTTTTGTTGCTGAGGTACTGAGGAGTTGGTTTTAGTGTTTTTGGGGTGGTTTAAGCTCAGAAAATATGCTGGAGTTGTGTTCTTGAAGGTGTTCTTCAAGGGTGAGAAACTAACCTTTTAATCCCCTATTTTTGCTTAAGCTTTTGGCCCTACTTGCATGTGGTTTTAAGCTTAACTTTCTACTACAAAAATTTCTTTTTTTCATGCTTGTAATATTTGTTTAAGGTCACTTTTGTGTTGGGGGAAGTCTACCCCCTCTTAGGCCTTGTTTGGTCTTGTTCTTGTGCCTTCTTTTTAAGCTATTGGGACCACCTTGTTTTGGCCTTCTCACCACTGAAATCCAAAGGATTTTCAGTGGTAGAAAAGTAGTTTTGAGGTCCCAAATAGGAGAGGGTCATCCCCTCTCCTTGTGTTTTGTATACTAGTATAAATGGCTGATAATAGTAGCATGTTTGCTTAGCATGTTTTGGTTCCATTTCAGCAACTTTTTGGTGTTATTTTAGCATGCTTCAACTCTGTTTTAACTTGGTTTGATAGCATCTTGCATGCTTCACATACTTGTAGAGCAATCTTGTATGCTAGCGTAACATGCATCATGTGTTTGGACCATCATTCTTGCATGTTTTGGCTCAACTCAAAGAAGCTTTCTCTCATGTTTACCATGTTTGAGCTCTATTTGATGTTGTTTTAGTCATGAATGCATTGTTTTGTATAGCCATGGTTCAATCTAGCTTGTTAGCTTTGTGTATCAAGTCCACTAGCATGTATTGCTTAGACTATTCTCATGATTTGGCATCATTTGAAATGTTATTTCACTGCATGTTTCATGGTCATGCACTCGCATTTGTCACCCTTTTGATGCTTTGGAGGTTTGGTGTTTTATGCCTCAAGAATGAATCATTGTGCATGCCTTATTGCTTAAGCTTTTTGGGATGCCATCTTAGTGGATTTTTGGGCTTATTTTGACATGCCATAACTCTGATTTTTATTGGTTAAGTCATGCCATGTTTGGTTTTAATAGGTGTCGTGTAATACCCCATTGTAGCCTTGCATGCTTCATGTTTTTGGTGTTTTGTTCTAGCTTGTGTTGGCTAGGTTCAAGCATGCTTTTGGTCTTGTATTGACATGCCTTGGGACTGTTTTGGTTGCCCTTGGCCTTTTGGGGCTTGCTTTGTATGGCCATGGTGTAAACCCCTTTTGTTAGCCCCAAGCTTTGAGCTTTCTTGCATGCCATACGTGCATTGTTTGGTTGATTTGGCATCATTCCATGCATGATTTCAGAGCTTATAGTGTTGCTACACTTCCACTTTTGTCACTCTTTGAGCACTCTTGAGAGTTGTGCTCTTATGCCTAGGTAATAGGCCATTACATGTGCATGCTTTGTTTTGCATTTCATGTCATCATTTCGTCATTTTGGCCATTGATTTGGGCATGATTGAGGTCTGCCCATTTTAGTTTAAGTCCATTTTTGCATGTTGTTGCATGCTTGTCTTTGCATGTTGTTGCATGCTTGTTCCATTTTGCATTTTTTTTTTTGCATGCTTGATACATTGTTGCATACTTGTTGCATGCCATGTTGTTCACATGTTGAGGTTGCATTGCATCATGTGTGCATACTTGAGTTACATTGCATTTGGCATGCTTATGTTGTATTGCATAGCATCTCCATGTTGCATACATTGCATTGTGTTTGGTTTGGGGTGTTAAGCCAAACACGAGGAACGAGGTACGTTTCATACTTAAAGTGATGAAACGTACCTCAATTCTCGGTCGCTGACACTCTTGATCAAACATGATAGAGTTTAAGGCGTTTATGTGTTTTGTGCATTTCATTCCATATTGATTTGTGCAACTCGGCCTCTTTGGCCATCATACATCGAAATGCGTGATTGATGGCTCGAGGGTCGAGCACTACAGTCCTTTGAGCTTTGAACATGATAAGGGGTGTAGTTGCACAACATTTTCTTGCAAATGTATTGCCATGCCTCTGTTTGTACTCTGTTG
Organism: Camellia japonica; assembly: GCA_030407325.1. Taxonomy (NCBI): domain Eukaryota; kingdom Viridiplantae; phylum Streptophyta; class Magnoliopsida; order Ericales; family Theaceae; genus Camellia; species Camellia japonica. The sequence goes on from JAPPVO010000002.1 coordinate 63,148,709, forward strand.
TAGCAAAACGAGCAGCTTACAGGAAAAGATGGCCGATCGGCTATCTGGTGTGCCGATCGGCTAGAAATGTTTGGCCGATAGCCTCATATTTGGTCGATGACCATTATCTACAGGCCGATGGCCACCCTTCTTGGCCGATGACCTCTCAGAATGTCCATGAGGTAGGTCAGATGCATCACAGAAGTTGGCATATTTTTCAGAGGTGCAAAACAGTGCAAACAGAGACAACATGAGGCATGGCAACGGATTTCCGAGCGAAGCCGACCGAGCATACATCTCTTCATCGCCCACGAGGCCATTTCAGTATTCACGATTAGTTCGTATAATTTAATCATTTAATTGGATTTGTAATATTCATTCAGCTTAGTGTAGCTATTTGTTTCAATTTGGATTGTAATAATTAATTAGCTTGTTAGTTAATTAGTTTTGGTGTTGTAATAATTAGTCTAATTAGATTATTAGATTAGCTAGAATAGCTTAGCGTAGCTAGCTTGTATTATTCATTCGGACCCTCCGTCGAGAGGGCGAATTTTGTAATAAGTGTGCATGAGTGTGTGAATGTCTTCCAATCCCACGTCTTTCTCCCTTTTACTTAACCACTTACGATGGTTAGTTTTAGGTCATGTTTCAATTAGCATTCCTATGCTCGCATGTTTGCATCCATTCATTTGTATTGCATGCATCGGGCTCAGCGCATCATACTAACTGCATTGTATTTCAATTCCAATTTGAATACATGTTATCTAATTGCATTTCACATGCCATCTTAGAATAGCCGAGCCTATCTTAGTTGCATTTTGCATGTGTTGCATTAGGCATTCTTGACATAGCTAGGATCATGCATTGATTACTAACTAGCTATTGTTTTGACTCGAAGTACACTGTAAGTATTTATGCTTTAGCATCCTTGCATGAGTGTGAGTGTTGCCATGACAGCATGCTTTCCATAAGGCTATTTGCTTAAATGATAAAATTGCCTGAATGCCTGTGGGTGAAGGTTGGATTGCTTGAATTGGAATAATTCATTGAAATGCGAGTTTTAAGCCCACTTGAGAGTGGCAAAATCATGTTTTTTTTCTAAGCCCACTTGAGGGTGGCAAATCCACGTCTTAGCCTACTTGCGAGTAGCACCTTCAAACCATTTTCAAACAAACAAACATGAGATGTTTTGTTCCAATTTAGGCGATCTAGTCTATACTTGTATGCTGTGCGCATCACGTAGTAAGGTTAGCTAAAAAACCGAAATAAGAACACATGTGTTTTTAAAAAACAAGATATTATTAGTAAAGGCCGATCTTTAGATCGGGCGAGCGGGGGTGCTCATTGCATGACCTTCCCCTCTCGTACCCAAGTTCCCGAGCCGAGGCAACTTTGGTGATGACGGACACGTGGCCTTAGGCACGAGTCAGGGTTTCCTACATTTTCCAAAATAAAATATTTAGGTGGCGACTCTGTATCTGGCAAAGCAGTCCATGTTTGGCACTTCTTTATAAAAAAATCAGTTTTCCAAAACGATTTGCCGGATTTGGACTCTTTGGTGATTTATCAGTCTTGCATCGCACTTTGCGAGATTAGATTCAGAACCGTGACACGAGTCCGAACTGTAGTAGCTAAGAACAAAGTGATTCGCGCCCTCGCGCACGGAGAGCGGAGTTCTCGGGCCGTCTACAGAAACTCATAGGATTATTATTCGAAATCTCAACAAATTTGATAATTCAATACAAACAATCCAAACCTCAGCAGTTTGATAAACACAAAATCAAATTTGGCAGTTGCAGCCACAGTAAGAAAAACCAAAACCAAAAAAAGTAACAAAAGTGTATCAATACTTAACCTCCATTTGCTTAGGGTCCAAATCATAGTCAATTGGATTCATGCTCTTGATAAAAAAAGATACATGTATTCACATTGAGCTTATAAAACATTTCAATGACACTAAGATAATGATCACAAATAGTTTTGATAATCTCAAAGTTAATGGCAATTCTCTTACTTGATTCTCATTTAGCATAAATACAATAAAATATGCAGTTTATTGCTCTATAGTTTTTGTCATAAACCAACCACAAAAAAATACAACAGAGTATTTTTTTTGTGGTTAAAATACATGAGCCTAGCTTCCTAAAGACATTAAAATAAAAAGTCGTCGATCACACTGGTAGGGTGTTAATTTCTCATTTTGAAGTTTAGGAGTTATTTTTATCTTTTTCATAGTTCAAAACTCCATATGTGGTTGTCATGAAACTATATCAACATGATTTCTAAAGAGATCAAGAAAAAAGTTAAAACATCAAGCTTAATTTTGTTATCAAAATCAGCAGTGGTGCCACATAAGTTTCGGGGTCACAAAGCACAAATAATTGAAGTAGATGTGTTATGGTTTCTTCTACATCTAGGGCTAATTGAAATTTTATCAATATTTTTACTTGAACACAGTTTGCCTTATTTTTAATCTGAATGTGAGAATAAAGACAGAAGAGTGGTTTTGGAGTGAGCATCCCATTGTAGAGATTCCCACCATTTCTTCCTAACCTACGAGTGGCTGGATTAGGTATCCAATTAACGTTAGCTGACTGTGCTTTAGAATGGTGCCCAATCTAAAGAACATAAAAGGGCTATCTTAGAACAAGCATGGATCACTAGTGGTACCACAATCTGCATTCATCAAAGTACAAGTAACACATGCATGGGGACCCCTGTTCTAGAAGGAAATGTTCTACAGAGGCTTACATCATAAACATGTAAACGTTATGATAAGATCATGATATTAGGGATGAAACAAATAAAAGGCTAGGTTACAATCCCATTTAAGGATGAAGAGATCGTACCAAAGCTTATAGGAAAAAAAAGAGGTGGGAGAGATACCGTAAATCAAACATTGATATATAATAACTTAAAGCATAAAAAAAACATAAAATTAAACCTGCTATAAAACTTAACATAAAAACTAATTACATCTCGTTTGTCCCCACATGCCCTATTTGTCACGAGAAAGCTACCCGTGACATCCAAAGAGCCTTCTAACATATCTGCGGCAGTGTGCTATCTTGATGCCCTTTATAGTAGATTTTTCGCTATGCAGGGTGTGTGTGTGTATGTGTGTGTGTGTGTGTACAAAAACTTGAAAAAAAAAAGGTGGAAATCTGCCCCTCTTGGGGCAGGTTAGATTGCCATCTCCAACCATCACTCCACCCCCCTTCCAGAGGCAAAAAAGAATGAGAGAACAACAACGACAACTGAAACATTTTGCTCAATCCTACAACACAGTAATGTCATATGTGAAATATTTTATTATAGTTTTTACCCAAATTCTACTGAGTCGTACTTAACACATCACCAAAAATATTAACCAATACTTCCATGGAATCACCCCCATTTTCTTGAAGAAAGTATTATTGGCAATAAAGAGATTCACCCAAGAAGTTCAATGCTTTTGATAAAGAAAATATGAAAAGCTTACAAATTGGACAATAATGATAGGAAACAAGTATCAATACAAGAAACATAAAGTAGACTTTAGCAGACATATATTATTATGACATGGAATGCTATGACAGTGCTATCATCATATAACAAATCAAATAGTGCTAAAGAATGATTGTAATGTGCAATTCATTAGGAAAAGAGATTTATGTTAGGCATTCATAGCATATTTTGATATATTAGTAATGACATTCAATTGGATGAGGCTCCTAATTGGATGAGGAAGCAACTGAACTAGCTCTTGTGCCTAAGGATTGCTGTAAGGATCACAAGTGCTGTTGTGGACGCGCTCCCGGGAACTCTCTGATATCCGCGCCTGCGAGGGCGCGAAATACAGTTCGGACTCAAATGTCACAGTTCTGAATCTAATCTCACAATGTGCGATGTGAAACCGATAAATCACCGAAGAGTCCAAATCCGGCAACTCGTTTTGGAAAATAGATTTTCATAAAGAAGTGCCAAACATGGACTGCTTTGTCAGATACAGAGTCACCACCTAAATATTTTGTTTTTGGGGAAATTTAGGAAACCCTGACTCGTGCCTAAGGCCACGTGTCCGCCATCGCCAAAGTTGCCTCGGCTCGGGAACTTGGGTACGATTGGGGAAGGTCATCTATGAGCACCCCAGCTCGCCCGATCAAAGATCGGCCTGTACTAAGCATGATATGTTGTTTTTGAAGACACATGTGTTCTTATTCCGGTTAATTAGCTAATCTTACTATGTGATGCGCACAGCAAATAAGTATAGACTAGATCGCCTAATTTGGAACAAAACATTGCATGTTCATTTGAAAACGGTTTGAAGTTTACTACTCGCAAGTAGGCTAAAATGCAGATTTCAATGAATTGTTCCAATTCAAGTAATCCAACCTTCACCCATAGGCATTCAGGCAGTTAATCAACTAAGCAGTTAGCCTCATGGCAAGCATGCTATCATGGCAACATTAACACACATGCAGTATGCTAAAGCGTAAACACTCACAGTGTACTCCAAGCCAAAACAAAGAACTAGTTAGAAATCATGCATGATCCTAGTTCATGTTAAAATGGCTAATGCAACACATGCGAAAATGCAACTAAAATAAGCTCGGCTATTCTAGAATGGCATATGAAATGCAACTTTGATACATGTATTCAAATAGGTATTGAAATACAATGCAGTTAGTATGATGTGCCGAGCCCGGTGCATGCAATACAGATGAATGGATGCACACATGCGAAGCATAAGTATGCTAAATGAAATATGCCCTAAAACTAACCATCGTAAGCGGTTAAGTAAAAAGGAGAAAGAAATGGAGGTTAGAAGACATGCATCACACACACGCACGCTTATTACAATAATACGCCCTCTCGAAAGAGGGATCGAATAAGAAGCTAACTAGCTAATCTAAGCTAATTAAACTAATTATTACATAACAAATTAATTAACTAATCCTAGTTAACTAATTATTACAAAACGAATTGAATAGCTAACGCATTAACTAATTAAAGTACAAACCAAAGCAAAAGCAAGCTATCTAAGCATGGCAGCTAAGGAAAGCAATAAATCAAGAGCCTCAGAGGAAGAGGAATGCATGCAAGCCCGGTCGCCTCGTTCAGAAATCCAATGCGATGCCCCGATTTGCCTCTGTTTTCATCTGTCCTCAGAACTCTGCACCAAGCTCCAAAAAGATGAAACTCCACCTTAAGAATCCTGTGGGAGGGTGGCCGACCACTTTTGGTCTCTCCAGACACCTGCCGACCACTTTTGGTTGTTGAAAAACCAGAAAAGTGGTCGGCCAGCTAGTTTTTCTGGCTGGCCGGCCAGTTGTTACTGCTGAATCCCAGTTTTCTACAACAGAGAGCAAGAAAGGGCATGGCAATGTATTTGCAAGATATGTGTGCACAACCACCCTCCCTATCATGTCATGAACTCAAAGGGGGTGTGGTTCTCGACCCTCGGGCCACCAATCGCGCATTTCAATGCATGATGGTTGAGAGGCAAAGTTGCACAATTCGATATGAAAATGAATGCACAAGTAAACACATAAAGCCTAGAACTCTATCATGTATGATCAAGAGCGTTGGCGACCGGGAACTAAGGCACGTTTCATCACTTTAAGTATGAAACGCCCCTCGTTTCCCATGATTGGACTAACACCTATTCCCAAACACAATGCAACAACAAGCATGGCATACACAATGCGACTCGAGCATGCAAGCATGGAATGCAACTCAAGCATGCAAATATGCAATATGACTTAAGCATACAATCATGCAAGGCAACATGAACAACCTAACAAGGCTAATGGCATGCACAATGCTAATGCATGCGACAACTAGCATATGCAATGCAAATATCAATTAGCATGCACAATGTGATGATGTAACCTAAGCATACACAAAGCAAGGTATAAGGCATATACAATGTGATGAACATGGCATGCTCAATGCGATATAATATAAACATGCAAACAACATGCAATAAAACATATTCAATGGACTTAAACCAAAAGGGTGGACCTCAGCCATGCCCAAATCAGTGGCCATAATACTAAAACGAAGGCACCGAAAACACATACAAGCATACATGTCAATTGGCTCACCAATTAAGGCACTAAGGTGCAACTCTCAAGAACACTAAAAGAGTGAAAAGCATGGAAGTGTAGCAACACTAAATGCACTGAAACGAGGTAAGAAATGATGCCAAATCATTCAATCAACACAAGTATAGCATGGTAGGGTCCTTAAAGCATGAAGCTAGTAAAGAGGACTACAAAGGAGGCATGCAATACATGGCACAAATGCATGAACTAAGCATGGACAGAGCTCACGTAGGTCAAAATAAGGACCTAAACATGCTGAGATGGAGGCTCAAATACCTAGGCATGTCAGCATATAAGCTAAGGCATAAACTAGACAACAATGCACAACACTTAAAGACATTCAAAGCATGAATGAAGTGAGAACATGGCAATGCTAAATGCTCTGAAATGTCATGTTAGATGATGCCAAATCATGTACACAACACAAATGAAGCATGCTATAGTGCTCAAAGCTTGAAGCAAGCAAGAGCGCTTGTACTACAAGTATACAAAACATGAAGCATGTGACCAAGGCAACCCAAAACAGTTCTAGGACATGTTAAAATGAGTCTAAAACATGCATGGAAGGAAGCCAAAACATGCTAGCATGAGGGACATAAGGCATGATGCATACAAGGCAAATAAGGCGGATTACACTACACCTATTAAGACCAAGCATGGGATGACTCGACCAATAAAAATCAGAGTTATATCATGGCATAATAACCCCAAAAACACACTGAAATGATGGCTCGCAAGCTAAGGCATGAAGGCATACGCAATGGTTCATGTTAAGGCATAAAGCGGCAAACCCTCCAACGTATTGAATGAGTGACAAATGTGAATGTATGGCCATAAAACATGGACTGAAATCACATAACAAGTGATGCCAAATCACTGAAATAGGCCAAGCAATGCATGCTAGAGGATTCAATATACAAGGCTAACAAGCTAGATTGAACCAAGGCTATACAAAGCAACTCATGCATGACCAAAACAACCAAAATCAGACCTTAGACATGATAAAACATGAACAAAGTCTTCTCAGAGCTAAGCCAAAAGCATGCTAAAATGACATGTCACAACATGATGCATGTTAGGCTATTTTATGGAACCACACTACAAGTGTATGAGGCATGCAAGGGCCAACCAAACCAAACCAAAAAAGAGTCATGACATGGGAAAACATCACCAAAAACATGCTGAAATGGAAAGAAAACAAGCTAGAATGACATGCTACTTCATGAAGCATACAAAGCTAGTTTGTGTGATTTACACTACAAGTATATTAACCATGCATGGAGTGACCAAAGCAAGCAAAAACAGTGGTATGACTCAGCAAAATAACCACAAATACAAGCTAAGATATGGCCAACACAAGTTTAACAAACGTGCTCAAACATGAGGCATTCAAAGCAAGTAAACAAGACACACAGGAGAGGAGATGACCCTCTCCTATTTAGGACACCAAAACCACCTTTCCACCACTGAAAATCCTTTGGATTTTAGTGGTAGAAAGGTCATGCAAAGGCTTCAACAAGAGCCTAAAGGGATGGCTCAAAATAAGGCCTAACAAGGCCTAAGAGGGGGTAAATCACCCCAAACGAAAAAGGGACCTTAAACAACTATTTTAAGCATGCAAAAATAGAACTTTTTCTAGTTAAGAGTTATGCTTAAAAACAGATGAAAAAGGGGTCCAAAAGCTTAAGCAAAAATGGGGGTTTTAAAGGTCAAAGACTCACCCTTGAAGACCTTCTCTACCACTGTAACTCCAGTAACTTTTTCAAGCTTAAACCAACCCAAGAACACCAAAACCAGCTCCTAAGCACCTCAGTAGCAAAAGGATGGTGTTTGAGTATGTGTTTGTGTGAAAAAGCAAGACAAATCTACACTTTTGAAGCACAAAAATGAAGAAACAAGGCAAGATAGATACAAGATAATATGTATCACTCAAAGGTGATTTTTCTGAACCTAGAGGAGAGAGGGGGAGCTTCCCTCTTATAGAAGAGGAAAGGCAAAGCTTCTAGGAGAAGCTAAGCACCAAGGCAATCCCTGCATACACGTGTATGGAGGAATGGCCCTAATGTCCTCTAGCCGTGCCAACTGGAGGAAAATATCTCCAAAAAGGTGTCAAAAAGCAGTCGACCACCTGAAGTGGTCGTCCTGCTACTTAAAGTGGTCGGCCGACCACTTCAAGTGGCCTCTGAGAGCAAAAACTGGTCGGCCATGGTGGGAGGGAGTCCAGGGCATGAAAACAATGCAATGGTGTGGTGGCCGACCAGAAAAGATGCCCCAAAGACCAAGAAAGCCAGTTGTCCGACCAGGAAACTGGCTGGCAGAGGAGAAGTGGTCGGCCAGGAGAAATACTAGTCTCCCACCCTTGGACCACCTTCCAAACAAGGAAAATAAGGTTTGTACCAAAAACAAACCAAAGCGGATGCAAGACGAGAGATCGGGAGGCAAACACGCGGCCAAAAGCCCCGAAAACTAGCTAACGAGCACCAAAAGTGGTATGCGACCACAAAAGTGGTCTCCCGGACCACAGTGTTCCTCTAGGCAGAGGCAACAAGGTGTGGTTCAAAAACCACGCCAAACGGAGAACGTTAAGCTGTCCCGAAACAAGGCGCGCGGCAGAAGGCTCCAAAAATCGGAAACTAGTCTCCAAACGAAAAAAGTGGCCTACGACCACGAAAAGTGGTCTACGACCACAAAGAGATGGTCTACAAGGCCTCTCCCTCCCTCCGGGAAGAGAAACAAGATTCGGTCCACAAACCGAGCCGAACCACAAAAGAGTTCAGAGGCCCGGAGGCAAGGCTCTCAGCCAAAACTCCGAAACCTCTAAACGAGCACAACATGCACCATCACCGAGCGCTCAATTGATGACGTCTGAGTCTTAAGGTCGATCAAAAATGGGGTGTCTACAGCTGTAAGGTTTTTCCAAGTACTAGGCATTCCCAGGAGCACAGTAGTAATGGTAAGCCGAGTAAGGGAAATTTGCAGTGTCATTTCTATAAATTTTAGTGTTGTTTGGAATGCTATGGAATGAGGACAGTTCCCCAAACTCGTACTGTTGCACCAAGCTGGAGTTTGAGGGTTAATGATCATCTTGCTGTACCTGGTTACATCGGTCACCACATCTCCATCACAGGCTGTACCATTGTTCTTCCAACAGTTTCCCATATCTATTAGGTAGAATTTTTATCTTAGCTCCACCCCCTTGCTTCACATCCAAACTCAATCTCACTTTGAAATTAGGCAACTCTAGAAGCTGATAAACACGCAAAAGTTGCTGAGCACCAAAATGGATATCCATCCATCTCAGGTTTTGTCAATTAATTTGATTCACAGTAATGTCAAATATAAGTGTAGTTGTAATGTAAGACAAAGTGGCTGAACTGGTTCAGTTGCTTCCTCATCCAATTTAGACTTCCCTCATATTCATAAGCTCATCCTACTCAATTCTGGGAAAGTGAATATTTATTTGAAATCATATGGTTACCTTATGGAAATCAGAATGAAGTCCTTTGGAGTATCGAAACACCAGGTCCTCTGCTGCTGAGTTTACTCACATTATGCCTCAAAGCCTATTCGAAGCACAGGGGAAAGAAAAAAAAAACAAAACCTATAATCAACATTGTAATAGGTTTGAATACGAACTTTAGAAAACAATTCTACATTCATCTTACACAATAATGTCAATATGATCCATTTTTTTTAGAACTTTTAGAACCATATCAATAAAATTCTTCTTACCGAATAGTAGGATGACCATCTGAACCCTGCAAGAGGGTTGTGAGCCGTAACACCACGTCGTTCAGATGATTGAGTTGTATTTGTTATGCCTCCCGTGCTTTTTTTTCTGTTCGACTTGTTTCATCATCTCCTCTCGTTCCCTCATAAGTTCCTCACGATCTCTTTGGCGCTCATCTTTCTCTCTTAGTAGCTCTTCGTGATCTCTTTTGCGAGCCTCTTTCTCCCTCAGCAGCTCCTCACGATCTCTTTGACGCTCCTCACAAAGAACCTCCAGTTCAGCTCTCATTGACTCCATATGTTTATCACGCGTTTGTGTTGCACTATCAAGTATCGAAAAGGGTTGGAGGCCTATCCCAAATCCACGCAAGTACTTTTTTTTAGGCCCAAGCACTTGCCTGGATAGTTCTTCTTGGGTCAATGGCATTGCGACATCGGTGGCTACCACTTGTAGATTCACCATCTCGTCCTGTCATGGCAAAAAAACAATTAAGTATTTACCAGAAACACAAACAATGATGAAGGAATCTACAACAACTTTATTAATTGTTATTCAAGACAATTGGTTTCAATGTTCAATACTCACATGTAGCTCACCACATTTGGGGTCAATCCAGTCTCCCGTCTTTTTGGACTTGTGTGATTTTTTTATAAAATTCAAGAAAATCAAGATCTCCATCCTCATCTACTTATTAGGTTTGAAATAACAAAATTAAGAACTGCATAAAGTAGTATTGAAAATAAAGAACAAGCATTGCTTTGTACATTACTAAATTAACAACTTCTCACCATAAGCGACATTGCTATTGGAAAGGATCGAGATCCACTTGTATGATTATAAGGTAGCATACGCCTATTTTTTTTACCAGCATTTGAGCGTTTCTGGAAAATTAAATATTTAGTGAAGAATTTTTACATATTAATGCATAATTTAATTTGAAGAATGGGGTTTGTAATTATTTTGTTACCAAGTGAGATTCATCTTTCCAAGCCATCAGATATTTCCAGTCCTCCAAGCTGACTCCAGTAGGTGGATGACTATAGGGCTCATCAACACCCTGTTCCTCAAGTTCGAGGAACTCTTGTTTCAGATTGTATCTCCAATCCTTGTACAACAAATATGCCTTCCTATCAATGATCTGTTGAGCTTGTTCATCATTATGAAAATCATCGCCGATAAGAAACTTGTCCTACAAACATAATAAGAGGAATATTACATTTATTAATTTAAGCAATTACAACTAACATAATAAAGACATTATCGCAAGATGAATCTCATACTAGCACAGCTTGGACAACAACATCTTTAGTACTCTGGTCGATTTTTTTCCACGACCTCACGCGCTAAAGAGGGCATAGCCGCCTAATTTGCAATCCCAACTCATTCATTGCTAGAGTGGCATTCCCTCCAGTGATTGCATTCAACACCCGGTTAACACAAACATGTAATTTTTCTCCTTTTTTCCTAGCTAATTTTTTTTTGCACTCCTTTGCCTAAAGTAGGTCCTCGTACACGAGTTGACCTTGTTTTTCCTGGTACAAAAAGGGAAGAAAGTCACAACTTACAAACATTGCTAACAACTAACCCATACATTATTGTTGTTGGTGGCTGCTATTACTAGTGTTGCTGGCTGTTGTTTGGCTACCTAAAGTATTGGTAAATTTTGATACAGCTTGAATGTTGCTACTATCGATGCAACTGGTGCAGCTGTCTATTTGTTGCTACTGCTGTTGTAACTGGTGCAGCTTGGTTGTTTATGTTTTTCTTTGCTGTGTAAATTTCCCTCTTTTTTTTTTTTTTTTGTGTGCACTCATTTTTCTTTATGAGGTTTTGATCTGGTCATGTTCTAGGGTTTAGGCCTTATTAATTATTTTTTTTTTTGCAGCATTTTATTCTTTGTTTTGTTGTTATTAGGGCCTGGGGTCTGCCCCTTGTATATGTTCTATATTTCATTATCTTAAATTATGACTTATGCACCTAAAAAAAACCAAAAAAGCCATTAACAATTAAGTACAATGATCTTACCCACTCTAACTGTCTACGTCTCCTCGACAACTGTCTGTGTATCGTCTGGCGGCTGCGTCTCATCAGAGAAAGTCAGTGGGGTGGCCCCATCATGTGGACATGCTTCTGAGGCTGCTACTACGTTGCCACTTGATGGTGTCTTACGCCGACTCGTCTTGATTCTAGGAACCATGCTAGCTGCAATACGTAACAAACATACATGAATTAACATATAACGCAATATGACAATACGACAAGTAGTGAGAACACTAGTGTTTTAACATATAACACTTTGTCACAAAAATTATATTGTTCACTTGTCAAAGAAAGGGCAAGTACATAAACCAATATTAGGCATAAAATTCAAATTAACAGGTTCATTATGTTAAGAGGTTGAACATTGCGCAAGTAGTGAGAACACAAGTGAAATAATTTCACAAGACCATTCCAGGATCTGTTAATCAAATCATGTTGTTAGAATTCATGGAAGACTGTGAAATGGAAAAAGGGTAAAATATGTTTTCAAGAACTTTCATTATACTAATATAGCAATTAAGACTCCGATATTAACATTACATAATACTATACTTTTCAAATTTTGCCATAAAAACTATTGAACTGCTTTACTTCTACACTTTATAGGAACATAACAAGGAAGAAAACAATACAGTGAAATTATGAAGATGAGTTATTTGGCTTCACATGGCAGAGCTTAGAAGTAAAATCTTATATTCAAGATGTGTTATCATTTCTAGAACAAATTATAGGATTCATGATGTTGGTTCCATCCTTCTAATTAATAACAATAGGATGTAATAGATTCCAAGAAAATGAAGCAGATTTAAGGACAAAGAAACAAAGTTCCGACCTATCTACTTAGACAACATATATCAGAATTTTGAACTCATACGTCAAAACTCTATGTCCGTATCTGTATCAAAGTCACTTTGCAGCTCATCTTCTTCTTCTTCATCACCCGCGATTGTTAGTTCATCTTTCTCATCACAGATGAAAGCATCATCCGTAACACCCTCAGGTTGTACACGCTTATTGGACTGAGAAACTTCCATTAAAATAATTCCAGGTTCAACATCATCATGACACAAAACAACATCATCCTCAATAGGCTCAGTTGGTACAACAGTAGTGGTTTCATCTTGTTACAACCCATCATCAACTTCTCGCACATCCATCTCAGGTACATCCCAAATTCGTCGATGTTGAAACTTTTCTACGACTCGCCAATTTGCACCTAACTTCGTATCATGAACATAGAAAACTTATTGAACTTGGCTTGGTAACACAAACGAGTCATCTTTATACCATCGACTTCTTACATCAACAATTGTGACATGTGGTTCAACACGCAAAGTTCGATTACTACCGTGTTATACCATTCACATTGGAACAAAACAACCTGATGTCCAAATAAATATGTCATTTCCCACACTTTGAAAAGGTAGCCGTAGAACTTTATCAATTGTCCTTGGTGGTCCCCTTCTACTACCAATTCACTATTTTGACATTTACAACGATTGTCACGGTTGATAGTATGGAATCAGCCGCCATTACAAATGCATCTCGAATATGTGTTCACTAAGGCATTAGGACCATTAGCTAATGACCACATCTTATTGATTGCTTCGAGTGACTTTTGGTTTCGCAAGTGGTTCATCTACACAACAAAGTATGTCATGTTAATTCCAACTTAGAATAATTTAATGTTATCTGTAAACTATACGATAAGGAATTTTAGCTTACGCGAGCTTTGAACCATCTAGGAAATTCTTTGCATTGTCGTGTTGTAATGTCGCATGCACTTCCATGTTGTTATTGCTGCAACAAGAGCTTGTGTTCCCTAGTTAATACAATGCAATTCATGAGTAATTGGAATAATGAAGACTTAAAAAAAAAAAAAAAAAAATTGTAGCGCACATATGGTGTATATTTGGTTCGCATCATACTCTAGATATTCGTCCACTTCCAAGCTACTGTGTATGACAAACCAATAAGCCAATTCGCGGTCAGCTACGGACACATCAGTTGCCCTTGGGAGTAAACCAAACGGACGAACATTTTGAGTGAAAATTGCCAAACCCGGGCCATTGTCACCCCCATCATAGTTCCTTTCTTCCCAATTAAACACCATTTCAACTCCATCCAAATACATTGAACAAAATGTCGTACACTCTTTCGATATGTAGCCCTCCGCAATGGAACCTTCTGGCCGAGCTTTGTTGCCCACAAATCCTTTCAGAAGTCCGAGCATCCTACATGTCAACATCAGCCTGTTCGTCAGTATGGTCATATTGAACTATATTTAAATGAAAAAAAGTTTGGACTCGTAGTTATACCTCTCAATAGGATACATCCATCGATATTGCACAGGCCCTCCAAGCATAGCCTCACGAGGCAAATGAATTGCCAAGTGGACCATGACATCAAAAAAAGCAAGAGAAAAAATCTTCTCAAGCTTACAAAGTATAAGTACGATTTGTTCTTGCAATTTCTCCAACTCAGTCACCCTCAATGTCTTTGAGCACAACTATTTGAAAAAAACTTCCCAACTCAAACAATGTGGTCCCAATCTCGGTAGGAAGGTATCCTCGCATCCCAATTGGAAGAAGTCGTTATAGAAGGACATGACAGTCATGACTCTTGAGGCCAACTAACTTACCACCATTCGCGGTGACATAGTTGGATATATTTTCTGTATAGCCATCAGGATACTTAATCGATTTCAAAAAATCACAAAAACCTTGTCTCTCTGCCGGGGACAACGTGTACAATGCCGGAGGCTTCTCGAAAGAGCCATTGGCATGCCTTATCAAGTGTAACTCATTTCGTATTCGTATGTCCTCTACATCCAAACGTGCTTTTTTTGTGTCCTTGTTCTTGCCATCTATACTTAATAATGTCCCAACCAGATTATCACATATATTCTTCTCTATGTGCATGACATCAAGGTTGTGTCGAAGCTTCAGTGTTTTCCAATAGGATAGGTCGAACAAAATGGTTCTTTTTGTCCAGTTTGGAGATGGATTTTCATTCCTTGTCTTTTTCGGTTGTTTAGATGCTTTCCATACGGTCTGTACATCCTCAAATTAATTTGCTCTAGTATTTGTTCTCCCGATAACTCCATTGGTTTGGACCGATTCTCAATTTCACCGATAAAGAGCTTACTTCTTCACCAATTATTGTTCTCAAGTAAGTAACGACGAGAACCCATATACCCTATCTTACTTCGCAGACTCTATGATGATGCATCCATGTTACAATTAGGGCATGCGAAGTAACCTTTTGTACTCCAACCAGACATGTTACCATATGCAGGGAAGTCATTGATGGTCCACATGACTGCTGCATGCATTGTAAATATTTGGCCGTTTGAGGCATCATATGTTTTCACACCATGCTCCCACAAATTGTTTAACTCCTCTACTAATGGTTACAAGTAAACATCGATGTCTCTTCCAGGTGCCGACCGTCCGGGAATAAGCAATGACATCATGACAAATGGATCTTTCATACACTTCCATGGGGGAAGATTGTAAGGCATTAAGATTACGGGCCACATGTTGTACGATGTACTCATATTTCTAAATGGATTGAAACCATCCATGGCAAGCCCTAGCCTTGCATTCTGAGGATCCGCAGAAAACGTAGGATACTGCCTATCAAAGTCATTCCATGCCTCACCATCAGCTGGATGTCGTAACACTCCATCATCCACACTTATCTTTATGCCATCTCATATTTGCGGCTGTTTTTTTTCAATATGTACAATCTCTTCAACCTCGGTGTCAAAGGAAAGTACCTTAATATTTTGTGAGAAATTTTTTTACCCTCTTGTCGTTCAACTTGTATCTATACTCCTTACATGTAGGGCAATTCTTCAATTTTGCATTGTCCTTCCAAAATAAAGTACAATCATTCTTGTATGCATGAATGACCTCGTATCCCAAAACCCAATTCACGTAAGAACTTTTTTGCTTCATAAAGGGTCCATGGAACAATTTCATCACACTTCGGTAGAATGTCTTTGAAAACTTGCAAAACCATATCGAACGATTTGTTGCTCCATTTATTATACACCTTGACATGAAGCATCTTAATAATGAAAGACAAGATGGAGAACTTTTCACACTCCGGATATACTTTGCGTTGAGCATCATCGAACAACTTAGTGAACTTCAATAAATTGTGCCTCTCCGAACTGTTACGTTCTTCGTCGATATGATCATCCATAAGACCACTCATGTAAATCTCTTTTAACATAATAGACAGTTCACCCAAATTATTATGATTGGCTGTCAGTCTAGCTCTATTGCTTTCAGTATCATCGTTTGACACAGTAGGCTGATCACGACAGATGGGAACATGTTCCTCGTGGTGCACCCAAGTTCGATAAGAACAAGTGATTCCTCTTCGAATTAAGTGCAACTGTACAACTTGTCGACGAGATTTTGTGCCGTTCAAGCAATCGACACATGGACAACGAATTTCATCCTGTGACCCTAAATTCTTCGTAACAAACTCAATAAATAACTAAACACCTCGTTAATACTCTTTACTTTTCAAATTATCTTTGATCATCATCCAACTCTTGTTCATCTTTCGAACCCTACAAACCAAGCAAATATGAACATGGGAATGGACAACACATAGAAAAATACTCAATCATGGAAAATCCACAGTATGCAATATTTCTGGATAAAAGAAGGTTCTATTTATCCTATTCAAATTATAAAGCCAGACACATAATAGACTAACCATACAGCGGTCCCAAAATTTCTTAAATTCATATTTGAATTCGAAAGACATACGTCTACTTAAATTAAGACTATTTTACCCTTTTCAATTATTTACTAAGTAATAGCAATATTGAACATATCTTTAATATTTTAATTATTTTTAAATTGAGACATTTAATTTTATTGAATTTTACTAAATGTAATACATAATTAAATAGTAAATGGTCAAAATGGTCATTTAACCACCTAATCCCATATCCTCCATTATCCCACATTTGCGTCCCACTCCCCCCCCCCCCCGATGGGACACAATAGTCCAACACATTTGGGACTAATAGTCCGGAGGGACTAATTTGATAAAACAAAATGGCTCACTATCCTTGACAAATCATTGTCGATGCAAATGAAATTCTCAATCATTGTCGATACAAAATGGCTCACTTTTAGATAATTATTTTTGGAGAAATCACAATTGAGTAAAGGTTGAGAGAGAGAGAGAGAGAGAGAAAAAAAAAAAAAAACCCACAAATGTAAAGGAGTGTAAGTTTGAGTTGTACCTCCAAATTATTAAAAATTTTGAACCAAACAATGGACTATTAGTCTAGAGGGACTGTTAATCCAATCCCATGGCTCAATCCCTCAAAACAAACACCACTTATATTTTTGTTTAAATTTCATTTTAAATTTTTTTGTATGTGATGGGTTCATATGTGTTGATATTTTTGTGTATGTACTTGTATATATGATTTACATATTTGTAATTGACATCAACCATATCATTGCTTTTTATCCTTTCTTTTGCAACAAGCTTTATCCATCTCCAACATCCAATTCCACTGTTACACAATACCATGTCCTATCATATTCAATGCCATAAAATATTTTGTGTGTGTGTATGTGTGAATTACAAAAATACATGTACAACCACTCTCATAGATCCAACACTAACGTTTAGCGTCACAGAAGATCATATCATATTATCTTGAAGCCTCTATTTTAATTAATAAGTGAAACAACTACATTCAACATGAAAATCTTGGCCTAGTGTTAAATTAAGGCTTTAAAGGAGTAGGCAATATCAATTCAATTCTATCTAATGGTGTATATACAAATGTGTACTAGTGTGTGTGCACGTGCACATGTCTATACAAATGTAATACCCAATCTAAATATTTTATATAAACAGAATGGCAATATCAATTCAATCCTTCCATGCCTCACATTCTTTCATTACTATTTATGATAATCATGGAAAGTTAGGTAGCTACACCATTTTGTCACAATTTCAACTGTGAACAAAGATAAACACACACACACACACACACACACACATATATATAACAGGGTATATGTACATGTGGTTAATAAATGTATGTATAAAGCAGTATGAAGATGGCATTTGATAGATAAAAGTAAAATGTGAGTGAGATTAAACAAAATTGTGGATCTAGTACTCGAATTTGAGAAGCATTGAGCTTCAATGTCCACATAAAGAAAGAGAAGGGTTTATCACTGTTTGGGTATTCAGGTTTTTCTTTTTTGGTCCCTAATTTTTATTCCTTCTAATTGACAAAGCAAAGTGAATGTTTTACAAACCGCATTTATGAAATCAACACAAAAATATACCCTAGATGAAGTGTGAGAGATGGGGACATACAAGAAGGGAAGGAGAGAGAGAAATAGAGAAATGGCTTAAGAGGGAGAAGACCCAGATTGACAGAGAGGGTGAAGATCGAAAGCGACAGATAGAAAGAGACAAAAACCTGTGATTTGCAGTAGTGGCGATAGTGCTTTCCAGCGGTGGTGACCTGCGACGGTGGGGAGTGACGGCGGCCAGCGACGTGCGACGGTGGAGCCAGCGTCAGGTTTGGTGGTGAGTGGTCTGTGGTTTTGTGAATGGTCTGTGTGTGTGTGTGTGGGTGTGTGAAACGAAGGAAAGGGTGCTAATATTTACGGTTCCCTCCAGAACAAATTTCCTACCTTTAGCGACTAAATATTTATTTTGTCGGCAAAACTACTTAATCAATGACTAAATTATTTAGTCGCCAAAGAGTTCCCAAATAAATAACCCCATTTTTTAGCGACAAAATTTTTTGGTCGGCAAAAGGCAGTGTACGAGACTAAAAGCAGAATTAGTAGCCTAAAATTTTGACAAACGCCGACAAAAAACTTTTTAGTCTCCTATTATCCATATTTTTGGTGACTAAATTTTGTTTTAGTCGCCAATAACTATTATACGGCTACTAAAACAATAATAGTAGCTAAAATTTACAACATTGCCGACCAATATGAAAATTAGTTGCCAAAGGTCCGACTTGTGGCAACCAAAAATGTTTTAGTCGCCAAATTTGGTCACCAAAGATGCATTTTCTTGTAGTGTAGGTGTCAGCGTCGGAGTCGCGAGTCATTCATCTTCTTCCACCATTACTTCGACACTGTGACCGCCCACGAGGTAACTCGAAACACAGTCATTTTTTCTTTACAACTGCTCTGATTCACATTTTAGCAACTAACGACAACTAACAATCTGTACATTCTCTATTTGTAGATCGCGTAGCAGCCTTGGGCCATGATGCCGGCCGGGGTGTGGGACCAGTACGCGGGAGCATGGGGCACATCACGCTTCCAGATTTTGCTGGAGGGCCCAGTCTGCCGGGCTTGGTTCTTGAGCGAGAGATTCGTTGGCCAGACCGTGGGCTTGCCGGATCCAGTCGTTAAGATGCCACCTCCAGAGTCTATGAGGTCAGCGGATAGCCTATCTGTTGACGCAGTCACACAGTTCATGGTGGGCTTGGACGCTGGCTTCTTCAGAGGAGAGGGAAATTATAGACTTTTATTTAGACCCAACTTAAGCCACCTCTGACGAGCGCTCATGTAGGCGAGGGAGCAGGGGTTTCTGCGACAGGCGAAGCGACTTGGGTGATTAGGGCCCATGCTGGAGGGGCTCTCCCCGTGGAGCAGATTATCTGCTAGACAGGGTTTCCCACTGCGCTCACATGCTGGAGGCCGACTGGGACTACTTACCAGATCCCGATCAAGTCGGCAGAGGCTGGACAGGAGCTTGTCGGAGTTTGAGGCTCGTCTCATGTATAGACCACACTTTTACCATTTTCACTCCACATTTCCATTTCAAATATGTTCATTGCAAACATTGATCATACAAATGCATTTGCAGGCATCTATAGAGTATATGGGGAGCCTCCTCGAGCTAGTAGCTTCTCTGATGGGTATGGTGCAGAGGAGAGAGACACTACTTGGTTCTCCACGGCATATAGGTAATTTCCTTCAGTTTACGCTTCATGCTATCATATTTCTACTGATACATTGGCGTTTCAATGTAATCTTTCCCAAATTGCACTAATACACTGCATTGGCACACTGTACTCTTACTGCATCTGATTTTTTCATACCATTTATTCTGTTTACTATGCTTGCATCTGATACGCACACTGTAGCTGATATGTTGACAACTCTTTTTTCCAGATTCCATCTGTACCGATGGCACCAATATCGGAAACACCTCCTCCATCAACAAGGAAGAGAGAGAGATAGGCCCCAACTCGTAGCCGAGATGTGAGTCGCGGTTGAGGTAGAGATAGGGGCACTCGAGGCCATAACAGTCCTTCAGAGCCCATTTTGAGTGATGACGATGCTGAGACTAGTGACTCCGGAGGCAAGGAGTCGGCATTCTGAGTCATTCAAGAGTGGAGATGATGATGCTGGCTCGGGGTCTGAGAGCGGAGGTGATGCCGAGGAGGGTTCTAAGGCAAAGAGCAGAGATGATACCGCTCTAGTTCAGAGTCTGATTCGGAAAACGGTACCGATGGAGATAGTGCCCCTGAGTCCTCCCCTCCGAGGAAGATGACGAAGAGGGTCTCTCGGGCCAGAGGTGACTGGCGCTGATTTTTTTGTACTTTTTGCTTAGTTTCTTTTTTTTTTTTTTTTGGTACCATTAGCACATGTATAGCTTCAGATGGGTTTATTTTTGCTTTTGAAACTTGTACTCCTCTTTTATAAAAACCATGATTGTAATAAAACCTCATAGTTTTTTTATGAAAAGTGTTATTATTTTTGCATCATGAGCACCATATTTGCATGAAATGGATATGGAATCGAATTTGCAAATGAAAACTGAGCACTTGTATTGGCACGACATTCTTAATCGGGTAATGAGCCGACCAACAATCAAAATACAAAATACATCTTGATAAACAAAGCGAAAACAACTCAAATACAAATAAACAAACTTGCTAAAACCAAAAAGACTCAAAACAAAACCTCAAAACACAAAGATCAAGACAAAACACAAACTTCCAGCACTGCCCAACACACAAGTGGACGGCAGGCCAGAAAGAGGGATTGCCGACCAGAGATAGAGCTTGCCGGCCAGAGGAGGTGGCCTGCCGGCCACCAGTGTAAGTAACCTTCAGATTGTTGACAGCTGGCTTCCACTCACAGTCTTATCTTCTACAAAAAGTTTAGCTTTGTGATTTCTCCTCCAGAACCTCATTTCAGCTACAATTTCTTCCACAAATGGAGCCATTTTTTGCCGAAAAACTCGCAGATTGGATAGCTGCTTTAGACGGCATGGAAAAGGTAAATTTCTGGGGTTTCAACATAAATGGACTTTTTCCATTGAGCCGAACTCCACTTTATTTTCCATTCCTCCATACCGCGGCTCAATGCTAGAACCCAATTATACACGTCTTTAGCTTTGGAGGACAAGAAATATGCCCGACAATTGAAGAATTTTAGGCACTAATGGAATCCCAGCATGATGAGGAAATCATGCCTCAGCCCCATTTTGGCCACGCCTAAGCTTTGGGATGGATGTGGGCTTACTCTGCATGAGGCTCGGTCTTTGGCCCACAACAGAAAGCTAGACATTCCCAACTTGATTTATTGATTTTTCGACAACAGTGACAGAGGCGACCTTCTCTAGCGAGGTTTTCAGCAACATGCCCTCTGCTTATGTATGCTTGCACATTTTCTTCTTGCCCCTAGTTTTGGCGGATCAAGCATTCAATTGATCGAAGTGGCCAAAGGTCTGAAAGAAGGTAAGAGTTGCATTGGTTTGGCGCTAGCCGAGACCTTGATGAGCTTAGATGCCTTTCATCGACGAGAGACTACCAGATTTGCGGGGAGTCCACTACTTCTTCAAGTATTGTTTCCCACTCTTTCTCATATGTGTTTCTCACATCACTTGGCACTCATGCTCTATTTTTATCACAAAGCCCTTTTCTCACTTTTCTCTCAACATACATCTCTCTATTCTTTAATCTCTCTTTTCTTTCATCCCTTCCCAAGTGTGACTTATGGATGAGCTGAAGGTAGTGGACTATTGCCCTAAGTACTCATCTCGAGGTTATTTCTTCCGCCACCGATTAGTGGATTTCCTCAACGAGGGATGGTGGTGCAACTCGATGTACAACAGGTCTACTGCTTACATAGCTTAGCGTTGTCCATGGCTTAATCTGACAGAGATGAGTTATAGTATGGCTCGACAACCTGGCATACAGTTAATCGGCCTCACGCACTGCAAGTTCTATTTTCCTTTCCGATTCAGACGTTAGTTCGGGCATGATTAGACCCGCCCAGAGGAAGGGGTAGAGTACCGGGTTTCATTCCCCATCTGTGGTTCACACTTGGCTAGGTACCTCACTGCTTGGAGGATAAGAGAGCTTCTGGCCCCTGCTCCTAGTTTCAGTTATGCCTTTTCTGGCGAGTGTTTGGCTTGGCTCGAGGATGAGGCACAAACCGGGCCCACTTTGGCTTCAAAAGCTTCCACAAACACGGGCAAGAACGCAGGAGTACCTGACTCACCTATGCCACTAGTTTATTACTTTGACCTTTCTTTTCAAGTTTTTTCGATACAATAAAAGTAACTTTGATTTGTATAAGAGAGTTGGAGAACTTTATGTTGAAATCAACGAAATCAAAGTTGTGAGCACTAAAATTTTCCTTTTGGTCCAAAAATGTTCTAAGTTGTAAAAGGTAAAATTTGAACAAAATCAACTTTTATTAAAACTTTCCAAAACCATTTTTGAAAAGGATCACCACTTGACACGCACGAAATCAATCCTCAAGATGTACAACCCCGAATCGAAAGATTAGAAATGCCCATGATTGAACACCACTATTTTGCATTGTAACCAGCTCTTCTTCTCAAAATGAAGATCACAACCGAACTTTTAGGTAAAGAACAGACAAAGATGACCTGATCAGACACATGGGCAGGACAGTTGAGTTGGAGGTGATTACGGTCGAACTTCAGGATGAAGTTGCCTACGTATCCCAAAGATGGGAATCAGGCCTTACGTAGTTTGGTTCAAGTTCACTCGAGTATTAACTCTCTCCTTTTGTGCTCTAACTTTTGCCTAGGTCGCCCTTCCGAGTTTTCGGCCTACCGAGCCTCTCAGGGATAGTATTTCTTCAACTTGTCCACGTTTATTGGTTGTGAAAATTCCAGACCATCTAAGTCCATGAGAATAACAGCTCCACCTGACCAAATAGCTTTGATGATGTAAGGACCAGTCCAATTGGGTTTGAACTTGCCCCTAGTGTCATGAATGGAAGCTCAGTTGTCTTTCAGCACCATATCCCCCTCTTTGAGATTCCGGGACTTAACTTTCTTGTTAAAAGCTCTTACAATTCTATGCTAGTAGCCCTGAACGTGATACAATGCTTTCAGCCTTCTCTCATCAAAGAGTATCAGCTCCTCAAATCTGCTTTGTTGCCAGTCCACCTCTGCTATCTGACACTCAGCCATAACTCGCAGCGACGGGTCTTCTATTTCAATTGGCAAAACAGCCTCCATCCCGTAGACAAAAGAATAAGGAGTTTCCCCTAGGGGTGATCGCGGTTCGGATTTGGACGGTTTGCAAATCAATTTGGACTCACTCGCATCTATGCGGTTTAGAGAAAAGATAACCCGCAACCGCCCGCAGTTCGGTTTGCGGTTTGTGCGGATAGGGTTCGCAGATGTGCAGACGGTTGCGGGCAGTTTACGGATTGGACTTTTTTCTTCAAATATTTATTTTGAGCCTCATTTTTTTCCCATTTTGTAAATATTTATTTTGAGCCCTTTTCTCCCCATTTTCTAAAATGCTCCAACATTAATAATTAATAAATTAAAACTTATAAAATTAGAAATATAACAAAATCAATTCATAACACAAACAAATCATTCAAAATCTTAAATCAAATCATAAACTAACACAAGCACATATTTTAAAATCCTAAACTAGAACTCCATATTCATTAAGAAATTTAAAATTCCAAATCATACTTTATCCGGGACAAGTTCAGTTATGTAACAATAATAATATGATTAGTATCTATTCAGTTTCAATTGATATAATACTATTAGCAAATGTAATGTTAGAGTAAGTTCAAAGAATAAAGGGTATTTTGTTTTGGGCAAAATTATCTAGGTGGGATATAGGAACGAAATCAACGGTTAAGATTATAAAAAATAAAAAATAAGAAGTGCAGGCGGGTTCTTACGGGTGTGAGTTAAACCGCAACCCACAAACATGTCATATTTCAAACCGCATCCGCCTGCATTGTGTTTGCGAAACCGCCCATTTGTACACGGGTTGGGCGATTTTTGTGGATCGGATAAACCGTTACCCACCCCTAGTTGCCCCTGTGGATGTCCAAATTGAAGTTCTATAGCCCCAGAGTGCGAATGGCAATTTATCTGACCAGTCCCTGTAAGTCTCAATCATCTTCTGCAAGATATTCTTGATGTTCTTGTTGGTAGCTTCAACGGCTCCATTGGTTTGCGGCCTATATATAGATGACTTATGAAAAGCCACATTGTATTTCTCCAACAAGTCTATCACCTCTTTCTTGAAGTGGGAGCCATTATCTGATATGATCTCGTTTGGGACTCCGTATCGGTAAATTATATTATTTCTGATGAACTTGGCCACATGCAATGCTTTCAACACTACATAGGATTGAGCTTCCAACACTTTGTAGAGTAATCAATTGCCACCAAGATGTATTCATGCCCATTCTATTTTTTTGGCGTAACACCGATGACGTCGATTCCCCAGACTAAGAAATGCCATGGCGAAGTCATGTTGTACAGCTTCGACGGCGAAATGTTCAAGCGATTAGCATGAATTTGGCATTTGTGGCATCGCCGAACAAAACTAATACAATCCTCCTCTATGGTGGACCAGTAGTAACCTTGCCTGAGAATCTTCCAGGCTAGCATCACTCCATTCATGTGCCTTCCGTACTCTCCTCTATGGATGGCCTCTATCAGGCGTTTTGATTCCTCTTCTTCAACACACAACTTGTGCATTCTCAAATGACCCCTTTTATATAGTTTACCTCCGTAGATGATAAATTAAACGGCTATTCACTGTATTCCCCTTTTCTCCTTGGCATTTGCCCCTGGTGGATAAATCTCATTTTCCAAGAAGTTCTAAATATCGTAATACCAAGGGTTTTTGTCTTGCGCTTCATCTATTACAGCGATAAATTCATAAGTCGGCCTGTATTTCTGCTAAATGATAATCGGACGCATCCAGACTCCAAGTGGGATGTCTACCATAGAAGATAGAGTTGCTAAAGCATCAGCAAATCTATTGTTCTCTCTCAGTAGATGCGTGAAAGTCAGCCTTTCAAACCTAGGAATCAAAACATCTAAGGTCTGGTGATAAACCTTCATTTTTTCTTTTTTGACTTTCTAGTCTCTATTTGCTTGAGAAACAACTAAGTTCGAGTCCCCGATGACATCCAATCTTTTTGCCACTAGTTCCAGGGCGGCTTCTAAACCAGCGATACATGCTTCATATTCTATTTCATTATTGGACACCTTGAACCAGAGTTTGAAGGCTAAAGGTATATGGGAGTCGTCGGGTGCTATCAGCAACACACCTATCCCTTAACCGTACTGACTCCGTCAAAGTACATCGTCCAAGTCTCCATGGCTTCATCTGGGAACAGATATTCCACCGCCTCAACCCCTTCTACCGGGTGGTCTGCCATGAACTCCGCTACAGCTCTTCCCTTGACCGACTTACGGGTGACATATTTGAGGTCAAATTCGAAGAGGAGAAGCAACCAACTGGCTAGCCTTCCCGTAAGCGCTGGTTTCTCAAAGAGATATTTGATGGGATCTAACCTCGAAACCAGGATTACAAAGTAGGCTAACAAGTAGTGCCTCAACTTCCTAGTAGTCCATACCAAGGCTAGGCAAGCTTTCTCCAACGGAGTATAACGGATCTCGTAATCCAACATTTTCTTGCTCAAGTAGTAGATGGCTTTCTCCACCCTATCTTTAGATTCCTGAGCAAGTATGCATCCCATGGTCACATCTGTTACTGACAGGTACAGAATTAAAGGCTTCCCTGGCTCTGGCAGTGACAACACAGGCGGAT
The DNA here is from genome assembly GCA_030407325.1 of Camellia japonica. Taxonomy (NCBI): domain Eukaryota; kingdom Viridiplantae; phylum Streptophyta; class Magnoliopsida; order Ericales; family Theaceae; genus Camellia; species Camellia japonica. The sequence goes on from JAPPVO010000002.1 coordinate 63,174,663, forward strand.
TTTGAAGGTACTGCTTAACCTGCTCAAAGACAAATTGACATCGATCATCCCATCAAGATTTCTTCCCTTTCTTCAGGAGACCAAATAGTGATTCACAAGTCAAGGTTAATTTGGAAATAAACCGTCTTATGAATTGCACTTTACCCAGAAAGCCTCGCACCTCCTTTTCAGTCCTTGGTGGTGACATTTCTAGGATGGCCTTAATTTTGAAAAGATCTACTTCAATGTCCCTCTATGTGATCAAAAACCCCAGCATTTTCCTTGTTATTACGCCAAAGGTGCATTTCTGCGAGTTCAACCTCAACCTGTATTCTCTAATCCGTTGAAAGAATTTCTCCAAGGCGATGTAGTGGCACTCTCTTTCTTTGGACTTGACAATCATGTCGTCCACATACACCTCGACCTCTTTGTGGATCATATCATGTAGAATAGTGGTCGCAGCCCTCTGATAGGTAGCTCCGGCATTCTGCAGCCCAAACGACATAACCCGATAGTACTAGGTACCCCACAACATAGTGAATGCGGTTTTCTCTCTATCCTCGGGTGCCATCAGAATCTGGTTATACCCAGAAAACCCATCCATAAAGGATAACAATGCATGGCCTACAGTGAAATCCACTAACTCATCAATGTGAGGTAGAGGAAAGTCATCATTCGGACTGGCTCTGTTTAAATCCCAGAAGTTCACACACACCCGGATTCTACCATTCTTTTCTAGCACTAGGACGATATTAGCCAACCAAGTCGGATACTCAGATACTAACAAAAAACCTGCCTCAATCTGCTTGGTGACCTCTTCTTTGATTTTTAACGCCCAATCCGGATGGACTTTATGCAACTTCTGCTTGACAGGCCGGGCCTTAAGGTCAAGAAGGATCCGATGTTGTACATCTCAGGATCGATTCCAGGCATGTCTTCATAGGACCACGTGAAAACATCTTTGAAATCTTTTAATAAAACGACTAAGCACTCGCGCTTCTCCGAAGACAACGTGGACCCAATCTGTACCAGACGCAAATCTTTCTTAGTACCTACATTAATGACAATGATTTCATCAGCACAGGGTTTAGCAAACCTCTCATCCTCTCGATTAATCAAGTTTTTCAAAACTAGAGGAATTCCTTTCTCTTCATTTTCACTAAAATTCTGAAAATCTTGGTCAATACAATAAATAAGCGGCACAAAGAAATACTCAAAATCAGCAGTGTTCTCATTCATAAGATCCAGCTCATTGGTTACAACCGACTCAAAAGCAAAAGAAAAAGAAGACCTGGACAAGACCTTGGCATCCGGGTTATCACCCCCAGGAATACTAGACTCAGACTCAAAGAACCAGAATCTGATTCTGACTCCACAGACTCAGTGGAATCAGATTCTAACTTATCACCCGATTCAGAACTAGACAGATAGCCCTCCTCCAGCTTCCAGATAAGAGATGGCGCTTTCGATACATCCAAAATGCTGCTAGATGGGTTCACACTCAGTTCTTTCCCGATCATGGAGATGGTAAGGTTATCCCCCAAGTTCTTTGAGTCAGCCGCAGGATCTGTAAGGAGACATGCCAGTGTTGCCCCTACTCCAAGTTCGTTGTTGTCTGGGTCACTTTCCATGCTCTGTTCAGCTTCAATACTTGGTTTAGCCTTTTCTTCAGTATCACTATCTTGCAGCTACAGGTCAATAAAAAGATTTTGAACCCGGGGACTCGCTACTTTGTGGAATTCATCCAGGGCTTGGGAAAGCCACAAAAAGGGAAATCTTCTTCCTCCAGAACATAGTCATTTAGCGTTCCCTGGATTGGCCTATGGATAAGCTCATAGTGTTTCCCGGCTTGCTTGGCTCTGGCTCTGGCTCTACCTCTGATTTCTTCTCCTTTCATGATCTAGTCCTCTTTGGTGGGTACATAGCCCAGACCAAAGGCATGTGGATTGTGCGGTACGTTTGTCAATGCTGTGATACCTTTTCGGCCACTTTTTCCAAGTCTCATTCCTGGCACATGTTGCAGTTTGTTCATGAAATAGATAGATTGGGCGCTGACATACATGCCCTCATCTGCGGCCAAAATGGTCTGCATTACCCGGGCCTCAACCAGAGTGAACCCTGAGAGGAATACATCCTCCTCGCCATGAATGAGTTCCAGCACTGGTGTAGTTAGCTCTAGTGGGGGATGGATAGATGAATTCCCGAAGACAATCACCACTCATTTCCCGTGAGAGTACTTCAACATTTGGTGAAGGGTGGAGGAGACAGCTTTCACATGATGTAGCCAAGGCCTCCCAAGCAGTAAGTTGAAAGTAGCCGGCACATCCAGGACATGGAACTCGACATCTTGCTAAGCTGGCCCCACCTGGACTCTAATTTGCTCCATGCCCATGACCTTCCTACTTGTATTATCATATGCCCAAATTACTTGGGCCGTGGACACAAAGTCTGTTGGCCTAAGGCTGATGGCATAAGCTGTGTGGAAGGATAGACATTGATAGTCGAACTGGTGTCTATCAACACCACTGGTACCCATTTTTCCTTACACTCAACAGATATGTACAAGGGTTTGCTATGAGCGTCAAAAAGGTTAGGGTTGGCCCAGCGCCACCTAGGAAGACCAATCCCACAAATTGTTTAGGGGTAGTGACAATGGACAATTTAGCCTTGTCCATTGCTGACAGTACTACCTGTCGATGATCTGGGAGGCCATGAGAAGACCCCAAATTGAGATGTCAGCTTGGATTTTCTTAAGCTGCTTCAACACTGCCTCTTCCTCCAGCTGCTTCTTTTTTTGTTTCTCAACCTCTCTATCTTTCCCAGATACCTTAGCTTGATCTAAGTGCGATGGCTTAAAATACCGCCCACTTCTTGTCATGTGATCTATTTCTTCTATGTACCACGTGTTTTCTGGAAGGCACTCACCCCAATCTTCATCAGTGTAAACCAAATGTAGATCATCATCATCCCACCATACACATTCGGCAGTCGACAAACAGTTGTCCAGCTCCGTTTGAATCACTTTCACATCACAGGTATCCCCCGCAGGGTGTTGGGCTAGTACTGCTTTCTGGTTGTCTTCAACCCTCTCTTGTTCAAACTGCTTCAACGCAACTTCCTGTTATGTGTCTGCGCTGCTCATAGCGCCCAGTTCCTGAGCTGAATTTTCTATGCCGGTGTTCTCTGGCAATTTTTCCTTTTTATCGGCCCTTCCGGCCACCACAGCAATTCCTGCTTCCTTTTCTTTAGGTTTCATTTCGGTTCCATGCTCCTTATCCGGCTCATCACTCAACCACCAAGAGTTGTCGGTTGATCCATTCAAATCAAACCAGCCAATCTGCACATCTCTTTAATCTTGTTCATCAAAGAACTGCAGGTTGTCTAAATCCTCATCGAGTTCCGCCAAATCATCTAACCCTTAGCTTAGGCCATCCTCCCTAACCACATTAACCTCCACTACAGTTGGCAACACCAATTCCGGCTTGACTTGATCAATCGGCACAATGTAGCAGCTTAGATCATACACCCCCCTTAAGCAAGTCCTTAGAGCTCTCTGGTAATGGACTCATACTTTTCTCTAAGGCCAGCCTCCCTTATACTGCAACTATCACCACCACAGGTTTAGGTTGAAGTGCGGACGTATCCATCATGCACAAATCTGTGCTTTCAGGAATGAACACCGTCGGTCTTGATAGGTGGGAAAAGGTAATATATACGCTGGGGTCTTAGAGGATGGCCAGAGGATGGATTAGATTTAGATTTTGAGGTGGAGGAACTTGATTGTGGGCCGGAAGAGGGTTTGTAGTTACATTTGGTTTCTAGGGTGGTGCGATCACCTTGTTATCAATGAGATCTTGAATCTCATAATGCAGTTGGAAGCATTAGTTGGTATCATGACCATGCTGCTGGTGAAACGCAGAGTACTTTGCTAGGTTGTGTTTCAGTGGAAGAGGATCAGGTAGTGGGCGGGCTCTAATGGTTTGAGGTGCCCTTTTTTAGCCAATACCTTCATGGTTTGAGATAGGGTCATGTAGAGTTGGGTAAACGTCCTCTGGGATCGGGCAGAGTTGACTGAAGTTTGCTGAGCTGTGTTGGCAAAGGGATTGGCAGTCTTGGTTGTGGTGGTGACAACGCTTACATCCGACGGCCGCGCAGCTGTGCTACCACTGGTGGTTGCATTAGAACTGCGCACAAAAGGCCTTTTTGCCTGCTCTTTCTCATCAGTAATCAACCCTTATTTCATGGCATCTTTAATCTGAACCCCTATCTCATGGAGCTCAGTGAATGTGAACAGAGGTAGAACAATCATTTTTTGCAACAACTTCCCATGCAGATTGCGAACTACCATCCTTATCTGATCTTTCTCGAAAGGTCTTGTGGTCATCATAGACACTTTAGCCCTCCACCTCGTCATAAATTCTAAAAAGCCCTCCTTTGGCTCTTGGCGTATTGACTCAAGATCACGAGTTGTGACCTCGATTTGTGTGTTGTACGAGTACTGAGCAATAAAGGCCTCGGCCATTTCCTTCCAATTCTGCTTAACAGAATCCTCCAACTTCGTATACCAAATGATGACTATACCAGACATGGTACGGCCAAAGAAAGAGAGCTTCTACAATCTGGTCAGGCCCATTGGCCGCAAAATGTCTGAAAACAGCCGTAGATAAACCATGGGATCTCCAGAGCCGTCGAATTGATCTATGTGCGACATTTTGAACTGATCTGGCAATGTCACTGTAAAATTAGTATACCCATCTTCTATGTCGGGAATGGAGTTAACACCTTGTGCTCTCTTGAATAGCTTCTCCAGCTTGTTGACCTTAAGCACAGTTGGGTCAACCTCAAATTCAAATGGAGCTTCAGTTTGATACACATGTGCTTTGCAGGCTTGTGCTGGGATCGGCTCTGCTGGATTGCCTTGATTCTCTTGGGCATTAGCAGTATGGGCAATGGCTCTGGGTGCTAGGATAGCTGTTGGAGGTGCATGAGATACAGAAGTCGTTGCCAGCTGTGGTTGTTGTTGTTGCAGCCTGTTTATTACCTCAACCTGGAGAGCAGCATCTTGCTATAGGGTTTTAACCGTTTGCTGAAGATGATGTATTAATTCCTCCATGCTGACTAGGAGATACTGTGTCATCGAAATAGGCGAGTGATCTCATACTAGACTAGAAGTAGAATACTGGCCCAGAGCCAGACTGGATGCAGGTGAATTGAGGGGTGACTCGTGTAGAAACTGGACCGGTGAACTCTGCTTGACTCTCTTTGTATCGTAACCGGTAGGAGTGAAGTAAACACGGGCTGTACTCTAACAAGATCTCCGGCTTTGCAAAGCCTTCTAACTTGGGTCCATAGCATTTGGGGGATATCCGAACTTTTCGAAGCTATGGTGTTAAACTACCGAGCAAAAAGAAAGAAGTAATCAGAAACCACACAGCACCTCAGCCAATGATGTTACCAACACAGATGTAATCAAAGCTGTAGGACTGCACTCAACACTAAATTATGCCCCCAAAATGGATACCAAACTTGCAACTAATACGCACATTCCTGTATAGTTTCACTGTAAAGCACATACCAGTTAAGTAAGAGCCAAAACACCCCTATGAGGGGGTAAGGTTACCCTGTCCTAGTTTCATCAGGAACTAGGGTTCACTAATCAAACAAAGTGGTTTCATGCAATCATGTATTCGAGTAAGCATCCGGTCCTAGTTTTGAACAGTCTCTATGGCTTTTCGATATGCAACTAGGCCAAATGGTCAAAAGGGGTACCTCAGCAAGACTACCTAATATCCCTCTCACACCTAACACTGAGAAATAAAAGGAGGATTAAACGGTATAGCGGTAGTCCAGATCCAAGGGTTGTGTTCCCATCATGGCAAAGCCCGTGACTGGTTACCCTTTTGGCAAGCTTTTGGGCAAGCCTCCGGCAAACCGTCCAGAATAGCAGATGGCAAACACAGTGACCTAAATACACCAATGCAAATGCAATACAAAGAAACATATAAGTATAGATAAAATTTCACATCTTGAATTTCAAGTCAAGCTCTCTAAATTCCCCAACAGAGTTGCCAGAAACTGTAGCTTGACTTTTTCGCGCCTCCTTTCAAAAGATGAATAATCCCTACAGTATCGGACTCCCACGGTTTTGAATCTGATTCCACAAGTGCAATGTGAAATAGATAATCACCAAAGAGTCCCAATCCAGCAAATCTTTTAGAAAATCGATTTTGAATCAAATTGCCAAAAATGGACTGTTTTGCCAAATACAGGGTCGCCACCTAAATATTTTTTGGAAGAAATTTAGGAAACCCATGACTCGTACCAAAGGCCACGTGTCCATCATCACCAAGATTGTCTCAGCTCGGGAACTCAGGTACGAGAGGAGAAGGTTATGAATTAGCACCCCTGCTTGCCCGATCAAAGATAGGCCTCTACTAATCATGATATGAATCTTATCTACATTATATGCTCTTGTTTCGTTTATTAGGCTAGCATTACTATGTGATGCGCACACACACAAGTATAGACTAAATTTGCAAGAATTAGAACACTTGATTTCATGTTTTGTTTTGAAAAACTGTTTCAAATATGTACCACTTGAAAAAGTAATCGCATATAAACATTACTCCAATTATTCCAATTCAAGCAATTAGCCTTCATCCACAGGCATTCAAGCAATTTATCAGATAAGCATTTAGCCTCATGGCAAGCATGCTAGACATGGCAGCAACCACATTCATGCAATATGCTAAAGCGAGTAAATGCTCACCTAGTACTCGAGGCCAAAATAAACAAAAGAGTTAGAACAACGCATGATCCTCACTACGCGATATAACAAATGCAACACATGCGATATGCAATTTACTAGGCCCGGCTACTAATGTGGTATATGAATCAATTTGATAACATGCGCTCTAAACACGTATTCAAAGAAGTATTTAAACGACAAATGCAAGTTAGAATGATGAACCGAGCCTCGGTGCATGAAAAACAAGTAGATACAAATCATGAAGCATGCTAAACAAAACATGATGTTCTAATCTAACCATCATAAGCTAGTAAATAAAAGGGAGACATGGGGTTGGAAGACATACACATTATTATAACATTACGCCCTCACACAGGACGGTCTGAATGAATAAACTAGCTAACTAGCTAACTAATTAAAGCTAAGCTAATTATTACAAAACAAATTAAATTAGCTAAACTACTTACCTAATTATTACAAACCGAAATGAACTAATTAATTAACTAATCTAGCTAATTAAAATAATTACAACATGAGACGAATTAGCTATTCTAATTAATTAATTACAAAGCCACTATTTGAATCACAACACTAATATATTTACAACATGGATCCCGGGGATCGATGGAAGGCTCATGCATGAATGCAGTTTCCACCAAAAAAAGCCACCGTTGCTGCTGCTGAATGCCTCTGTTGCACAGTAGAACACTTGCACTAATTTCCACCTCCAATAAACTCTGTTCTGTTTCAGAAAGACACTGCTTGATTTTGCACTGGTGGCTGGCAGAGGGCCTGCCGTCCACTGATGATGGCCTGCCGACCACCAATAGTGGCTTGCCAGCCACTAATGACTGAACTTCCCTGCTGTAACAGAGAGCAAATAGAGCAGAGACGGTGTATTCTCAAGGGTTTGTTTGCACAATTTACCCCTCCTTATCATTTGAATAGCTCAAAGAAGTAGCGAGTTTGATTCACAAACCACCAATGGATGCAATTTCATTGCATGATGGCTTATGAACCAAAGTGTGCAAGTTCATTGAATGCAATAAAACATGACTCTCAAAACTGCCTCCCTATCATGAAAGATCAAGGGAAGTAGTTGACAATGAATCTTGAATCGTTTTCATCACTAATGAGTATGAAACGATTCAAGACTCAAGGGTTCAATTAACGTCCGATTGAACCCAAACCAAATTATTATCTTGCACATTTTTTAGCCTCAATTTTATTACTTCATTTTAGATTACCATCTATTCTTTAATCAATTGAGTCCAAAAGGTGAATTTAAGTCCTCTAATGGAAAGATGACTCAAACCAGGAGTTGCTTTGGGCATGAAAGAGACATCATACCGATGGTAATGAACCCCAAAAGGGATTAAACCATTAAGCATGACATCTCAATCTCATGCTTAAACAAACAAGTAGTTTGAAACCACTTTCAAAGCAAAACAAAAGCCAAGAAATGAGGGAGGTTGCAAAGGTGATTAAGAGTAATCACAAGTATGGAAAGCCAAAAATAAATAAAATCAACTCAAATAAGATGGTGTCTAATGCTTAAAACACCAAACTCATGAGGACAATTACACTACAAGCATGCAAAACAAAGCTCAAATGCAACAAACACTTGGAAACAATCCTAAAATAGTCCTAAATAAGTCCTAAAACATGTTGGAATTAAACAAAAATAGCTAGAATAATAAGCTAAAACATGGATCATGCTAGACTAGTAAGCAAAACACAAGGAAGGAAGACTAACCCCTCCAATTTTGGACTTCAAAACATGATTTTAGCCACCGAAATAACTCTAAAAATTAGTGTTTAAAAGCTCAAAAAAAGATAGTATAAAGGTGGGAAACACAAGGGTAAAGCCTTGAGAGCAAGGTGTAAAAAAGGGTGAACCACCCCTCAACCTTTAGTGACCTTAAAACCCAAGTTTCAGCCCAAAAATACAGAGTTTTTATAGCCCAAAAATAGTTGGAAAATAGTAGGGAAAATAGTAAATACAACAAGTAAAGAGCCAAAGCTTTATACCTCTTGAAGAGGAGATCACTTTCAAGCAATAAAACAAGGCAAACACACCCTTAAGAGCTCAAACAAGGCTCAAGGATACCTCAACAAAAAGATGAAGAGGTTTGGTTAAGAATGTATAGGCAAAGGTTGAGAAATTTGTAAGAGAGATAATTGTAGAGAGAGGAAAGATTTTGCTGTAAAATTTTTCTAACCCCATGGAAAGAAGGAAGGCCTCCTATATATAGAGAAATATGAAACTCCCTCAGAAATATCCAACCATACACGTGGGAGCAGATACAAGCATCTGTGCAAACAACTGGCATAGCTGTCACAAAATATCTACAAAATACATTGGTGGCCGACAGGCCACACCAGTGGTCGGCAGCTAGGAACAATGGCCGGTAGCCATATCAATTGGCAGCAGGCCACCAAAGGTTGCAGCTTGAAAATCCAAGGTTTGGTTCCAAAAACAATGTAACAGGGATGCAAGGTTTGAAAGGCTCAAAGCTGTGGCATTCCGCTGAGGATTTCGAGCACTTGAAAAGTATATACACTCATCATTGGGTGTGCAAGAGATGACGTCCAAATCGTAAGGGCCATCAAAAATAGGGTGTCTACAAGGGCATTTGCTTACATCAACATCAAGGATGGTAATCAAAGTATGTATTTATTTGCAGTTAGTATAGTTTTGGTTTGTCAGTGTGTTTTGGTAGTTGGTGGATTTTAGTTTTTGTTATTGTATTGTGAGTCTATTAATTTTTGCAGTTTCATGTTATTTTGTTTTCAGGCCTGTTTCCTTTGGCTTTTGCGATTGTTGACTCTGAAAATTAAGATAATTGGATGTGGTTTTTAAGTCAGTTGTTAAAAGCTGTTGGTTCAGGCTGGAGATTGACCTTTGTGTTTGACCGTCAACATGAATTGCTAGACACTCTTTCAATGGTTTTTCCCAATGCACATCATGCATATTGCTTGAACCATTTAAAGAGAAATTTGATTGATAAATTGGTGGGACTTCGTACTAACTATAAGCTGACTTTGATGAAAATATTAGTTAAATATGCTTATGCGCCAACTGTTGCTTCTTTCCAACATTATATAGAGAAATTGAGGCGTATTGCTGGGAATGGTAGAGTTTATAAGATGTTGGATGGTTTGCAAAATGATAAGTGGGCGAATGCATTTTTTAGAGGGAAACAATATGGTGAGATGTCATCTAATACTGTCGAGTCTTACAATAATTGGATTAGTGAGGCCGTGAGTTGCCTATTACTTGTATGGTTGATATGATTAGGGTTCAAATCATGACTCAATTGTCTAATAGAAGAGCTGAATCTAAAAGATGGACTACCAAATTGTGTCTAGTTATGAAAAAGAAGTTGATGGACTCTTTGAAGCTAGCTAAGTCTTGGGATGTGATTGTTGCTAGTGATACTGTGCTTGAGGTTCATTCTTCTATTTCTTTCGATGTTGATGTTGGGAGACGGACTTGTTCTTGCCATGAATGGCAATTGAATGGTTTTCCTTGTTGTCATGCTGTGCATGCTTACATAGCAATGGTAGAGATGTATATGATTTCATTGATCCTTTTTTTCGTGTGGATTGTTTTAGAGAGTCGTACAAGGAATCTATTTATCCAATAACTTCAAGTGAGAGATTTGACTTTGATGGTGCCGGTAGTTCGATTATCAAACCTCCTATAATGAAGAAGCAGCTCGGGTGGAACAAGAATAAGAGAATACCTTCTAAGAATGAGAATGTGAAGCAAATCAAGTATGGGAGGTGCTTGAAATATGGGAATCACAATAAGAACACATGCAAGGCTACTATTTGAGGCCATAGTCTATTCTTTTGGATTTGTATTTGAAGTTGAGGAATTATGATAATAAAATGTGATACTTGATATTATGGAAGTAATAAATAAAGTTGGTTGCATTCTTTTTTCTTTTTCGATGTGTTCTTTAGTTATTAAAGTTGTTTTGTAACAGTTTTTTTTTTTTTTTTTTTTTGTGTGTGTGTGGAGTTGGTTAGTTTTATTTTTGTGAAATGCTGAAAAGGTTATTGAAAATTTCTTATTAAAATTGTATAATCTTGTAGTTTTACTACATGATATATTTATTTAATATTTTGTAGTGACAAAACTGTATAATTTTGCAGTTTCATTTACAATTTTAAAACGTAGTTCATTATTTGTTTGAGTCATGAAATTGGATAATTTTGTAGTTTCAAGAATTATGCTGGAAATACATATTATAATGCGTGGAAGGCAACTCACGATAATGAAACTGCATAATTGTGTAGCATAATTTTTGTTTAAGTGATGAAACTACATAATTTTGCGATTTTAAGAAGTATGAGAAACAACCTGATGAAACTGCATAATTTTGCAGTTTTAAGAATTATTAGAAACAACCTGTCCTGTATGAATTTATATGCAACCACAAACGTGACGACAATAATAAGCACAAGGACACAAACAAGAATAATAACCACATGAAGAACAACAACAAGAATAATAACAACAACAAGAGCAACAACATCAATGACAACAATCATTATCACCATGATAACCACAAGAAGATCAATTACCAAAAGCATAAAAAGTACTTGTCACATGTAAAAAAAAAAATAGTACAAAAATATGTTTACATGAGTATTTGTATTGTAAAGAAGTTTGTTCATTGTTTCTATGGTTTGGTATATTTTGTTAACATTTGGTAGTGCTCGAGGTTCCAAGATCGGTTCTTATCATTGAGGAATTAACTGATGATTTCTGCTCAAAATTTGACCAACTCAGTTGGTCGAAATGATTTCTGCACAGGTTGCCAATTGATATATTGGTTGATAACATTGCAGACGGCGATTGCACAATCATTCCTGCAAAGTTTTAAATGAAGTTAATTAGTTAGGTAAAACTGCAAAATTTAGCATATTGAAACATTAGTTATTGAGTTTGTATCTTACGAGTGTGGGGTTTATTGTGGGCATTCCTCAATTGATGCAATTAATGTCTCGCACTCTTGAGATGATAACATGTTTCCTTGATTGCTGAATAATGCTTTATTCCATCTCAGTTGATGTTGTTGCTACAAAATAGTTAGTGGGTGTTTTTGTTAGTTATAGTGATATGCTGAGATGTTTTGAAAGGAATGGAACTAAGTAGAAAATTTTATTTAACTTACAATTTCCTTTACAATTTCAAAGTGCTTGTTGTGTCATCCTTTTGCTGGCCTCAAAAAGTCATAGTGCCTCCATATCCCATCAGCATTGTTAAAGACCACAATCGTCCAATGGTTGCCGTGGTTGATTGGGAAATGGATATATCTGTTTTTCATTGCTTCTGAAAAATGATTGTCCATCATTTTTTCTCTCAGTGCCTGATCTTGGTTTTGTAGTGGAGTCTGTAATTTATGTATGTTTGAAATATGTTATAAAAGTATGTAATAAGACATGTTTAAAAAGTAGAAAATTTTGCAGTTTGAATAATATTGAAAGGTATAGTAATAGTTTTGGTTACATTGATGTGTTGAGAAAACGTAAGATCTTCTTGCGTATGCATTTCTTGCAAACGCTAGATCATGTTTCTCAAATTCTTCAATTGATGGTTGGAGTGCCAATTTCGTTTCTGCGAAGGCATCAATGACCTGAAACATGTTATATATGAGAATATGTTAGTGTAGCTCGACTTTTTCATCCCCCCTTTCGGAAGTTGAATAAGCCCTACAGTATCAGACTCCCGCGGTTCTGAAGCTGATTCCACCAGTACAATGTGAAATAGATAAACACCAAAGAGTCCCAATCCAATAAATCTTTTGAAAATTTGATTTTGAATCAAATTGCCAAAAACGGAATGCTTTGCCAGATACAGAGTCGCCACCTACATGTTTTATTTTTGGAAAATTTAGGAAACCCATGACTCGTGCCAAAGGCTACGTGTCCGTCATCACCAAGATTGTTTCGACTCGGGAACTTAGGTACGAGAGGGGATTGTCATGACTTAAGCACCCCCGCTCGCCCGATCAAAGATCGGCCTCTACTAATCATGATATGAATCTTATCTACATTATATACTCTTGTTCCAGTTTATTAGGCTAGCATTACTATGTGATGCGCACATACACAAGTATAGGCTAACTTGCAAGAATTGGAACATTTCGATTCATGTTTGTTTTTGAAAAATTGTTTCAAATATGTACCACTTGAAAAAGTAATCGCATATGAACATTTACTCAAATTATTTCAATTCAAGCAATTAGCCTTCATCCACAGGCATTCAATCAATTTATCAATTAAGCACTTAACCTCATGGTAAGCATGCTAAACATGGCAACATCAACATGCGATATGCTAAAGCGAGTAAAGGCTCACCTAGTACTCCAAGCCAAAAGAGAAACTAGTTAGAAAAATGCATGATTCCTAACTATGCGATATGACTAATTCGATACATGCGATATGTAATTAATAGGCTCGGCTATTTAACATGGCATATGAATCATTTTGTAGCATGCGGTCTAAGCACGTATTCAAAGAAAAACACTAAACTAACAATGCAAGTTAGAATGATGAACCGAGCCTCAGTGCATGTAATACAAGTGGATGCAAACATGAGAATGCTAAACAAAACATGATGCCCTAAACTAACCATCATAAGCTAGTAAATAAAAGGGAGAAAAACGTGGAGTTGAAAGACATACACATTATTACAACATTGTGCCCTCACACAAGAGGGTACGAATAAACTAACTAGCTAACTAATTAAATCTATGCTAATTAATTAACTATTACAAAACAAAATGAATAAATAGTTAAACTACTTAACTAATTATTACAAACTGAATTAATTAATTATTCTAACTAATTAAAATAATTACAACACGAGACAAATTAGCTATTCTAACTAATTAATTTACAAAGCCACTACTTTAATCACAACACTAATATTGTTACAACATGGATCCCGAGGCTCGATGAAAGGCGCATGTATGAATGCTATTTTCCACCCGAAAAGTCACCATTTCTGCTGCTGAATGCCTCTGTTACACAGTATAACACATGTACTGATTTCCAACTCCGGACCAACTCTACTTGCTTCAGAAGAACACTGCTTGATTTTGCATTGGTGGCCGGCAGAGAGCCTGCCATCCACTGGTGATGGCCTGCCGGCCACCAATAGGGACCTGTCGGCCATTGATGACAAAACTTCCTTGCTGCAACAGAGAGCAAATAAAGCAGAGACAATGTATTCTCAGGGGTTTGTTTGCACAGTTTACCCCTCCTTATCATTTAAATAGCTCAAAGGAGTTGTAAGCTTGGTTCACAAACCATCAATGGATGCAATTTCATTGCATGATGGCTTATAAACCAAGTGTGCAAGTTCAATAAATGCTACAAAACAAGACTCTCAAAACCACCTCCCTATCATGAAAGATCAAGGGAAGTAGTTGACAATGAATCTTAAACCGTTTTCATCACTAATGAGTATGAAATGACTCAAGACTCAAGGGTTCAATTAACGTCCGATTGAACCCAAACAAGTTATTATCTTGCACCATTTTTAGCCTCAATTTTATTACTTCATTTTAGATTACCATCCATTCTTTAATCAATTGAGTCCAAAAGGTGAAGTTAAGTCCTCTAATGGAAAGATGGCTCAAACCAAGAGTTGCTTTGGGCATGAAAGAGACATCATACCATTGGTAATGAATCCTCGAAGGGATTAAACCATTAAGCATGACATCTTAATCTCATGCTTAAACAAACAAGTAGTTTGAAACCATTTTCAAAGCAAAACAAAAGCCAAGAAATGAGGGAGGTTGCAGAGGTAATTAAGAGTGATCACAAGTATGGAAAGCCATAAATAAATGCAATCAACTCAAATAAGATGGTGTCTAATACCTAAAACACCAAACTCATGAGGACAATTACACTACAAGCATGCAAAACAGAGCTCAAATGCAACAAACACTTAATGACAGTCCTAAAACAGTCTAAAAATAGTCTTAAAATATGCTGGAATTAAGACAAAAATAGCTAGAATAATATGCTAAAATATGGAGCATGCTAGACTAGTAAGCAAAACACAATGAGGGGAGGCTAACCCCTCCAATTTTGGACTTCAAACCAACATTTTAGCCACTGAAATAACTTTGAAAATCAATATTTAAAAGCTCAAAAAAATATAGCGCAAAGGTGGGAAACACAAGGGTAAAGGCCTTGAGGGCAAGGTGTAAAGAATGTGAACCACCCCTCAACCTTTATTGGCTTTAAAACGCAAGCTTCAGCCCAAAAATACAGAGTTTTCATAGCCCAAAAATAGTTGGAAAACAATAAGGAAAAGAGTAGATACAACAAGAAAAGAGGCAAAGCCTTATACCTCTTGAAGAGAATAACCAAGTCCAAGCAATAAACCAAGGCAAACACACCCTCAAGAGCTCAAGAAAGGCTCAAAGTCACCTACTCAAAGATGGAGAGGTTTGGTTAAGAGAGTATAGGCAAAGGTGAAGGAAATGTAAGCAAGGGTTGAGAAATTTGCAAGAGAGATGGAGAATTGTAGAGAGAGAAAAAAAATTGTGCTCCAAAATTTTTCTAACCCCATGGCAAGAAGGGAGGTCTCCTATATATAGAGAAACAAGCAACTCCATCAAAAACATCTAGCCATACACATGGGAGTAGATGCAAGCATCTGTGCAAACAGCTGTCACGGCTGTCACAAAATATTTGTAAAAGACATTGGTGGCCGGCAGGCCACATCAGTGGCGGGCAACCAAAAGTGATGGTCGGCTGCCCAAAGCAGTGGCCACCAGGCCACCAAGGGTTACAGGCTTGAAGATCACTGGGTTTGGTCCAAAATAGGGCAACAGGGGTGCAAGGTTTAAAAGGCTCAAAGCTATGGCATTCTGCTGAGGACTTCGAGCACTTGACAAGCATATACACTCATCATTGGGTGTGCAAGCAATGACATCCAAGTCGTAAGGGGTTAGGTTTGTGGAATAGGTTATTGAATATAAACAGAAACTGTAAAATTGTGCAGTTGAAGACCTACATTTTTGTACAAGGCTTCCCTGTTGGACAATCTGCATATATCTAAAAAGTATATGTAATTTTCATCTTCGCTGCCAGACCAGACACAAGCAGATGATTGTGTGCTTTTGATGAGTTGAATTTGGTCTTGGTCTTTTCTAGATAGGCTATGCCAAAACTTGTTTGTTTTGCGGAATGAAAGGGCGAATGGCTTGTTGTAGATTGATTATTCCTTGAAATCATTATCACTTTCTAAATCAGGAGCTACTTGAACTTGTGTCTTTCCTTGATTGGCATCCTCTTTTGGCTTGGGTTCAGCAGCAGATTTTTTCTCTTGGCCAATTTCTTCTTTCGTCTTTTCTTTCTCTGCTCTTTTCCTTCATTAGCACCCTCTTTTGGCTCGGGTTCAGCAGCAGGTTCTTTCTCTGTTTCAATTTCTTCTTTTGTCTTTTCATTCTCCTTCTCTTTTTCTTCATCAATACCCTTTGTTGGCTTGGGTACATCAGCAGCAGCTTCTTTCTCGTTCCTTGTATCTTCTTTGTTGTTTTGTTTCTGCATAGTTTCTTTTTCTTTTGTCATTGGTTAGTATTCAAAATTTGGCTTATGTGCTTGTTTTCTTGACTTTTGCTTGATTTTCTTGACCATTGATCTTTGTTGGGGACTACTAGTTTTTTTGGCGGATATTTCCTTCAACTGCTCTTCCTTTTTACGCAATTCAGCCATGAATTTTTGTTCCATTTCCTACATTTTTGCTCTCATAGATGCTATGAGTTTGTCCTTGTCGTCCTCTTTGGTTGATGTTTGTGCTTGGTCATCACCTATAAAAATGTTGGATTTTATTTTGGTT
Organism: Camellia japonica; assembly: GCA_030407325.1. NCBI lineage: Eukaryota > Viridiplantae > Streptophyta > Magnoliopsida > Ericales > Theaceae > Camellia > Camellia japonica. The sequence continues at coordinate 63,191,264 of JAPPVO010000002.1, forward strand.
AGTTTAATTAAATTTTGCAGTTTGGTTCAGTATTAGACAAGAGTTTACTTTATGCATGAAATGTGTCAAATTTCTCTTGGAGTTATTCTTCTTGTTGTTCTGTCCTTTTTTCTTCTTGTTGGTTTGCTTGTTCTTTTTCTTCAAGTTATTGTTCTTGTTGGTCTGTCAGTTCTTGTTCATTGACTTTTTCTTGTTGGTCTGTTTGTTCTTCTTCTTCTTCTTCTTCTTCTTCTTCTTCTTCTTCTTCTTCTTCATCAGTCTCTTGTTTTTCTTCATTACTCTCTTCTTCTTGTTCATCACTTTCTACTTCTTCAATTTGTTACTTTTGTGGTTCTTGCTTTCTTTTCTTTCTTTTTTGTTATTGTTCTAGTGTACTGATCAAACTGGTATGAGATGATCGTGGGTAGAGGTTGCGCGCGTGTAAATTGGATGATTTGTGAGGATATTTTTGTCTGATTGATAATTTGAGGACATAATGGAGTATTGAATTTGTTTTGGGTCTAAATGGGGCGTAATATGTTGGGCTTGGACCTTTGGGTCAGTTCCCCTTTCTTCTTCTTTTTTACTGTTTTGGGCTTTATTTGGGGCCCAACTTTTTTTATTCTTCATTTTTTATAATAAAAATAAGGCCCAACTATCATATTTTGTAAAGGATCAGGCTTCTGTCTAGTCTATTTTGTGAACTGGACAATGTTGTTGGGCTTGTTGAGCCTACCACAAATTTCATTTCGATGATCTAAACTATTTAATATGTAAATAAAGCTGATCAATTGATCAAGTATTGAAAGCCATTTAATCAAAACATATTTTTATCAATAATTTATTTTTAAAATCATGTTTATCATTAAAAATATATATATATATATATATCGAGTGAATGAGTCACAAAGAGCTCGTTTGGCATCGGGTTTTTTTAAGTTGGTAGCTTTTTTAGTTACAAAAAGATAAAATAAACTAAAAATTTAATAAGAAAAAATGCCATATTTAAAACCATAATTATTTCGCTTTTTCTCTCACAAAAGTCAAAAAAACCTAAAATCTGTTGTCTTGGAAAGTAGATTAAAAACAAATTTTTGACTTTTTTTAGGTTTTCTTAAAAAAATCATGTAAAAAAATAAAGAGATAATGTAACTCAAGAAAAGTTAAAATTAAAAAAATTACTTTTAATCTCGTCCCTTAAAAAATAACCAAAAAATCATGGGTAAATTACAACACACCCCTTAAGGTTTACTTAAATTACAAATTACCCCCTGTGTTCTAGAAATTACATTATGCCCACCAAGGTTTCTAATTTCATAACATATAGGTCTTTTATTAATAAATCATCAAGTTAATTAACAGTTTTTAATAATGTTAAAATTTTATTTTAATTAATAATTGGATTTTTTATTGATAAATCCCATTTAGATGTGTTTTATCACAATAAGTCCATAAAGGAAAATTATAACCTAATTAGTCCTATGTGTTTATACTTTTATTCCATAAGGTCCTTTTTTCCTGATTTATATTTTTTGTTGGACTATTATACTCTTATGTCTATATATTGATATATGTTACATACAAAAATAATATACATGTTTTCCTTTGTTTTTGTTGTGATAGGGTTTCTTTCCTAAAGGCGAGAAGACAACGCAGAGTTCGTGGTAGTTGCGGTAGGGTTTCATTCCTGTAAGAGAGAAGATGATGATTCAGAGTTTGTGCTTTTTTTTTTTTTTTTTTTTCTGCCATAGTTATGATTTAAGCCCGAAATCAAAGGAAGAGAGAAGGATTTGAATCGAAGGAACAGAGGTAATGGCTTACAAACTTGTTCAGTAGATTGATTGAAACCCACATTCGACTGGATTGAATCAAAGGAAAAGAGGAGATGGATTTGAATCGTAACTATTTTTGTATCCAGTCTATGTTGTTATATACTTGTTCTTCGAAGGTGGGTTTGATTTGATTTGGATTGGTGGAATGGTGAAATTACATGGGTTGTTAATGATAGTGATATGATGAAGATGAAGATATGGGTGATAATTTTTTATTTTTAGAGAGATTGAGGTTTTTTTTTTGAATTTATAATTGGGAGCTTTTTCCATAAATCCATCTTTAATTACTTATATTCCATTCAACCCATATTCTTTTTGACTATTCCATTAGGTCCTATTTGAGATAAGAAGACCAAAATACCATTTTCATCTACTTATGTTCTATTTAGTTTATATTATTTTCTTTTGTTTCAATAAGTCCTATGGGTAACGTAATTACCAAAATACCCCTAATGTATCTAATTATGTTCTATTTAGTTCATATTATTTTCTTATGTTTCAATAAGTCCTATGGGTGACATAATTACCAAAATACCCCTAATGTGAATGTTCATATCGTCAATGTGTAGGGGCCCGGCCCATGTACAATGTGAATATTCACATTGACATGTTAACATTCACATTGATAGGAGTGTAAAATTAGCCCGCGGCCCGGGGCGAGCCCGGTCCGGCCCGTGACAATGTGAATATTCACATTGACATGTTAACATTCACATTGATAAGACTGTAAAATTGGCCCGCGGCCCGGGGCGAGCCCGGCCCGGCCCGTGACAATGTGAATATTCACATTGACATATTAACATTCACATTGATAGGAGTGTAAAATTAGCCCCCGCGGCCCGTGGGAGGCCCGAATCCCGCCCGCTGCCCGGGGCAGGCCTGGCCCGGCCCGTGACAATGTGAATATTCACATTTACATGTTAACATTCACATTGATAAAAGTGTAAAATTGACTCGCGTCCCATGGGCGGCCCGGGGCGAGCCTGGCCCGGCCCGGCCCGTGACAATGTCAATATTCACATTGACATATTAACATTCACATTGATAGGAGTGTAAAATTAGCCCGCAGCCCATGGGAGGCCCGAAACCCGCCCGCTGCCCGGGGCGGGCCCGGTCCGGCCCGTGACAATGTGAATATTCACATTAACACATTAACATATTAACATTCACATTGATAAGAGTGTAAAATTGGCCCGCGGCCCGAAGATGACAGCCTCAGGTCGAGCCGGTGGGCCTGGGCCTAGGCTCGAGCTTAGGCCGGGCTTGGGCGGGCCTGGCCTTTTTTTTTTTTAATTCTTTTTAATTTTTTCTACCAAAATTTTATTATTTTCCACAAAAAAAGACATTGTGCCTCAGGTGGGCTGGGCCTCGGACCGAGCCTTGAATGGGCCTTAAGCGGGCCGATGGGCCCGGCCGGGCTTCAAAATGATAGCCTAGGCCCTAGCCTAGGGTCTCGGACATGCTCGGGCCCGGACCCAAACAAGCCTGCCCCGGGCCATGGGCGAGCTTCGAGCAGCCCACGGGCCGCGGGCCAATTCTATATTCCTATCAATGTGCATGTTAACATGTCAATGTGAATATTCACATTGTCAACGGGCCGGGCCGGGCCTACCCCGGGCCGAGGGCGAGCTTCGGGCAGCGGACAAATTTTACACTCCTATCAATGTTAATGTTAACATGTCAATGTGAATATTCACATTGTCACGGGTCGGGCCAAGCCCGCCTCGGTCTGCGGTCGGGCTTCGGGCCACCCACGGGCTGCGGGCCAATTTTACACTCTTATCAATGTGAATGTTAACATGTTAATGTGAATATTCACATATTCACATTGTCAACGGCCCGGGCCGGGCCCGCCCCGGGCCGCGGGCGGGCTTTTGGCCGCCCATGGGCCGCAAGCCAATTTTATACTCTTATCAATGTGAATGTTAACATGTCAATGTGAATATTCACATTGTCAATAGGCCGGGCCGGGCCCGCCCCGGGCCGCCCACGGACTGTGGGAGGGTTTCGGGCAGCCACGGGGCGCGGGCTAATTTTATACTCTTATCAATGTGAATGTTAACATGTCAATGTAAATATTCACATCGTCAACAGGCCGGGCCGGGCCCGCCCTGGGTTGCCCACGGGCCGTGGGCGAGTTTTGGGTAGCCACGGGGCGCGGGCCAATTTTATACTCTTATTAATGTGAATATTAACATGTCAATGTGAATATTCACATTATCAACGGGCCGGGCTGGGCCCGCCTCGGGCCCCGGGCAGGCTTTTGGCCTCCCACGGGACGCTGGCCAATTTTATACTCTTATCAATGTGAATGTTAATATGTCAATGTGAATATTCACATTGTCAACGGGCCGCCCATGGACTGCGGGCGGGTTTCGCGCCGCCACGGGACGCGGGCCAATTTTACACTCCTATTAATGTGAATGTTAACATGTCAATGTGAATATTCACATTGTCAACGGGCCGGGCCCGCCCCGGCTCGTTGACGGGTTTCGGGCCGTCCACGGGCCAATTTTACATTCCTACCAATGTCAATTTTAAAATATGAATGTTCACATCATAAATTGCTAACCATTCAAAAAATATTTATAAGGGTATCAAAATTAAATATAAGGGCATAAGTGTCCAAGAAAATAGTGTAAATCAAGAAAAAGGACTTTATGGAATAAAACTATACATACATGGGACTAAATGGGTTAAAAAATTCCTTCATGGACTTCTTGGGCTAAAACACTTCTAAATAGGATTTATCAATAATTTTCCCTTTATAATTCTATTGTTGCCTTTATTTTTTATTTTTCTGTCAATTAATGTGAATGTTCACATTTCATATTGTTTGGAAGTTTAAGAAATGAGTGTTGGAATTGTGAAGAGTGAGGTCTCTGATACAATAATGGGGCTTTCTTTGTAAAGATATGAGGTGTATTTGGTTTGTTTTGGATTGCTGTAATGGTGGAATTGTAAGAGATGTTAATAATAGTGATAAATAATGAAGATGAAGACGAAAATTATGAAGATACAAAGGAGGATGTGTGTGATGGTTTTTTATTTTTTGAGAGATTGCGATTTTTGAATTTATGATTTTGTTACTGTCATTGATTTTTATTTTTTGTTATTGGATTTCAATGTAACAATGATTTTTTGAGATTGGTAATGTGTGTGATATAAAAATGATGTAAATGTTCATATTATTAATCAATGTTAATATTCACATTAATTTGAATTGAAAATTTGTCATTGTTATCAATTGGTGTTAATATTATTCACACACCAATATAATATTGAATGGTGAATATGTTTTCACTGTATTCATTACCACTGTGACAAGGTGATCCTAAGATTCACATCAGCATTGCATCAACTTACACAACCACAAATCTCAACTTTCATTTTGAATACAAACATGATGTGAATATTCACACTAAAACATACGAATGTGAAGGTTCACATAAATTATGGAATATAGATAAAGAAAGACACTATGGTTTCAAAGTGTTAATTACTAATATGGAATTGTGATATTAAAGTTCACATCAAAATTGCATTGCCCACAAATTACATTAAGCCAATGATTATGTGTACACAATTGTAAAGCAGCTGACAACAATGTAAAAGTTCACATTGATTTTTTAATCTCTAAAAATATGACTACATCAACATTACATTAACCACAAACCATCATTTTTGTGTGTACACAAACATGAAGTGTACATTTATGCACAATTAGATTATTGATATGAATGTTAACATCACGAATAAAATATCAAATGAATTAATTTAGTCACATTAAGCCAATGGTTATGTGTACATAATTATAAAATAACATAAACCAATATGAATATTAACATTGACTTTCTAATAGCAAATATTATGACAACATACCATTGTATCTTATTAAGCACAATCAAAATAACTAATTATGGTTCTTTTATCCAATGTATTCTAATATTTATAAAATCAAAAAGGATGTGGAATTCATATTCATATTTTTCTCGCTGATGTAAAATGTGTCTTTGGATGCCTTGTACGTCTCTAGCACGTATACGATGACATCATTAAACTTCATGCATTTGTCGAGGTCAACTTTACCGATCCTTAACACATTAAACAATTGCCAAAATGGCATTTCCTTCAAACAATCCAGCTGAGGATCCGAGAACTTGGTACTCATCATCAGTTTCACTAACCCAATGATGTTAAATCGGTAGTTGACCTTTTTCATATTCACTTTTCGCACGTGGAGGAGGGGGCTGGCTATTTGTTCAAGTTTGTCTTTGACGTAGAACTGTTCTCTTTTTATTTTACCATGAAATTTATGAGCAACATCTATTTGTTTAATTAGAAACAAATTTACTATTAATGGTCATAAATGGTAGCTAATAACAAGTACAAACTATATGTGCTGTGAATAGTGGAATGATGTGCCCATGGTAGCATTAAGCAAAACCATGATGTGAATATTCACATGAACACAGTACAACATAGGATAAGACAATAAAAGTCAAATACATTGTATGAACATTTACATTAATCATATATCATGTCATTAGGTCATGTGTTTGAAAAATGAACAAAATTTTGGGAGTTTAAATCATTTGATCATAATCAATAACACCAACAAGGACAACAATAAAAAAAAAACAAGAGGAAAATAACAGATGAAATATGGAATAATAACATAATATAACTATTAAATTAACACAATGTATACATGATATTAATGTTCACATCATTACATTGTATATTTGACTGTGAATGTTCACAGTCAGATATAAAATGTGAATATTCACATGGACCATATTTCATGCCACTTTTTATTTTTTATGAAAAATAATCAAAAATTAGGAATTCAAATTATTTGATCACCATTAACAATCAACAACATCAATAAGGCCAACATTCACAAAAGTGGAAAAAATAACTACAATATTACGAAATAATAGCACATTACAACTAATCAACAAGAATGATGGCCACATGATGTAAATGTTCACATAAGTTCATTACAATCAAATGTAAAGGGGAAACACAATAACGATAATATCAAATAGTTGTTTTGGAATTCACATTGAACCAAAAAGAGAAGGGGAAGAATAGTGTGAATATTCAGATGGACCGTATTTCATGCCACTTTCAACATCAATAAGGCTAACATTTACAAAAGGGTAAAAAATAACTATAATATTACGAAATAATAGCATATTACAACCAATCAACAAGAATGATGGTCACATGATGTAAATGTTCACATCAGTTCATTACAATCAAACATAAAGGGAAAACACAACAACAATAATATCAAATAGTTGTTTTGGAATTCACATTAAACCAAAAAGAAGAGAGAAGAAGTGTTAATATTCACATGGACTGTATTTCATGCCACCATTAACAATTAATAACACCAACAATGCCAACATTCACAAAAGGGGAAAAAATAACTACAATATTACAAAATAATATCATATTACAACCAATTAACAAGAATGATAACCATATGATGTAAATGTTCACATCAGTTCATTATAATCAAGCGTAAAAGGAAGAACACAATAACAACATTTATCAAATAGTTGTTTTGGAATTCAGATTGAACCAAAAAGAAGGGGGAATGATAGGTGCTTACGTTTGTTCCTCATTTTGGTTGATTATACACATCGATTGATTTGAACTTTCACAAAGCTGTGTCTTCAAATCGTTGGCAATGAAAGAATGACGGTTAGATGATGGGATGTTGGTGAGATCGAATTGATGTAAACTTTCGTAGCAGTGAATCGTCACTTTGGCCTATGTTTCTAGTCGCCGACAATGACTCAGCGATAGTGGAATGACAGTAGGATGGTGGACGGCACGATGTGAAATCTAGGTTTGAAAGAGATGACAATGAGGGTTTTGGAAAAGAGAGATTTTATGCGTGAAATATGGAATATGAAAGTGAAGTGTTTTGATAGGGTTTGATTTCAGGAATGGAATATGTGTATGTGAAGGCTTGGGACTATTTGATCTTATTACGTCGATTATGACCTAATGGAATATTCAAAAACGTTTTGGGTTAGATGGAATAGAACTCTTAGAAAAGGGATTTACTAAAAAAGCTCCTTTAATAATTCAGATAATTTTATTATTGTATAGGTGAATAGTTAAAAATTTCACTTTTTTAATTAATTATGTTAAACAAAAAATTCTGACATGGTGCTATTTGTAATTTTCCAAATCACAGGAGGCAATTTGTATTTTAAGCAAACCTCAGGGGGTGTTTTTGTAATTTATCCTATAATTTTCTAAACTACAGGGAGCAATTCGTATTTTAAGCAAACTTTATGAATGTATTTTTAATTTACCCAAAAATCAAAAAGGAAACTCGCTCCCAAACGAGAGTCTGGATCATTTGCGGTGTTTTCCTGTGACGGTATCTGTGGCGCCCAAAAATGACGTCGTTTTGGGACAAAATTTCTCAAAAATAAAATAAAATAAAATAAAATAAAATAAACAGAACCAGAGAAAGAGAAACATGGAAAAAGAAAGAAGGCATCCCCAATCTTCAATATCTTAACATCTCAAGCAACAAAATCGAAGGAAATTCAAAACCCATTTTCGTCACTCATTGAATCACATTGATTTGTCAAACAACAAAATGATTGGTTTTTTTTTTTTAATTTTTTTTTTTTATAATAAACCTCCCACACTCAACAGCTTCAATGGTTAAGAGATTTGGAAACTTTACTTTTCTTATGCTTGTAATTTCAATTTCAACACTTCAAACACCCAAAATTTCATAAATCCATATCACAAATCACTCAAAATTATATAAAATCAAAGAAATCTGAAAGATCATATAAAACCAAAAAAATCAAAAATATATACATGAAATAGAAAGAAGCAGAACTTCTTTGAGTCGTCATTCGTCCATCATCGGTTGTCGCCGATTGAATATCAATCAAGAAAGGAAAATAAATCCAATCCGAGATTGAAAAAATATGACTAAAACATGATAAACAACAACAAATAATTGAAAGAGTGTTTGGGATAAACATGATAACCAACAAATAATCAAATAGATAAGTACATTTATGATGAATATCACTGAAAAACAAAGAAAAGAAAACCAAAAAACCCAGATTGTCCCCATGAGGGTTCAAGAGAGAGAAAGCTGAAACAATTTTGAAAAGCATGGTATTTGTAGAGAGAGAAATAGAGAGGCTTGGCTTACAGAGAGAGAAAATGAGGAGGAAAAACAGGAAAAGATGAGAGGGTTAGTCTGGATCATCTTCCATAGCCGTCGCTTGGCCTTGCTGCCGCCGTCTCTGTGGCCTCACTTCATCAACGTCCGTAGTGTATGGGTTAGGTTCTCAGCTCTCAATGAAAATGAAAAAAAAAAAAAAAAAAACAAAAAAACTCAAAACGACATTTTGAACAATGGCAGGGAATGCCACAGAAAAATAAGGCAGAGGATCTGGACTCTCCCAAACGAAGCCTGCCTCCTCAGCTGCAAGTCGCCTTGTCCCCATGAGGGTTCAATAGAGAGAAAGCCGAAACAATTTTGAAAAGCATGGTATTTGTAGAGAGAGAAATCGAGAGGCTTGGCTTATAGAGAGAGAAAATAATGAGGAAAAACAAGGGAACATGAGAGGGTTAGTCTAGATCATCTTCCGTCGCCGTCGCCTGGCCTTGCTGTCGCCGTCGCCTAGCTTCGCCTTGCCGCCGTCTCTGTGGCCTCACTTCATCACTGTCCGTAGTGTATGGGTTAGGTTCACAGCTCTCAACGAAATGGGAAAAACAAAAAAAACTCAAAATGACGTCGTTTTGAACAAATGGCAGGAACATCACAAAAAATAGGGCAGAGGATCCGGACTCTCCCAAACGAAAACTGCCTCCTCAGCTGCAAGTCGCCTTGTGTTCGTCTTTTAACTTCCCCAAAAATGCTTTCAAAACATCCTTGAAAAAGCCCTTTTCCATGGCCACCATTTCTCTTCAACTGACTCGAATTTCCCGCCACTTCCCTCTCTCACTTCCCTTCTTCGCTCGCTCTTCACCGCTTCTTCTTCTTCTTCACAAGCCCCACGGCCTAACGTTTCGCCGTACACTTCGCCGGAGCTTCATCTCCTTCAGCTCCAACTCTTCTCGCCGGTTCTTCGTCGCAGCTTCGAGCTCTCGAGGTAACCCTAATCTCTGATGTAATTTTTTCGATTCCGTTTTCTTTTCCTTTTGTCAGGCATTTTGTCGAACAGGTTTGGGGTGTTGTGACGTTTCAAACTCCAATGCCAATTGCTATGTTTCTGTTATTTGCGTTTTGACCTAAATGAGAAAAGATAATGAGTGATGAAATTTGATATGATAATTCAAATGTCAGAATTGAATTAAGTGCAAATTATGTGGTTTCTGTTGTTGTTTTGGTAATGCTAGGTTTGGATGCTGACATAAGGCATCAAAATAAGTATAATTCTTTGTGCAATATGCTACTAAAGGTGCATTTCACTTATGATTAGTGCTTAGTCAATTTTTTCAATTGAGGGTTTTGACTGTCATTGGACACCACTCATGCTGCTAGTGTAATGGTGGTAGTAACCATTTTGATTTGTTTTGCATATAGGATGGCAGTGTCTTTGGTTTACATATATGGAAAACAATATATTTGTTTTTCCAATTCTAATTAGTTGGAGTGGTGATTTGTTTTGACAATTCCAAGTAGTAGAAATCTCTGCACAAACTGCATTGAACAGTGATGAGTTTTGCAACATAGTCTCACATCTCTAGACACTCAAACGACGCAATATTTTTTTAGCCTAATCAATTTGATTTGGCCTATATTACATGGCCTTTTCTAAATATGTGATGTAAATTGTGAGGGTAAACATGTCAGATATGGGTCCAATGTGTCAATTGTAATACTCAAGCTTGGCATGAACTAATTTAACATTATACTCTATGCACTAATTAAAGCCGTAAAGTTGTGGCGGTTGAATATTTTCTCTTTCCTTGATCTTATTCATCTGAAGTCCTCATAATTTCATCTCAATGCATGAAACACTGATCAGATGAGGTGATTTCATATTATGCTAGAGTAATCTGTTTTTGTTAGTGGTTTGGACATGAAGGAGATATTATGTTCAAATATGGAAGAAAGTGGAATCATTCTGCATCAGTTTGTCATTGTGAATCTTTGTCTGAGGTGGCTTATATATATCAAGACATCTTCATGATATATAGACTCTTCATCGTCATGTTTTGCAGACTGGAATAATCATGTTGAAGCAGCTGATGAAATATATGATGTTATTGTGGTAGGAGGAGGACATGCAGGCTGTGAAGCTGCCCTCGCATCTGCTCGTTTAGGGGCAAAAACACTTCTTCTCACTCTAAATATCGATCGGATTGCATGGCAGGTAAATATATTCAGCTTTATAGTGTATCTTTATTAACTTTTTGTTTACTACATTTGTTGACAGAGTAATCATTATCAATCTGTACTAAAAATACTTGTTTAGGGATTATCTACCCATGTTGTGTTGTATGTTTTTGAGTTATGTACTGTTTTTAAATTTGTTCATGAGTAGTGGAGATGATTGGCAATTCTTTCCTCCATTTGGTGGGTGTAGACGAGACTAAGTTTCTAAAAATTGAAGCATATTTTGGAATGGTATCTTTGTTTTAGGGTGCAAGACTAGTGGACAAACTATGTGATAGAGATTGTGGAGGAAACAATCAAGAGTTTGAGTTATTTAGGAGTTTAAATTTGTTCAATATTTTCTGTTGAGTATAATAATTATTTATTTTATTTGTTAACATCTATGTATAGGGCTTGGTGTAATGAATTTCATTAGAATTTGGCTTCTTCCCCCCCCCCCTCTCTCTCTCTCTCTCTCTCTCTCTCCTGATGCATCCTTGATACTTCCACTTTGCCAGTAGGTTTACCTATAGTTTGTGTCACTTTTACTTCGTTAGTGTTAGGATTAGTATAGTTCGATTGTGAGAGTAGAGTAGGAAGGTGCATAGAGCAGGGGAGAGGATGAGAGAGAAGGGGGAGTTAAGGTTCAAGTGTTGCGAGGCAACATTTTTGTAGATGATGTGGCAAGTTGTGATTAGGAGAAATTGTTTTTCTTTTTTCTTTTTTTAGTTAAACCATTTTCTTGGGGTTAGGGATGGGAACATATTTTCTTTGAGGACCAAAGTAGGAAAAGGCCCATACTTTAGGGGATAAAAGTCTATGAAGCACGGGTACTTCGAAAATGTTACCGTACTGGTACCGGGTACTGGTCAGGTATTTGAAATACGTATCGGATACTTTTTATACATTATTTGGCAGTTGGGTACTCCATAGGTACTTCATGGATATGTGATTGGTACATCGAGAGTATACCAAGCTATGAGATATTAGTGGAGATACGTTTAATTTATTAGTGAGTTATGATTTACTTAAAATTGCAAATCCTTTATTTGATGTGACAGAGATGAAAGATGTATTATTCACTAATGAAGTTGATGGAAGTGAAAACTGAAGTTTCAAGTTTTCAAATTTCACTTAATTTGCTTTTGGAATGAAACTTTATTTTGTAATTCCTCCTATTTAATGGCATGAAAATAACTTATAGACTTTACTTTGGTATTGGTATTGTTGAATTATGATTTCTCTTTTGGTTTTTCTCCTTTTAATTTTGGTATTGAACTTTGATTTGTAGATTGAATCCCAAATTATAAATTACAAAAATTAAAAATTTATTAACATACCCCAGCCGTACCCGTATCTTATTTATTTTAGGTGTTGCCATATCGGTGTACCATATCGTACCCATACTAGTACTAGTATCCATACCCACATATTTTTTGTCACAAAAGTATAATGGTTGTTAGAATTTGGATCAAAGCTCTATTATCAGAATCTTACAATTCGTTATTCGATTTGTAATTTTTGCAAAATCAATACGAATCTAGGGGTGAATCTATTTTGAAAGTGAATTTCTAGTGAATTGCACGATTCACAATCGATTCACGATTCGATTCACTTTTTATGATTCATGCAATTCTTGAAACTATCATGTCCGACATATTTTCAACTCTTTTTTTCTCCATCTTTTAGCAAAAATGACATAATACAACTTCTAATAGCATTTAAAGCCAAAATAACCAATATATATACATGATTTGTTATTATTTTAGTAATCATGGAGTTTTTAATAGGATCCAATCAGATTCAGTCAGACTCAACATGTTTTAATTCTTTCTTCTCATTTTTTTTTCTTTTAAAAAATCATAATATATCTTAAGAAATGTTTAAGATTAAAGTTACTTACACTATAAATTATCTATTGTTATTTTATTAAATTAAATATAGTTAAATATTACATGGATGATGTTAGTTATACCTTTTAAAATGTTTTATGCTTTAAAATAAAATATCCTAAACAATTGTTTCTTATTATTTGGTCATTGTTATTTGAAAAAGTATGTATGCTTATTGTCCAAATATCAATATCGTTGTCAAATTATTGTTACTTTAGAAATTGATAGTTTGTCTTTGTTTATTATCTTTTATTAAGAATGGTTGATAAGAAATATCTAAAAAAAGAAAATGTAAAGGGGTACTTACATGTAGGTCCTAGTAAGTGGTCTTATTGTCTAATAGGTCCTATGAGAAAAATTTGTAACAAGAAAAGGTCACTAATTGTAAGTTTTAGCGACAATTTATAAAAATCATGACAAAAAAAAATCACTAATTGTCGATTTTTAGCGATATATATAAAAAATTGTCACAAAAAATTTATTTTTAGCGACAATTTTATTAAGACTTATTTTCAATAGGACTTTATGGGAATTAAGTCAAACTATTAGAACCTATTGGTAGTTCACCTAAATGTGTAAAATGGTGATTTTACATAGGAACCTTTGTTAACTTATTACATATTAAACTACATGATCATCATTCAAAATAACATTTTCATTGATTTAAGTCTAAATATTTCATATTCATAAGATATATTTAACATCGAAGTGTGTAGATATATTTTTCTAAGTAATTTAGAAAAAATGACCGAATCTTTACGATTCACGATTTGATTCGATTCACAATTCGGTACGACGCCATTTCGATTCACAATTCGAATCCCGATTTGACAACTATGGACCAAAGTGGACAGAATTTGGTAGTTTAGGGACTAAAGTGAGAATCTTTTCTTTAAGAACCAAAGTGAGAAAAGGATCATACTGTAGGGGGTGAAAGTGTAATTTACCCTTTTTTAATGTCACAAATTGTTACATATTTACGGTGCAACAGACTGCGATATATTTGAGTTATTTTATTGGTCGTGTGTTTTTCACGAGAACTGCAAATCAATGAGTAGTTAATGGAGATAACAATTAGTCTCGAACATGCTTTAAAGTTTTGGAAAGATATTCACTAAGAAAAGCTTAATGCAGCCTTGCAATCCAGCAGTTGGTGGACCTGCGAAGTCACAGCTGGTACATGAGGTGGATGCACTTGGTGGTGAAATTGGAAAGGTTGCCGATAGGTATTTATTCTTTTGTCCTAAATGCCTTTCATTGTTGACTTGGGCACGAGTATGAATGGTCCTTTCTAATAGGAGCCTTTTTTACTGTTACAAGATTGACTATTGACATCTTAATGGTTGAGTATTTACATGTAAAATGGTTGGAAAAAAAAAAAAAAACTCTTGTCCTTTTTATTTTAATCTTCTTCCCGCCAGTAATTGTGAAATGTCATTTGACTGCTAAACCACAATGTGTTAAGACCAAACTTATATGCATTGTATAAATTTTATTACTTTGGAACCATGGATTTAACTGTTGGTATCATTTATATAATTATTATGCCACGGTAGAGCTTAGAATAGGCATCTGTGTCTAATAATGGCTTAGTTCTTAGTTGTATACTTTCTGACATGTAAAAAGAAGAAGAAAATCTTGACACATAGTTGACAGCAGATTATAGTCAATAAGTTCACTCTTTATTATTTTTACTTTTTTTCCTGTTTGTTTTGTCCACATTTCTTAGGTTACAATTGGAGAAAGCATCTTGTATGATATGTTGCACCAAATGATCACATGTTTCAAGAAATTTAAATGTTATATATATTGTGATTTTCATCATTCATACAAAAACATCTGTAACTATTTAAGAAATTGTTGTTTCCTTCACTGTAAAGGTTATCGTAATTAAGTCAACCAAATCAGAGGATGTAAGAGTAGAGAGAAAGGATCACTCTGAACTATTTTTATTGTGATACACATTAGTTATGTATTGCTTGATATGTGTTAGTATTGGCAATATGCATAATAAATTCTTGAGATGACTTGTGCGGATAACTTTCACCTCATCAGTTATATATTGCTTGATTTGTGTTAGAATATTATTTTGATGTTGATTACTTGCGATTGTTTGTTTATTATATTCTACAGCTATTGGTCATATTCATGTTTGAATTTCAGGTGTTATTTGCAAAAGCGTGTTCTCAACATCTCAAGGGGCCCTGCTGTTAGGGCATTACGTGCTCAAACTGATAAGAGGGAATATGCTATGCATATGAGAGGCATTGTGGAGAGGCAAGCAAATTTATTTAACTTTTTAAAATTGTTTTTCTATTGATAAATTTGATGGCACTAGTCAGGAGACAAGCTATTTGGGTTAAAATTTCTAAAAGCCATAGACCCCAACACTAATCTCATATTGAGAAATGAGAAAATCAAGCCCTAAACTTGGAGTTCATGAATTATATATCACTTGCAAATCACAGTTGAATGGAACTTGAAATAACCAACACATAAGAAATTGAAGTACATGGCAAAATGTGTTACTCCAACTATACAGAAAGCATGTTTTATTTTATATATTAAAGCAGAATGAATTAGATAGTCAATTCTAAATATCTAAATTGTGAATTAATCAGTTAAAGGTTTTTTGATAAATAAAGATTTATTACAAAAGCATCAAGAAAATGTCAAAAGAATACAAAAACCGCCTCGTTTGGGAACAGACTATTTTAGTTACCTTTTGGCTTTTTACGAAAAGATGTACAGAAAAGGAGAGAGAGTGATGTGACAACTTATAATGGCTTTTTAGCTTTTTGGCTAAAATATGTTGTCCCCAAACGAGGCCGATCAACAAAGTCTAAAAAAACAAATAAATCAGGATCCACTCTTCCCAACACCCAACTATACAGAACACCGCAAAACCGAGACTCGAGCACTCGATTAAGCACTCCCCTAAAAAACCCGACTATTCTGCTCCAACCAAAGCAACCACATCAAACATAAAGGAGCATAAGTGTAAGCTTGATATTGAACTTAGATTTAAAGTACTTAACAATTCAAAGTAGAGGGCAAAGTATAAGATTTAAGTAATGAGACTCCATGAACTTGTGGTTACATCAAAATAAAAAAAGATTAGACTATCAAATTCTAAAATTTAGAGATCACAAAATATGCTATACCACACTTGGGTCAGCAAGTTTTCTCTCTTTTCTGTTCTCCTCCATCATCTCTGTTATTTTGAAGCAGTTAAAAAAGAAAACCATGTATACTGTAGCGAAGACTATTTTATCATCACATGTAGTAGCCGAGGTCTGTTAAGAAACTGCCTTCCCCATATCACATTTGGATATGCAGTGTAACAAGTAAATAGACATTATCCATCTGAAAATATCTAAAGTTGGCGTAGAACTTGTTTTTAGGGTGAGTTTTAGAGTCATATATACGTAGATGACTTGTGGAGTTCCTCGCACTTTATTTCAGTGCCTTTGGAAAGAGAAACAAATAAATTTTGGAAGATGCCAGCTCTTATTTTCAAGTGGAAACTACTATGTCTAAAGTAACTTCTTCTTTTTTTTTGTTCTTTCCCGGAGGATCTTTTTTTGGATTTTATAGGTTCCCTTAATTAATGGTTTGTTTTTGCATTTTTTTTGGATGAAATCTCAGGTTGTTTATATATAAAAATATTTTTTCCTAATTATTAAAAAAAATAAATGGAGTGGGAAAAGAGGGCATGCTTGCCTGCATATCTGTCTAGACGTGTGCTTTTCCATCTATCTTCTAACTGTAATGTGTTCTGTTTCAGCACTCCAAACCTCTCTATTAGAGAGGCAATGGTGACAGATGTTTTATTGGGGAAGAATGATAATGTGGAAGGTGTTCGAACATTTTTTGGGATGGACTTCTATGCACCTTCTGTTATTCTCACAACTGGTACTTTTATGAGTGGGAAAATTTGGGTTGGTAGAACTTCTATGCCAGCAGGAAGAGCTGGTGAGTCAGCTTCACATGGTCTGACGGAAAACTTACAGCTTCTTGGATTTGAAACTGATCGATTAAAAACTGGCACACCTGCACGTGTGGACTGTCGTACTGTAGATTTCTCTGGATTGGAACCACAACGTGGAGATGATGAGGTTCTTCGTTTAATCTCATATGGATGTTTAGCAGATTAGATTTTAAATGACGTGTTTAGATCATACTTTAAATTTTGCTTCGTACAAATAATTGCAAGTGCATGAGCTACATACATTAAACAATGTGGCAATATGTTATCTGTATACATGTGTCACATTCAGCACATCTATGTACAAAAAGTTGCAAATCAGTTGACCACACACCATGTAGCATAGATACGGACACAGGTAAAAAAGACACAATATTGACACGTGGACATGACAAAACCTGTAGTAAGACAGAGATGCAGTGACATAATCCGTTTGGCAACCTTTAGTTTTAGCCAAAAAGTCACTATAAGTTGTCACATCACTCTCTACTTTTCTGCACATCTTTTCGTAAAAAGCCAAAAAGTTACTAAAATAACCTGTTCCCAAATGAGGCCACATGAGAAATATATATTATTTAATTTAGGGTAAATAATAAATTACACTAATGCACCCTTTTATTCTTGTCAAATACAAGGATGCGCCCTCGGGTTTCTAAAATTACAATAACATCACTTCTTAGAGCAATGAGATAACAGTGCTTAACAGATCATGTTACAAGGGAATATTTGTCATATTAAAGCTTTAAGATGGTGACGTTCGTGTTTTCCATCTAGTATTTTAATGACAAACAGCAAGTTTTTATTTTTTATTTTTTTTTATGTAGTATCAGATAAAGCAACACTTGTTATTGTAATTTTGAAAACCTGAGTTGTGTCCTTGTAATTGACAAAAACCAGAGGAGTTGTTCGTGTAATTACCCTTTAATTTGTTATCTAAATATTTCTATTTTAAAATTAAAAAAACGTGGAAGATGAGGTTCCACAAATATCATATATATTTTCTACTCCTACTACTTGCTCTATTTCTATGCTTTTTAATTTTATTATTATGTTCTTTTTCTATGTTAAACGTTGTCTATTGCATACTTTTCTTTTTGTTGGCCATGCATCTGACACATTGTTTTAAAAAATGTTTCAAGAGTCATTTGAATTGTGTTAGTTGCATCCCTAAAAATGTTGAACATGTCATATTATTAAGAAATTCATCACATAGGTCATGTCTGGGGAGTCCAAGAATTGTAGAGTTTCATTAATTGTCCAAAATTATGTTTATTTTAAATCAAGACATGTTCAAGAAGTATTGAACATGTTTGTAGGAGTATCCAAGAAGTGTCGGTGATTGACATGCCCAACAAGGACAACGGCACCTCCCTAGAAGTGCCTATACTTCTTAGATACACTTGCAAACAATTATCCAAGTCATTGACTAGGTTAGTTCTATGATTTTTTTATAGATGTAGATAGTGTGACTATCACATGTTTAACTCACAGATTAAACAATCTGACTATCACCTAGTTCACTCAAGGTCATAGTTCAATATTTAGAAATCAATGGCCACTTGAATTGTGGAGCCTATAAATGAAACTAGTAGGAATTGTGGTGGTTTTCCTTTTCTCTAATAGGGAAATGGCAACTGATCTGCATTGAGGATTATTCTGAATGTGAGTTGATGATAAGCAGGTTGGTTGGTTTAGTTTTGATCCTGAGTACCATATAGAAAGGGAGCAAATGTGCTGCTATCTTACACGTACGACAAAGAGCACCCACCAACTGATTCAAGATAACTTGCACGAAACTCCCACTTATGGAGGATGGGTTGAAGCTAAGGGGCCTAGATACTGCCCCTCCATTGAAGACAAGGTATACTTTATGCTCTAGTAGAATTTGCTTAATTCTGTGATATTTCATTCTTAACATTGAATCATCCTCTAATTAAGTTGACATCAAACAGACATCTGCAAAATCAGTCAGTGTTGCATGCAGTTGTATATTTATATATTTCCTTTAACCATTGATTTAGAATAACAAAAATAAAGAAAATGAAATAAAAGTATTCTTTTCTTCTTTGTTTTTATTATTTTAGTGTTTTTGGCATTTCAATCTGATTAGCTCACCCCAAATGGTTAGGACCAGGTTTTGTGAATTGAGTTTCCATTTCAAGTTTATGTGGTGTGTCCTTTAGATTAAATTTGAAAAATATTATGTTTTGTTGTGATATGCCCCCTATTGCACATGATTTCTATGTCACACAGGCAGAGAGCAGTGCATTCTCCCTCATTTTTTTCCTTTAATTTTTAGTGGCATTTGTATAGTGACCTTTTAAAGAGTGGGATTCATTTCTTACATTTCTCATTATCTGCAGGAGTCCCATTGCCTTTAGCATTCCTTTGGTACTTCTTGAGCCAGTCCCTCATGGTTTCATGCATTAAGCATAGGAATATGTTTATTTTCTAATATGATGCCCGGTTATTGTTCACTAAACATTTTAAGTGGATTATGTGAGAATGCACTCTTATATTTACAGTTCCTGCATTAACCGGTTCAGAATTAGTTGTAATTATAAGTCCTTAGCATCTTAATCTCTTATTTGTTGGTGTTTGAGGTGGAGCATAAAGTTGGGATAGTTGATTTGTTCCCTTTTCTTAATGTTATCATTGAAAAACTTTGTTTTGTTTCTTCAATTGTATCATTTATCTTGTTCTGATAATGCTTCCATTGCATCAATGGCTTCCTCCTATGTGGCCCTAGTTTCTTGGATTTTTAATTTCTTAAAGAACACTAATGATCATGAGACTAATGAATTAGTTTCCTAAATATCTATCCTTTCTGGTGTCACGTTGCGCCATGGATGGACAAGAGTATAGACTTTTCATTCATTTGGTTTATTTTATTGCAAATCTATCTGTCATAAGATAATTAATGATCCAAGTATACCTTTTTTTGCTATTGATGAGATGATTTGGGATGTTATTTTGCCTCTTAATGTTGAAAGTTTCTTGGGACAATTACAAAAAAAAACCCTAGAGTTGAACCCTTATAACAAAATAAATCCTGAGTTTTTAATTTTGTCAATTTAAACCCTAATATTTTGAGTTGCTTTCATTCTAAATCATTTGCTTATTTTTGTTAACTAAAACCGACAAAAAATTAGTATTTTAGTCATTAAACTCAATGTAAGTATACATAAAATGTCTAAAATACACATTTTCATTGAGTTTAATGACTAAACTTCCTGTTTTTCCATTGATTTTACTTAACAGAAATATACAAATGGTTCAGATTGAAAACAAATCATAAAATCCAAGCATCGCCTTTTGCCTATGTAATTCCATTAGTCATTCTTCCTGAGACACAACACAAGTATTGCCAGTGGTGCATTTTATCATTCTGTACAATAATTGATGCTAAATTAGTGGTACTTTTTTAAGTAAAATTCATTTAACAAAAAAGTGTCAAAAGAACGCAAACCTTGTATGAATGGTCCTATACTGAAGTTATTGTTTATGCTCATTTGGTCGGAGAAAACATATTAAGGTCAAGATTAATTTGTTTACGGGGGAGTGTAAAGTCCAGTTTATAGATCCATGAGCTACTTATGCTAATTTCTTGTGGTGGAGGAAACAAAGACATGTCAAAATATTGAATGTGAAAATCATTGTTATTGTCACTTTTGAAACTAGCTATCTTTATCCAGCAATATCAAAAATTCTTTTGAATGTTTTATTATTTCAATTAAGAAATTACTTTTGCCATTTAAACATCATTCACTTATTTGTTGTTTCAGATTGTAAGATTTCAAGATAAAGAGTCTCATCAGATTTTTCTTGAACCAGAAGGTCGGAATGTGCCTGAGCTCTATGTGCAGGTGCAATATAACTAGCTTTTCCTTGCTCTTTTTATTTTTTTTGATAAGCCAGTAAAAGTGCCTTGAAATGTGTGAAGCGTCCCTTTATTTTGGAAGATTATATATATATAAACAGCAAATAATACAAGGGATGTACCTCAAGCAAGAAGAAACAATGATGGGGGCCATCTAACACAATGAAGATGGAACTATCCAAACAAGCTCAAAGTGAAACAAAAGAAATAGAGAAAACTAAACAACCAAACATAAAAGACAATCTAAGCACCTGCAGGAGCTGGCCACTCGTGTTTGCGGATGATGATTAAGGCTTTGTTTGGAAAGTTGGCTATTTTAGTAGGCTATTTTAGTTTTTAGCTATTTTAGTAGACTAGTGTTTGGGAAGATGGTTGGATTTTTTCGTAGTTGGATGTGATGTTGTGAGAGAAAAAGTGAAATGATTATGGGTTTAATGTGACATTTTGTCTTATTAGCTATTTTAGCCTATTTTGTCTTTTTATAAATTTTAGCCTAAAATTGGCTATTTTAGCCGTTGCTAAACAAGGCCTAAATATTCTCTGGAAGGAAAATGTCATTTGGAAGACCACACTCGCGTTGGAGCCATCCATTAGACCGATTTGTTGCAATGCCATTAAGAGTACACAACCAACCTCTGATAGCATTCCTCTCCCTCCATATTATGTAAATTGAATTCCCTAACATGCAGTGGCAAACCAAGCTGCTCAAGGATTTACCTCTGATATGATCAGCTTCCCAAAAGATCAAGCCCTTCCATTCCACAGAAGTCCACTGAATATAAGTTATCCTAGAAAGACATTCACGTAATCTTCCAGTGAAAGCACATTCAAAAAATAATTGTTTATGGTCCTCAAACATTTGCTCTACAAAAAACACAGCTGATAGAGGAAATGGTTCCATAATCTAATAACTTGTCCTGTGCTCAAGTGATTCTGGATATCCAGCCACAAGATGAAACAGTGCCTAGGGACATGCTTAGCAAACCCCACCAATTTATGCCACTTAACCACAGGTTTGACAATGTCAAGGATTTTCATATGCTGAAATTGTGGTAATCCATCCAAACAACACGATCAGCTTTGTAACGACAAGGATTCAAATCCAGCCATCTCTCTTTTCAGTTTCACAGCTCTACATAGTTTTATTAGCTCCAGTTTGAACTAATGAAAATACATATCAGCCTGAGGACCCTAAAATGTCACTCCACCTCCTAAACACTACCGAGCCACAACATCAAACATTAAACAAGCATGAGGATCCAATCTCTTTAAATGGTTCTTTCATCATCAGGACAATCACCGATGGTTCTATTTTTTTAACTCAACGCACTAATGCGGCCTATTATTGTCACACTGCATACAAGAAAATCGACAATTTTCTTATGCTTCTTCATGGCATTCTACCTTTAGCTGATTTCCTTGACAACCTTGCAGGGGTTTTCAACTGGTTTGCCTGAGAGACTTCAGTTACCACTCTTGAGAACATTACCTGGACTTGAAAACTGTTCAATGCTGAGGCCTGCTTATGCCGTGGAGTACGACTTCTTCCCTGCTCATCAGTGCTCTAGGTCACTTATGACAAAGAAAATTGATGGACTTTTCTTCTCTGGTCAAATAAATGGAACAACAGGCTACGAAGAGGCTGCTGCACAGGTTTTATATTTTAAGAGCCTCATGTATTCTGCCTTTTATCTTGTTAAGTTATTGACCTAGATTTCTCTATATGAAGAGAATAGTATTTGGTGGCTTATTCATGCACCTAAAAGGCCTTTGCTCATTTTTTGTGTTCTCTGATGCAGGGAATTATATCTGGAATTAATGCTGCAAAGCACTCAGAAGGTAAGCCCCTCATTGTTCTTGAGAGGGAAAGCAGTTATATAGGGACTTTGATTGATGATCTGGTCACCAAAGACCTGCGAGAGCCTTACCGCATGTTAACAAGGTAGTGTGGAGCAAAATATTACTATCATGAGTGATTGATATGAGGGGCTTCTTTTTAGTTATTATTATGTTAGTCAGATGTTGATATAGCAGATGTTAATTCTTGAGAAGAAAAATTGAAGAATAGTCATGCATAGAAAAATATTACATAAAGAATTGAGTTTATATTTGTAATATAATGGAAAACATGGTCCCTAGACAAGTCGTTTGCAACTTGCGTCTAGATTTATAGAATGAATTTTTTCTCCTGATTCTGCACAATATTTATTCCATTCACCATTTTCAGTTCTATACTCCTGGTTGAGATACTGTAAATTTGTAATTTTTGTTCCTGAACTGACACTTATATGCCAGCACCATGTTGTGCAAGACATGCAAAACCAGGGAATGACAGATTGCCTGTGCTACTATTTTT
Source organism: Camellia japonica (assembly GCA_030407325.1). Taxonomy (NCBI): domain Eukaryota; kingdom Viridiplantae; phylum Streptophyta; class Magnoliopsida; order Ericales; family Theaceae; genus Camellia; species Camellia japonica. Next base: position 63,214,573 of record JAPPVO010000002.1, read on the forward strand.
TTCTTTCTTTCTTCATATTGAACAGCTTTATGTTTATGGAAAATTGCATCACTTCCAATTATGAATATTTCAAAGAAAAATCTAAAGTATCGTATTGGATTTACGCTGTAAAGAAAAACCAGAATGTCTTCTTTTTATGTTTAGGGTTCACAAATTATGATGCTTGATTGAAGCAAAACACAGAGAAAGGGAGTGGTTATTGTTGCTTCTGATTGCAAGTTGTGCCTTACCTTATTTTTTTTACCAGGTCAGACCCTTAATTTTGTAGAAAATTAACAAATCAAATTCTTTAATTAAACACAATGAGTTTGTTTCTAAACTAATTAAATAAGTTTATCTTGAGATATTATCAATTATAGAAATGCCAAATTCCTAAAATTTGCTTTGTGAGCACTTCCAAGATTATTTACCCAAAAACATTTGGGCTGTGTTTGGTTAGCCTTTCTAAATATATTTCCACCCCATGTTTTGCACATGCCGTTTGTTTAGAGTTTTCAAAATGTAATTCCACACTCAGTTTTGAAAACTCTGTCAAAGGTAGGAAAATTTGGACTAACCGGTCGTCTGGCCGGTTGACCAGAACAGTGCAATTTTTATTTTATTTTTTGCAATTGACATATGTTAATTTTTATATATTTGAAAAGAATATTTTCCGAATTTTTAAATTTTTTTTATGTGTTTTAATAGAGTTTTGAGTTGTATGTTTGGTTATGAGTTGTAAGTTTTTGTATCAAATATCATATGTCACATCAAAAATTCCCCACTCAATTCAAAACTCTTTCACCAAACAAATTTTCCACACTCGAATCATAATTTCAAAACTCACAAACTCAAAATACAACTCCTACTCTCAAATCATAGTTAGAAAGCTCTACCAAACGCAACCTTGATGTCTCCATGGAAATAGAATGATTCCAGGCTGTTTCCTGTAGCAAATAAAGTGGCATATCCATTCCTTCTTTGGAGCCGCTAAAGAAACAAGGCCATGATAGTTTAAAGTTGATATGTGATAAACTTTGTGTATTACTAGCTAAGTTCCTACTTCCAGGTTCATTTTGTGGCACTTTGGAAAGTGTGGAACAATGAACCTTTTTTTTGTCTTATAAATTCACTTACAGTTGTGACCGCCATAAACTTCTGATGCATTGGTGTGCTATTCTAGTATGTCTACCAAACAACTTGTATTATTCCTGCCAAACCCCCAAGATTCTCTTTATGGCTATGCTCTAGATAGTTTCACACTTCGAAAGTTCTGAGGGTAGTGGCTGACCCTCTATAGGGCCATTTATTCATTTTCGTATGTTTGTTTTAATATTTGATTAATGGCCTGTCTGAATTGTTGTTTTTCCTCTGTTAGCCGCTCAGAACACCGTCTACTGCTACGATCTGACAATGCTGACAGCCGTCTCACTCCTCTGGGCCGTGAAATTGGTTTGATAGATGATAGACGCTGGAAAATATATCAGGATAAGCAAGCTCTAATTTCAGAGGAAAAGAAGCGATTAAAAACTGTCAGGATTTCAGGTTGGTACTGCTACCTGTTTAATAATGCTGGCTGAAGGGAAAACTCAAAAATAACCATCACGTCATTTATGAAAGTTGTGTGTCTGTACAAGTAAAGACTGCCAACATAAAGTTAATGAACCAAGAGGCTGAGCCATTTACGTGGAGACCAAATGTACTGTTCAAATATGTCAATCTATGTTGATATGGATGCTTCAAGATGTGTTTTAAGTGTTTCAGACATGGAAGTGAAATCCATATGGTTGCAGAACATTAGTTCTGCTTCTGGTTGTCAGATGGTTACCTTACTAGCATGTGCACGAAAAGAAGGAAAGCATTCATTATTAGTTTGAAGCTCGTCTATGAATTGGAGGTTAAGCATCTATGACACTCATCTATGTATTCCATGTGAAATTAGATGCTTGTCTCTTGATTTGGGCCTTTACTTTTTCAATTGACAAGTATTTAACTTTGCACCGGGTGTTGGCTTGGGAATTTTGTTTCTCACATACCCGTATATTAGGCAAGCAAGTTAAAACTTTAGAACCAAAAATAGACTTGGAGTTGTTTAATTTTAGAGGTATTGATTATTGATACCCAACTTGCGACTTGGTGCTCACATGGAGATTTGGCTGCTGATGTTAGTTGTTTAATTGTCAGGTGGAGATTTGGCTGCTGATGTTACTCGTTTGTCTTCTCAACCAGTTAAGGACTCCTCGACGCTGGAAAGTCTTCTTAAGAAACCTCACATACCCTATAAAATTCTTGACAAGCATGGCTTTGGAAATAAACTTCTAACTAGAATGGAGAAAGAATGCGTGGAGATTGATATCAAGTACGAGGGCTTCATTTTGCGCCAGCAGAGCCAACTGCAGCAGGTTTGTAATCAATGGTAGTAGATCGTTGCATTTCATTTACCATTTGTAAGTTATTATGTCCAGACATGGACCTGGTTAAACATGTCAGAGTTTTGCATTTTGGAACATGTATCACTGTCGACTCGATACTATCATGGATCATATCAGTCAGTCTGTATTCGGAGTGATATAAATTATGCTGACATATATGGTGTACATTATTGAGCATGTTACATATATGCTTATCACATTGTCCATTCATTTCCCTGTCTACTTGTAGATGGTTCACCAGCAACATAGGCCTCTTCCTGAGGACTTGAATTACTATTCAATGACAACTTTGTCCCTTGAAGCACGTGAAAAACTGTCAAAGGTATGTTTAATCATATATATGCTTTGAAATAATCTCAGAGGAAAATTTCAGTTCTTTTTTTTTTTTTTCTTTCTCTCTTTCTTTTTCTTTTTCCGGTGGCATTTAAAGGAATTAGTTGAAGAATTTGTATGATATGGACATTATGTAGGAGAGTGAAAATATCTGAAATTTTATCTGGATACAGATGCAAGGTGTCATCACCATCACTTAACCTTGATTTTTATGTTTTCATATTTTTGAGTGTGTGCTACCACAATCATTTGGCCAATGCTTGTGGATATATGTAACTTTTGCTCGTTTTATTTATAATAAAGATCTGATAATATAAACCGTTATTTATATCTGTAATGAGTGAAACACTTCTATATTGCTAGACCATGGCTAGCCCTATGCTCTGTTGCTTTTTTGCTTGATTTCAAAGTGCTTTGTGCTGTCATATAAGATTTCTGGAAATTTAACTCTTTAAACATATTGCTCCAGGGGAAACATCAATTTTGTGTATAACAAACCAAGGAAAGCGATTGTACAAAGGCCCAAACCCTAGGCAAATGTTGACATTTCATTTTGATGCATGTTTCTTCTGGAAGATGCATTGGCAAATTGTCTTGGTTCAGTTCATTTGGAAATTCTTAGTTCTGTAGCATTTATTTCATTTCTACAATTGCATTTGCTGCTTCTGAAAAATATGGCCAGCACAAACCCTAGGCCATCACCTAAGGCCCTATTTTTATTTTTATTTTCAGAAGGCCTTGAATCTTTAAGTTACTTGCTAAACGTCTGGGCAAAAAAATTGGCTTGACTTGTCCAAAGTCCCCAATAGTAAAGCCTGGTAAAAATCCTTGCACAAAGGCTCTCTATAGTGAAGGGCTTAAAAAAATTTCTTTTTGTCCAAAGGCCTAGTTGCAAATAAATTTCTTGACTTTTTTTAGTAGTTTAACAGAAGATGGAAGAAGCTTAAGAGTTTGCTGGCCTAAACTAGTACTAGAAGCTACCCTCTTGACTTTTTTTTTTTTTTGGTGAAGCTTGATGATTAAGAAATCTCTGAAGGCATGGTTTTGCTCAGTTATGCATTGAATTCTCTTTCTTTCAGATCAGGCCACAAACCATTGGTCAAGCAAGCAGAGTTGGTGGGGTTAGCCCGGCTGATATTACTGCTCTCCTCATCATCTTGGAATCCAACCGAAGGAAAGCCCAGGAAGAGAGGAAAAAACAAATGTTGGCTTCTGTCTTGACAGATACCAGCCAACAGGTGTCTGAAGTTCCTCTTTCATAGACATCATACTCATAAAATCTGATTTTGATGCCTTATTCATCAGGTTAGTATCCATTCTGCTGCCAATTCTTTTGGTTACACCCTAAGAAGCTTGGGCATGGGTATGGGTACAGTACGGGTATGTTTCCGGACACAGGACACATCGATTCTCCAAAAAAATATAATTTTAATTTACTATGTATATGAATATAAATTTAAGATACATAGATATGAGAAGCATCAATGTATATGTATATATTATTTAGGGTAAATTACAAATACACTCGCTGAGGTTTACTTAAATTATAAATTACCCCATGTGGTTCTGAAAATTACATTATGCCCCCTAAGGTTTCTAATTTCATAACAAATAAGTCCTTTTATTAATAAATTATCAAGTTAGTTAATAGTTTTTAATAATGTTAAAATTTTGTTTCAATTAATAATTTAGATAATTATATTATTGTATAGGTGAACAATTAGAAATTTCACTTTTTCAATTAATTCTGTTAAATAAAAAATTCTGACAGGGAAGTATTTGTAATTTTTCAAACTACATGGGGCAATTCGTATTTTAAGCAAACCTCAAGAGGTGTATTTGTAATTAACCCTATTATTTATGAGTGTATTTTTATTTTACTACTTTTTCACTCTTTATTCCCTTATATTTTACTTTGACCCGAAATAAGTTCTAAATGTTTTATTTTTTTAAAAAACTTACAAAGGTATCTTGAGGGGTGTCTAAACACAGGACATATGTGTCCATGATGCGTTCCTTCTAAAAAATAATAATTAAAAAAATTGACACACCACATGGCATGTTAGACACGTGGACACACATCCAGGCCGTGTTAGCGCTTCTTATGTTTCACCGCTTGTGATATTTTTAGTCTTGATGTGAATTCTTTCTAGCAATCATTTTCATAAACAGGTTCAAAAGAATCAAACTAGACCAAAACTCTGCCAGAACCTCAAGCCCAATCCCATCACATTGAAGCTGACTTGGTCATAAACTGCAAGGAACTTATTGTATCTCTTTTATGCTGCTGCCAATCCAGGAAACGTTGGATCGGTGCAGAGATTTGATTTACAACAAAGAAATCAAATGCTGATGAAGTGTCAAGTTAAAATGTTAGCATACATTCAACTGCCCTGGACTATATATCATGTCTTAGACTTGCTCTCATGTAATTTTATTTGTATAGATGCTGTAATTATATTTAACATAGGTCTCGAAGTGATCAATCATTGATACCTTCTTTTTAACCAGGCCAATAGTGGATGTCTTATTTATTTATTTTTGACCAAGATCTGTTTGGTCTGAACTTGTTAACTTAATTCCATTTTTTAAAGCATTATATTGTCATCGGACTGGTATGAGATTTTGTGAAGCTGTTGTGGGATTAGAAGATGAGGAGACAATGGTGTCTTTGATGGGAACAGAGAGTGGAGAGAGAATGTGGAAAACAAGAGAAGAAAGTTGGAGATTATTTTAATTTTAAAAAAAAACTAAAAATTAATATCTAAAAGAAATAGGGAAAAAATAGAGTATTTTATTGGAGATTGTATTTGAAAAGTAGTTTTATAAAACATGATAGTGTTGTTGGAGATGCTCTAAGGATTGCAGTGATTATGGGTGGCAATGCGGTGGGGGTGGGGGTGTGAGACAAGCATACCACTTGGCCATTAATAAAATTTTACTCAAACTTATGTTTAAATATTTGTCCATTGAAATAATTCAGATCACACAAAGGTTTTGCTTAAATTTATGCAGAGTTTGAATAATGTCTGAAAATGACCAATTGACTTTCTACTTATTGAATTGATTAAGATTAATTTTCAATGGTTCGTTTTACTCTCTTTTTATGAATTCGTACATATTGATTTCCTTAATTATAAAAATCGTACAAATAAATTATTTTTAAAAGTGGTTTAGAGGGATGAAAGTAATATATTCTTATGGTTAAAATGAGTCACAATGTATGAATTCATAAATGAGAAAGATAAAGTGACACTTGCAAATAATTGAAAGGTGTTATTATAATTAATCCAATGAATTAAAATCAAATTACGGAATGTCTTGACAATATACCCTTTTTGGCAAAAAAATTTAAAAAGTATTACAAAAAAATCAACTATTATTTCAAATTTTTTACATGTTTTTTCATATAAAGTTAAAAAAACTTTTAATAGCCAATTCATAAAATAACTCTAAAAATTGTCAAAATTTGTAGGTAAAATAACAATTCATGGTAAACTCTATCTTACGTTCGGCTTATTTTTCAAAATTCAACTCTGTTTTTAAATCATGATTTAGATAAAACATGTTAACTAAACATATTTTTAAAATGGGCGGTGCTTCAGACCCCCAGTGGGGGTCGACCCCTAATGACGTGGCGCACTGGAATTGGCCGAAAATCAAAAAAAAAAAAAAAACAATTTTTTTTTTGGACCAATGGAAGGGCTACACACATGACCCCCAGTGACCCCCACTGGGGGTCTGAGGCATTTTTCTTTTAAAATACAACTCAAAATTACTTCAAAACTTCTCTCTTCTCTTATTATTATTATTATTATTCAACTAATCAATCACCTTTTTCTCTCTCATCTTTCATCTCTCCTCTCAAATTCTATACATCAATCAATAAAAAATATATAAAAAAAAAATTACAAATCATCCCAAAATTATTCCAAAATTCATAACCAAACAAAATTTCTCTTTTCAAATCATGATTCAAAAACTCAAAACACAAAACATAACTCTACACTAAAGGCTTATTTTGGGAATGTGGTCAAAAGTCACGTTTGGGATTTTTTGAAAAAGCCAAAAGTTGCTTTTTTTTGTGGTTGATGCCATTTGGGAAGTTGGGCTATAAGTCATATGGTCATTTATGAATGGGAAAATTAGTCTTAGGTCCCTCTCTCATTTTTAATAATGAAAGAGATCCACAATATTATTTTATAATGTCTAAGGTCCCTTAATCCCAAACCCATATATCACAGAGAAATTTGTGTCTTCCGAATGTTGCTTCATTTTGTTTCTACTACCCATTTGTATGTATGTATAGAGAGAGAGAGAGAGAGATTAAGGTTTCTTCTACGATTGATGAAAAAAAGACTGTCTTCAGCCATGAATAAAGTCCAAGCTATACCGAAAAGGTTACGATACCCAACAGCTTTTCCACTGGTGAATGTGTAGTTCCCTTTATACTTGCTCACGTACTCCTCGATAGGTTTCAACCTCACTACAAACTCATAGTCAACTGCAAAAGTCACTGACCCTTTCTCTTGCATTCCCAAGAACAACCCAAAGCAATAGACCGAACTGTGTTGGTCCATATTGTAGTGGGCAGAAAGGAAAAAACCTTGCCCACCAAGATGGATTCGCCTGTGAGTAAACCCGACCAGATGGAAACAGATGCGCACACTCTTCTCGCTTCAGGTCCAAGTACACAACACATTGCTGACGTAGCAGTTCAAACTCCACAACCTTAACTGGGCGGTACTTGTATGCTCGCTCTACAAACCGATGACCAGAGGCATTGGCCTCCTCAGCAGCAAGAGAACGCTGACGGTATGGTGCCTCTGCCTTGAAAAATAGAGCCTTGGGAACGACCTTTGAAGATAGCTCTGGATCAAAATCGTTGCATGTGCGAACTTTCTTCAGTTTTTGGGAAGTCATGTATGGGAAACGAATGAGGCGACCAAGGCGTGAGCCTAGAACTGCTCGTCGTTTCTCCAGGTAAAGAAATTTCGATTTTGTTGAAAAAAATGCTAATGCAGAGAAAATTCAATACCAGAGAAATTTGAATAAGAAAGACCTATCAAAGAAATTTGAACAGAGAATTTCTCTGGGTTCAAACCAGAGAAAATTGAAATTTCTCTGAGTTCAAACTAGAGAAATTCTCTCCAACCAGAGAAAATTCACAAACAATTATCACAATCAAAGAAAATGCAGAGAAATTTGACATCTTTGCCATATAAAATGCAGTACAAGTTTTGACATCTTTACGCCCTTATTTTCCTCCTATTCAATATAGTAACAACAAGAGAGATTTTCCATTGGTAGCAATGGCTTGAATTACATATCCACCATTCATTTTTCAACTCCAAATTGATTGTTCTTATTGCATTTATAGTTCTGACTTTGAATTTTATCTGTATTAGTGATTATTTCAACAAAATCAAAAATTTTCTCTCTGGAGCCAATGTCTGAATCATGGAACATATTTTGCTTGAGGATTATGATTTTCAACCATAAAAGATTGTGAGAGGGAATTTATTTGGGTTTGAGAGGGGGATTTTCTCTAGTTTGAGTGATTTTCTCTGGGGTGGAGGTGAGATTTTCTCTAGTTTTGAAGAATTTCTTTGGGTTGATGTGAATTTATCTGGTGAGATTTCTCTGTGAATTTTGTTCAAGTTGGAGTTTCAAAAATTAACAATTTTGTTCAAGTTTGGAGATAATGAGAGTGGTGATTGTTTAGTCAAAGATTCTGGGGGTTTATGCAGATTATATGTGAATTTTCTATTGATTTAGTCACTGTGTGAATTTTCTCTGGATTTGGCTATTACGTGAATTTTCTCTGAATTTAGTCACTATGCAAATTTTCTCTGGAAAACTCAAGATGTGTTAGTTTCTTTTTGATATTTGGTTGCTTCAGTTTCTCTATTAATTTGTTTACTTGCTCAGATATTGGAAAGGAAAAAAGAAAAAAGAAAAATGTGATTTTGAATAGATTTTCTTTGGCTTGATAATGATTAGGTATATATTGATCTTGAGGTTCATTTTTGATCAATTTTCTCTGGTTGAGTCAAAATACAAATTTATTTGGAGAGAAAATCTCTAGGAGGTCCAGAGAAATTCTCTGGGAAGTGCAGAGAAAATCTTTGGGAAGTTTAGAGAAATTTTTTGGAAAGTGCAGAGAAATCTGGAGAGAAAATCTCAAGAAAGTCCAGAGAAATTTCCAGAATTTCTCTGGGAAGTCCAGAGAAATTCTCTAGGTTGAATTTTCTCTGGATTGATGTTGAGAGACCTTAGACATTATGAAAATATTTGATGTCCTTTATGCTATAAAATCTTAATACCAGAGACCTTAAAAAAAAAATCTCCGAGTACGAATATACCCTCCATTCACTTTAAGATTTGCCGAGACAAACACTTCACCATTTTGCATAGAGAGGGGATATTTTGGTCATTTTATATTATGATATGGTGATATGACAATATTAAAAATTATTAACTAAAAAAAATCAAAAAGTAATTGTTTATCAGCTTCCTAAATGACTTTATGAAAAAGTCAAGAAATTACTTTTTATCATCTTTCAAAAACAAGCCTAAAATCATAATTTAAAATTAAACTAAATAGATTATATATATTTTAATGATTAAAGTCATAAAATTTTAATTATTTCAGAATAGTGACTGATTTATAAATTCCCTAAATTTTTACTCAGAACTCCCGGAGATGGCAAATGTCTGTCTGACTTAAAATTCAAATCAGATATAAAAGCGGGAAAAAAAGCCCTTATAGCTCCATGTTCGAAGCAAACCATTGATCAATAAACCTCTATTCCATTTTCATAGGTTTTGCAGAAACTCTCTGCATCAATGGCGGAGAAGAAGATGAATCAGCCACTCAGCTTGAACCAGCGCCACAATCGTCTCCTCCTTGACCTCTCCTCTTCCCAATCTCGTCCCCATTCCAAACCCCCTTCCTCCCCACCTCGTACCCTTCTCTCTCTCTACTCTCTCTCTCTCTCTCTCTATATATATATATATATATATGTATGTGACTGACTTGCATCTATATTGGGGTTTGATTGTTGTGCAGAGGAATATGAGCGATCGAAGGTGAAGCTGGATTCATACGACGATGTTCCTCGATTCTCCGGGATTGGTGATTTTGATTCTCCTTCTCCTGGTATTCGTATTCCTTTCTTTCTGTATACGCTTTGGCTCTGTAGAGTCTCTCTTTTGGTATTTGTGTTAGTTTTGGTTTCTAATATGGATCGATTTACAGTTGAAATGAAGTCATCGGAGTTCGAGTTTGAAGTGAACGAGGAAGATGATGACTGTGAGAACTTTACTGCGATTGATGAACCAGAACCCAGCTTTTCTGGAATTACTGACTTCGATTCTCATTCACCCGGTCTCTCTCTCTCTCTCTCTCTCTCTCTCTCTCTCTCTCTCTCTCTCTTGTTTGTCTGTGTTCTGTTTGATTTTTGGTTTCTTAGATGAATTAGTGGTTGAACTAATTGCAGTGGAAGAAAAGCCATCTAGGGTCAATATCAATGGCAAAGTTTCATCCCGAGATCATATTGATGGCGAAGTGAGCACAGGTTCGTTTGATGTGCCAGTGATTGCTGGACCGACTAATTTCAATACTCATCTTGGTAATCTCTCTCCCCTCTCTCTAGATTCTTTGTGTGCTTTTATGTTTTGGATTCTTACGTAAATTAATTGATGGGTGAACTATAGAAGAAAAGAAGCCATTGAAAGTTAAGATGGAAGGAAGGCGTCGGCTCTGCAAAGTTTCATCCAAAGATGATAATCATGATGATGGCAAGACCAGAGCTGCAAATGATGACCCGGCATTTTCTGGGCTTGCTGATTTTGATTCACCACTTCCGTTGAGAAATGCAGTTGAGAGGGACACTGGTGGTGGGAATGAAATTAGGGATATTCTAAATGACTTAAGCTCCAGGCTCGAGTTTCTCTCAATTGAGAAGAAACGTGCCCCCAAAATGGTTGATTTGAGGGGGGAGTCTTTGGCTTCTGTTAAAGATGAAGTTTATAATCAAGCAAAGAAAGATGAATTGCCTGAATATGCTAGTGCCGCTTCTTCCTTTTCACTCACATCTGATCTATCTGATTCCTCGTCGGATGCAACGAATCAATCTACATTTGGGGGTGGAATTGAAAGCAGGGTAGATAAGCATGAGGATGAAATTGAGTCAGAGATTGATAATTTCGTAGGTAGGGTTAGCAGACCTAAGAATGCTGGTAAAGGACAGGAGAAATATGTAACTAAAAAGATGGGTGTGAAACCTTTGCCCTTGGGGCAAACTTTTGCTGCCAAGTTTGAACGACACGATGAAGACGACGATGACTGTGTGATTCTAAGTGGCAAAAAATTGGTCAAAGAAGCAGAGAGGCGAAGTGGCAAGTTTCAAGACGGATTTGATGATTCTGATAAGGTTGTTGCACTGGATAATTACAATGATGATGCTGTTTATGGGGATGGGGATTCCATTACTTATAAGGGTCCAAACTCAACATACTTATTACCTGGTAAAATTGCAAAAATGCTGTATCCTCATCAACGAGATGGCATGAAGTGGCTGTGGTCTCTTCATTGTCAGGGTAAGGGTGGCATCTTGGGTGATGATATGGGCTTAGGTAAAACAATGCAGGTAAAAGAAATGAAAATTCATGCTACTGAGTTATGCTTTCCATCATGATTTTTAGATGAATGATGATTGCTTTTTAATTTTCCTTATTGTAGATCTGTGGGTTTCTAGCTGGGCTGTTTCATTCATGTTTGATAAAGAGGGCATTGGTTGTTGCCCCCAAGACACTATTACCTCATTGGATAAAAGAATTATCAGTCGTAGGGCTCTCTGAGAAGACAAGAGAGTGAGGCTGTTTGACTTATATCTTTGAAATACATACTTTTGTTATATGAAGCAAGATAGCCAAAATTTATCACTTGGCCATCCTTCTGTGCAGATATTTTGGGACTTGTGTAAAAGCACGGCAATATGAACTCCAATATATACTTCAGGTTTGATCTCATGTCTACTACTGCTTTTTAGTGGAATAGAAAAAAAAAGAAGAGAATTTTTCTTTAGTTTTTTTTTTGTTTTTGATTTGCATGGCATGTGCTTTTTATCCTAGCTGCAAAACTATGTGAGCAGTCAGAACATTTCAAAAGAATGTTATTGTGCTATGCTCTGGAGATGTAATATGTATGGGCAACTATTACCTCATAAAAAAACAATATTTCCTAATAAAAATATGTATGGGCAAGGAAGATGCTAACTATGGATAATGGTTTGATGCTTTAATTTCGAATTAAACTTTGTAACAATAGCAGTGCAATTGATTCTTGGAAGTTCAAACCAAAACATTATTGGACTTGAGCATGATTTCAAAGTTCAACAAAGATCCATAGAAATTGGAATTCTTTTTCTAACAGCATGTCATGCATGTATCATGTTTACTAGGAGCTTCTTTTTTGAACTAAATTCTAGGAAAAAGCAGTAATGTAGATTTGAATAGCCTTTGTTCTTTTATTTTTTTGGTAAGATCATTCTTTTATTAATCAAATGTTATCAAAATTTTATGTTTGCAAAATTTGTCTCCCTTACAGGACAAAGGTGTTCTTCTCACTACTTACGATATTGTGCGGAATAATGCAAAATCTTTACGTGGGGACTATTACTTTCATGATGAGAGAAGTGAGGACGACATCACATGGGATTATATGATACTTGATGAGGTAAAATGAACAATGATGCTAGTGGTTCACCATTAATGTGCTTTCCTTTACCTGCTACAAGGTTTTTATTATTGTTGTTACTTATTGTTTAGTGCTTTAGTTTCACAAACAAGCATGTACATACATGTATCATGTATGTTCATACTTCCTAACTTCTAAACAACTTTACACTTAGAGGAATAGGTTTTGTTCTCCTCTACATGAAGGGGTTTGCCCAGTGTTATTAAAAGCGATAAGCGCACCAAGGCGCCAAGGTCTCCTGGGGCCTTAGGCTCAAGGCGCAAGGTGAGGTGCGGGTTTTATCGAAGTAAGGCGCACCATGGCAGGTTGAAATAATATAATGAGGCATATAAATGTCAACTAACAACAATAATTCAAGTTAAGCATGTATTTCAAAGCATCAACAAATTAAACCAACAAAACATTAAGTCTTTGCTCCCATTTATCCAATGAGGATCTAACAATCATCATTCTCAATATCAACAACACGCAACTCATAATTTTCTTCTTCATCATTGGATTTGTATCCTTCTACATCTTCCTTTTTTGTCTCCTCTGAATCTACCTCTTCCTCATCTATCAGTTGAGGTGCGTTTGACGATCTAGAACCCCTTGGCCTTGTGTCATGGGTTGCCTTGCAAGGCCAACTTCGTGACGTTTAGCTCGTGGTGGTGTGGCCATTTGAGTGCTCAAGAGTGGCCATTGGAAGTGCCTTAACGTGGCCCGACATTGGTCTCGTTTGGTGTAACTGTTAAAACATATTATAGATTATAGATTATGACTTTAATCAGAAGTTGTTAATTTGTTTGGTGTAACTGTTGGATTATAGATTTAAGTTGCTGAGTAGTGTTTGTTAAATAAGCTATGAAGTAGTTTTTTCAATTAACTTTTATTTTTTGTTATTCACTACTTGTCTACATTTCTTATAAAAAAAAAATAATAATAATTTATAATCCATTTGGGTCTTTTTTTATTTTTTAATCTAAGAGTATAACCATAAATTAACATGTCTACAGCAGAAGTTAATAATCAGAAGCAAGGGATGATCAGTTTCTCAGAATCAGCTTTTTTGAGTTCAAATAAGTTGTTAGAATCAGAAGTTGTTTGAAATAAATTTAACCAAACAGTTCAAAATAATTTTTCCAAAGCTAGAAGTTATAAGTTGACTCAAAAAAGTCCAAACAAACACCACCATTAGCTCCAAGCAGCCCAAGGCATGCGGGCCACCAGCAACCAGCAGTAGCAAGGCCGTAACCCATGCCAACAGCTAGCGCTAGCTGCCAGCAGCAGCAAGCAACAAGGCCGCAGCCCAACAGCCAACAGCCAGTAGCAGCATGCCTGCAGGCAGCAGCAGCCTAGCAGACTAGCCAGCAGCAGCCAATAGTGCACAATTTTGGTGCGTTGTTTGGGCATTCAAACGAAGGAGCTTTGGGTTGAAATTTTTATTATAAAGAGGTCTTGGGGGAAGTGTTCTCCCGACCAAGTTTTGTGATTTTTCTCAATTTGTGGAATTTATGAAAAATCATTATGACTTCTCGGACATATTGATGTTTCCTTTTGCCAGAGAGCTAAATGCTTAACAATCATATATAAGGGGGCAAAGTGTGCTACCTACTTATCTCCTCGTCCAAATTGGGCTTCAAGTGAGTAACCTTGGGGCAACTCAAGGGCGGGCTTTAGGCATCCAAAGGGGTGTCTAGAGTCTCCACGTGGGTTTGGGAGCCTCGTGGACGGTGCAATAATGTAAGCACTGTGCGTGCCTCCCGAGGGTGAGGTTTAGCACGTTGTCCTCCTTATGCCACGCGTTATGGCATCTTGGGGACTCGTTTTAGACCGAATGGGCTATCGAGGCACCACCAAAGGCCTCGTGTGCCAACTCAAATGCTTGGTTTGGGTTCAACCTAGCACGAGGGGATCCTGTGGCTTAAGCTAAGCGGTTGGAAGGCAATACTACATATGTGGGCTATCGAATGAAGGCATCAAGCTATGCATTGACTAAGTCCATTGAGGGACTACATTATACTATAAGCGAGTTACGGATTGAGATGTTGCCTTACTCATGTTACACGGTGGTGCAACGCTAAGGTGCGCAATGGCCTTAGGCGGAATCTAACACGTGTTGGCAAGAGAAGTACGCCGTGGGCAAGAGATTGACCCTCGGTGGCTTGTGGGCTTTGCATGACCAAGTGGCCATCCAATATGCATCTATTGAGGCATGCTTGACCCTATGGCACTTTGAGATGCTATCAAAGACCTAATATGCAATGTTGGCTTGTCGGCTAAGTTGAGAGCCTTCGCTAGCACATTGTTGTGTGGCTAGGCACCTTGATGACATGAACTGAAGTTGGGCGAGCACCTTGTTTGATATAAGCTTGGCGCTATGAAGCGACTTATGTCGTGCTTGGTGCACTTGAGGCGTTAGGCCTACTTGTGGCATCCGAGTGAAAACGGAGCTTCCTTGTGAAGTTGTTTTGCTAGACAAAGCATTGGGCCTTAATGTTCAAATGGGTGAGATCACTACCACTCGATTTGTCAGCGATGCCTTGAATGCAGCGACCGTTCTTGAGGGTGTGAATTAAGCAACATTGTGGCATTTAGTGTTTCCTTGCTAACTTGGTGTTTGCTAACTTGGTGTTTCCCTCACTTTGTGGACTTGGTGACCATTTTTGCACTGTGGGCACATTGTGGTGCGAGTATGCTACATTTGTGGACGGGTTGCTTTCTAACCAGCAGGGTTAGCATGATTGTGTTACTTTGTTGGCTATATGGGGATTTCTATCGCAGTTTGGACTTGTTTAATGCTTGTATCAGATTGTAGGCATGTGATCTTCATCTATTGAGCATTAGAGATGTATTTTCGTTGGTAGCTGTGCACGTGCTATGGCATTATCATTGGTTCGCTTCAGGAGGCTTATGTTTCGACCGTTCGTGGTGGCATTTGCAACTTGTGTTTGTTAGTGGTTTTGCATCTTCAGACGCATGGTTGTTGACTCTTAGAGGGTTTGTTCAGAAAATTTTCAAGATAAAATTTGAAATCTTGACTCTCGTGTGCAGAGGCACCGAGTGTACATGCTTGCTAGAGAGCGGGGTGATAGATGAAACCACCGTTGTCAGAGGACAACCATATAGCGGGATTGTGAAGTCAAGACATGATTTGGTGCCAGGATTAGCGCACCGTTTTGAGCATCCTTGTTGAGATGGCTAACTTTGTGGGTGGTAGGAGTGGTGAGCCTTTGAAAGGCGAAATCTTTGAGCTTAATGAGATAGTTGACTCGAGTGAAGGCAGTGGCCGAGGTACTGGGCAGTATAAGTTGAATTCTAGCCGGAGGATATGAGTTAAGACAGAGGGCTTGCCTAAGGGCACGAGCATATAAGATTCAGCCAGTAGGCTACACTTCGCCAGAGGGCACGAGTTGAGCAAAGCCAGTGGGCTTCAGTTTAGCCTGATGGCTACCTTTCTAAAAGTAGCATTAAAGTTTTGAGTTATAAAAGCATATTTAGCCAGTGGGCTACACTTTGTTAAAAAGAGCGAATTGAGCAAAGTCGGTGGGCTTCAATTCAGCCTGAGGGCTACACTTCTACAAGAGCATTGAAGTTTTGAGTTATAAGTACATATCCAGCTAGAAGGCTACCCATTGCCAGAGGGCACGAGTTTGAGTCAAGCTAGAGGGCTTCATTTTTGCCAGAGGGCATGAGAAAATTTGAGTTTTGCAAGAATATATTTTGCCAGAGGGCTTTAGCTAAAGTGCTATAAAGTTTGAGTTTGCTAGAGAGCAACAGCCAAGAGGGCTTCAAAGATTGAGCTTGCCAGCAGGCATCAGCCAGAAGGCTTTAGAGGCATGAGCTTGTTAATGAGTAGCAGCCAGAAGGCTTTTATTTCGCCAGAGGGCATAATACACAAATACTTGAGTTTAATAAAGATGTTAGCCAGAGGGCTTTGTGCTTGCCAATGGGCATTGTTTAATCATTTTGAGGAGCAACTATTGATTTGCATTGAGTCGACGAGGGCGTCGACAACTCAAGTGGAGGAGGAAGTTACTATGTGACGACCTACTGTAAGTTAGCTCGGAGGAGCATTGGGAGCATAAGGGACAACTAGAGGAACATCGCCTAGAGGAGTCAGCTCAGATGAGCTTGAGTTTGCTTAGAGGAGCTTGAGATTGCTCGAAGGAGCATTGGCAGAGAGGCCATTCGAGATGAGGGCTTGGCATTTCAAGAGTATTGGCAAAGAGCAGAGCTTTAGAGCATTAGCAAAGGGCAGAGTTTAGAGACGCTCGGAGGAGCTTTGGCAAAGGCCATTTTCAGAGTGGGCATTTAAGACAAGTTGCCAACAGAGAGTGCAACAATTAGAGTGCATTGCAGTTGGATTCGAGTAGAGAACAATGAGGGGAGCTTGGCTAAAAGAGTTAGACGTTGAAGGTAGGCCATCAACACAGAGGTGTTGGACTTGTTAGAGGAGCCAGTACACGTATTGCATCATCAGCTTTGTGCTACATCAACGAGGACGTTGATGGTTGGAGTGGAGGAGGGTGTTACGGGTTGCCTTGCAAGGCCAACTCCATGATGTTTAGCTCGTGGTGGTGTGGCCATTTGATTGCTCAAGAGTGGTCATTGAAAGTGCCTCAACGTGGCCCGACATTGGCCCTAAGCAGCCCAACGCATGTGGGCCACTAGCAGCTAGCAGTAGCAAGGCCGCAACACATGCCAACAGCCAGCGCTAGCAGCTAGCAACAGTAGCGGCCAGCCAGCAGCAGTAGCAGCCAACAGCCTAGCAGACTAGCCAGCAGCAGCCAACAGTGCACAGTTTTGGCGCGTTGTTTGGGCATTCAAACGAAGGAGTTTTAGGCTGAAATTTTTATTATAAAGAGGTCTTAGGGGAAGTGATTTCCCGACCAAGTTTTGTGATTTTTCTCAATTTGTGGAATTTATGAAAAATCATTATGACTCCTCGGACATATTGATGTTTCTTCTGCCAGAGGGCTAAATGCTTAACAATCATATATAATGGGGCAAGGTATGCTACCTACTTATCTCCCTGTCCAAACTGGGCTTCAAGTGAGTAAGCTTGGGGCAACTCAAGGGCGGCTTTAGGCATTTAGAGGGGTGTCTATAGTCTTCACGTGGATTTGGGAGCCTCGTGGACGGTGCAATAATGTAAGCACTGCGCGTGCCTCCCGAGGGTGAGGTTCAACACGTTGGCCTCCTTATGCCATGCGTTATGGCATCTTGGGGATTCGTTTTAGACCGAATAGCTATCAAGGCACCACCAAAGGCCTCGTGTGCGAACTCAAGTGCTTGGTTTGGGTTCAACCTAGCACGAGGGGATCCCGTGGCTTAAGCTAAGTGGTTGGAAGGCAACACCGCATATGTGAGTTATCGAATGAAGGCATCAAGCTATGCATTGACTAAGTCCATTAAGGGACTACATTATGCTATAAGCGAGTTACGGATTGAGACATTGCCTTACTCATGCTACATGTTGGTGCAACGCCAAGGTGCACAATGGCCCTAGGTGGAATCTAACACATGTGTTGGCACGAGGAGTACGCCGTACGCTGTGGGCAAGAGATTGACCCTCAGTGGTTTGTGGGCTTCATATGACCAAGTGGCGATCCAATATGCGTCTATTGAGGCATGCTTGACCCTATGGCACTTCAAGATGCTATCAAAGGCCCAACATGCAATGTTGGCTTGCTAGCTAAGTTGAGGGCCTACGTTAGCACATTGTTGTGTGGCTAGCTATGAAGCATGGACACGCCAGATTTCATGCCGTGGCGGTGTCTGAGACGGGGACACGTCGGGGATATGTACGGGACACGCCGGGTGGCGTGTCCCTTTAATTTAATTATTTTTTTGTAGGTGTTAAGTGTTAGGGGTAGTTTGGTCTTTATGTATTATTCTTATTAGTATAAGTAGTTATGTGTAAGGGGGAAACCCTATGTTTTTTGAATCAATAATATACAGCAGCTTTCTCTCTCTCGTTCTATTCTCTTCTTCTTATTATTCTTCTTCTTCTTCTCTTCTATAAATTCAACATGGTATCAGAGCACTATCTTCCTCCTTGAAGATTGTTGCTTAGGCTTCATACTGTTCCTGGTACGTCTGTTATAGCAAAGCAAAGATTTAAAAAAAAAAAAAAAAAAAAAAAAAATTACAGTATGCTCGAAAATTAATGGGTAATCACCCTATAATCTTCTTTTGATTGTTTGGTCATTATTGATTGAGTTTTCTAATTTTTTTGATTTTTCGTCAAAATTGGGTGATTTTTCGAAAATCACTGTCTGATCCTATTTTTTCTGGTTCCGTCCCTTATTCTCCTATCCTTGGGAGCCGACTGGAACCCTAGAGGGGTTTATTGTCCCTGGTTTGATGTATTTTGGCCCTATCTTGGTTTTTTATCGCTGTTCAGATGCTCTGCTTCGGTTTTCTGGCTTGTAGTTGATCTGGTTGCTCTGTTTTGGACTTCTCTTGGACTGTTTTAGCCTTAGAAGGTGTTTTGGAGTGCTGGTTGGGTGATTTCTGGCCTTGTTTGATATCCAGCTTGCGTTTTTTGCACCCTCTTTTCTCATCTCATGGCTGATAACTTGGGTCAGGACTCTAAGGGCAAGGAGGAGAGTGGACTGAGTCGTGGTCTGACTCTTGGTGATAGTCCTTCTCTCCAGATTAGTCCAGTCAAACTTAATGGTTTTAATTACTTGATTTGGTCCCGCTCCTGTAGTCTTGCCATTGCCGCCGGCGTTTGACTGGCTATATTACTGGTGGTACCGAGCCATCTACTGAGGATGCTTTATCTGCTCAATGGATTTTTGAGAATGCTTTAGTTATGACCTGGCTCATCAATTCTATGGAGCCTACCATTAGTCGGACTTTTCTCTTGATGGATACTGCTCACAAGATCTGGCTAGCAGCCTCTCAGATGTATTCTCAACAAGGGAATGATGCACAGGCCTATGAATTGCGTAAGAAGATTAGGGGTTTGGATCAGAAGGATCGCTCTCTGTCAGTCTACTATGCTGAGTTGAGTGGTTTGTGGCAAGAGCTAGATTTTTACCAGAGTTTTCAGCCAGTTTGCTCCAAAGATGCCACTATGTTTCAGCAGGCTGTGGAGAAGGAGCGGGTTTATGACTTTCTTGCTGGTCTGAATTTGGAGTATGATCAGATACGAGTTCAGGTGTTGGGTCGCTCTTCGTTTCCTACATTGCGTGAGGCTTATGCCCTGGTTCAGCAGGAGGAGAGTCGTCGTAGTGCTATGGTGCATGCTCCTGTTGCAGATCGGTCAGCGATGGTTGTTGGCCCCAAGTCACGTGATACTCCGTCTTTTCCGTCTCCAGGTGGTGGTAAGGGTCCATTGGTTGATCGGGACCGGTTGAAGTGTGAGTATTGTGGGAAAGATAGACATGATAAAGACCACTGTTGGAAGTTGCATGGCCGCCCTACTCGAGGCCGTGGTCGTGGTGGTGGTGTTAGTCCTCAGGCACATGTTTCTGAGACTACTGCTAGTGCCTCGAATGATGCTGGTTCTCATATTTCCCCGATGAGCTTCACACTCTCAGACGGTTGATGGCTCGACTTGATTCTTCATCTGCCTTAGCTTTTTCCTCTTCTGCCTCTTCCAACTTTGCTCACACAGGTATTTTTGCTAGTGCACTCAGTGCCTCTTCGTCGTCTCCTTGGATCATTGATTCTGGAGCTACCGATCACATGACGGGTACTTCTAGTTTTTTCCATTCTTATTCACCTAGTTCTGGGCGAGATAAGGTTAGAGTGGCTGATGGCACTTTATCTTCTATCTCCGGCCAGGGTTCTGTTCATTGCACTTTACTTTACACTACTTTCATCTGTTCTTCATGTTCCTAATTTCTCACTAACTTACTTTCTGTTAGTAGCCTTACTACTGCTTTCAATTGCTCTGTAACCTTTTTTCCGACTCATTGTGTCTTTCAGGAACTGGCTACGGGGAAAATGATTGGCAGTGGTAGAGCACAAAGTGGTCTGTACTTTCTGGATGCCATCCCTACTTCACTTTTATCCTCTCAGGCTCTTCAATGTGCTTCTGGCTCCTCCCTTCGTCTCCTTCATCAGTGGCATCGCCGTTTGGGGCATCCTTCATTTCATTTTAGAGAAACTTTTTCCTTTATTAGTTCGTGATTGTCCTAGGAATAACTTTGTTTGTGATGCTTGTGAGCTTGCTAAGCATAAACGTACTTGTTATCCTTCCATTAATAAAAGAAGTACTTTTCCTTTTATGCTTATTCATACTGATGTGTGGGGTCCTTCCCCTGTTGTTTCTACCTCTGGTTATCGTTGGTTTGTCACATTTATTGATTGTTATTCCCGTGTGACTTGGCTTTATTTACTTCGTACAAAAAATGAGGTTTTCTCTTGCTTCAAAAGTTTTCATAAAATGGTATCCAATCTCTTCAATGCTACTATCAAAATTCTTCGGAGTGATAATGGGACTGAGTATGTTGATGGCACTTTCCGGGCATACCTCGACGAGCATGGCATTCTTTATCAAACTAGTTGTGTTGGCACTCCTGAACAGAATGGAGTTGCTGAACGTAAGAATGGCCATCTCCTTAAGGTTGCTCGCTCTCTTTTGTTTACCATGCACGTTCCTAAGTCCTTTTGGGGGGATGCAGTTCTTACCGCGGCTTACCTTATTAACCGTATGCCATCTAGTGTCCTTCACTTCCAACTTCCTCTTGAGCTTCTTCCTGTGACTTATCCCATTTCTTCCTTCCGCCTCGGGTTTTTGGTTGTGTCTGTTTTGTTCATCTTCACCCCCGTACTCGTGGGAAGCTTGATCCTAAGGCTGTCCGGTGTGTCTTTCTTGGTTATTCTGCTACTCAGAAAGGCTACAAATGCTATGACCCTCACTCTCATAAGCTGTATGTTAGTATGGATGTCACCTTCCGTGAATCTGAGTCCTTCTTTTTTGGCCCTCCGCCATCTCCTCAGGGGGAGTGTGGTCTCGATGAGATTGCGGATGAGACGGCATCATATCAGCATGAGTTGTCTTTTTTCCTTCCTACTCAGCGGGCTGTTATTTGTGGTGAGGGGGAGCCTAGAAGTTCGGTTGACGAGGAGTCGAATATCGGTGGTCGTTTGGACCAAGCTGATCTTAAGACTTATTCACAGCGTCAGAAAGAGCCGGCTTCTCTTGTGCCACCAAGTCAATCATCATCTCCTATGCCAGTTCCACACCCAGTGTCCACTAACTCTCCAGGTAATGATCCTCATCTCATTTCTTCACCTATTGTTGATGGTCCTGTTACGGATGATTTGAGTCTTCCTATTGCTCTCAGAAAGGGGGTTAGAGCTTGTACTCAACACCCTATTTCTAAATTCGTGTCATATGATTCGTTGTCTTTTCCATATCGTGCTTTTGTTTCGTCTCTTTCTTCTGTGTGTATTCCGCAGGGTTGGAAAGACGCCATCAATGATCCTAAGTGGAAGGTAGCTATGGTAGAAGAGATGCAAGCTTTGAGTAAAAATAACACATGGGAGTTGATGTCTCTTCCAAATGGGAAAAAACCAGTCGGATGTAAGTGGGTGTTCACCATTAAGCACAATGCAGATGGGACGATTGAACGGTACAAAGCAAGACTAGTGGCCAAGGGATTTACCCAAACATATGGAATAGATTATCAAGAAACTTTTGCCCCGGTAGCAAAGATGAATTCCATTCGGGCTATCCTGTCATGTGCGGCTAATTTGGGATGGCCTCTACAGCAACTAGATGTGAAGAATGCTTTTCTTCATGGGGATTTGGAGGAGGAGGTATATATGGATGTACCTCCAGGATTCTCATCTCAGTCTACAGTTGGAAAGGTTTGTAGATTAAAGAAGGTTTTGTACGGTTTGAAACAATCTCCTAGAGCCTGGTTTGGTAGATTCCTCAAGGCAATGCTGGGATTTGGGTATCAGCAAAGCAATGCGGATCACACCTTGTTTGTCAAACGCAATGTTCATAAGGTAACAGTGCTTATTGTATATGTGGATGACATAGTTGTGACAGGTAATGATGAGGAGGAGGTGACCCATCTCAAGATGCAGTTAGCCAAGGAGTTTGAGATAAAAGACCTTGGTCCATTGCGATACTTTCTGGGATTGAAGTTGCTCGATCTGATAAAGGCATCTTTATTTCTCAAAGGAAGTACATTCTAGATCTTCTTGAGGAAACGGGCATGTTGGGCTGTAGACCAGCTGATTCACCAATTGAGACTAATCATCATCTTTGTAGTGGAATTGGTGAGCTTGTGGAGAAGGAAAGGTACCAAAGACTTGTGGGAAGACTGATATATCTCTCTCATACTCGTCCAGATATTGCCTATGCAGTTGGGATAGTGAGTCAGTTTATGCATGATCCTCGTGCAACTCATTTGGATGCAGTCTATCGCATTTTGAGGTATCTTAAATCTGCCCCTGGAAAAGGAATTTTGTTCTCTAATCATGGTCACTTGCGGTTGGAAGCATTCACAGATGCAGATTGGGCAGGCTCTATAGATGACCGACGCTCTACCTCCGGTTATTGTGCTTTTGTAGGTGGAAATTTAGTTACATGGCGAAGTAAGAAGCAAGCGGTCGTTTCTAGATCTAGTGCTGAAGCTGAATACAGGGCTATGGCACATGGAACATGTGAACTAATGTGGCTTCAATCTTTGTTGAGTGATATAGGGCTTGATTGGAGTGGTCCCATGACTTTGTATTGCGACAACAAGGCTGCTATTAGTATTGCACACAATCCTGTTCAACATGATCGGACTAAGCATATTGAGATTGACCGACATTTCATTAAGGAGAAATTGAATAAGGGTTTGATATGTATGCCTTTTGTTAAGTCTGAAGATCAACTGGCGGATGTTTTTACTAAGGGTCTTAGTAGTAAAGTCTTTCACCCCATTTGTTGCAAGTTGGGCATGAGAAATATCTTTGCACCAACTTGAGGGGGAGTGTTAAGTGTTAGGGGTAGTTTGGTCTTTATGTATTATTCTTATTAGTATAAGTAGTTATGTGTAAGGGGGAAACCCTATGTTTTTTGAATCAATAATATACAGCAGCTTTCTCTCTCTCGTTCTATTCTCTTCTTCTTATTATTCTTCTTCTTCTTCTCTTCTATAAATTCAACAGTAGGGAACACGGTGGAGACACGGCGGGGACACGCGTGTCCACCAAATCTGGACACGCGTGTCCAAATCTGGACTCACAGAGCAAAAGAGAAGAGTAAAGAAAAAGAGTAAGGTCAAAAGACAAACTTGGACATCGATCTCCATCCAGTCGACCATCATAAATCTCTCTCTCTCGCCTGTCGACCTCCATCAATTACCTCGACCTCGACCTCCATCCATCCAGTCGACCATCGTAAGTCTCTCTCTCCTCTCACCTTCCCTCTCGCTCCCGTCTCTCGCTCTCTCTCTCTTACTCTCGCGTCGATCGCTCTCTCTCTGCTCTCGTGTCTCGTGTCTCTTGCTCTCTCTCTTGCTTTCGCATCGATCTCTGCTTTGGAGTTGCTCGCTCTCTCTCTGCTCTGATCTGATTCATATGTATAATATTAATAAATATATGTATAATATATAGATATATTAGATATATTAATAAAAAAAAAGACATATTAGGTATATTATATATATATATATATGTATTTATTTAATATTAATAAAATGACATAGCTTATATCTTATATAATATATACTTATACATATTAATCAAAAAAAAAAAGATAAAATAAAATAAAAAAATTAATAGAAACATATTTATTTAAAAATATTATAATTAAATAAAATAATTAACTTGTATTAAAATAAAATATTTATAACAAAAAAAATTTGCAGTGTCCCCAGTCGTGTCCGTGTCCGTGTCCCCATTTTTTTAAAATTACCGTGTCCATGTTCGTGTCCGTATGTGTGTCTGTGTCCGTGTCCATGCTTCATAGGTGGCTAGGCATCTTGATGACATGAACCTAAGTTGGGCGAGCACCTTGCTTAAGATAAGCTTGGCGCTATGAAGCGACTTATGTCGTGCTTGGTGCACTTGAGGCGTTAGGCCTACTTGTGGCATCCGGGTGAAGACGGAGCTTCCTTGTAAAGTTATTTTGCTAGACAAAGCATTAGGCCTTAATGTTCAAACGGGTGAGATCACTACCACTCGATTTGTCAACGAGCTATGGCGGGATTAAACTTGGTGGAGTTTGAGAGCCACACAGGCAAAAAATTGATCTGCTGCACCACTAAAGGAGTTGGCCCATGACACCTTGCCCTCGACGACGATGGTTTCTTTGAAGTTGTTGCTCTAGTTCTCTTATTTCTTTCCCGAACTCTAGAAGCTCTAGCAACATCACCCTATGTCAAACTTTTATCATCAAATGACTTCGCAATACTTTCTTTAGCCCTATCCACAGCCTCATAAATGTATCCCATGGTAGGCTTTTTCTCAGAATCAACCAACCTAAGCACGTGTACAAGTGGACCTGAGACCTTAAGAGCATAGACATCAAGATTCCAAAATGAAGGCATCAACATAATCTGTGTTGCTTGTTTACCCTTTTGCTCCTTTGCCCGTTTGGAGCTTGTCCATTCCTCCAAAGTGAACATCTTTCTCAAGTTGTTTTTTTGTTGATGAATCTTAGGTAGAGTGAGAATGGCAGTTGCAAATCTTGTCTTTGTAGGCTTGACCAAATTCTTTAACTTTGTAAACATCCTTGTCATAATCAACACACATAGACGGTTATAAATATAACCGTGTACCCGAATAGCCCTTTCAAATGTTTTCATATGTGGCAATTTGAAAATATCTTCTAGTATCAAATCCGAGCAGTGAGCAGCACATGGTATCCAAAAGAGGTGTGGTCTCTTTGCCTCCAAAAGCTTACCTATTAAAATTATAGAAACAAAACACAGAAGATTATTTAATGACAACTAAACTAATTGACTTACTAACTAGCAAATACATATTTTTTAAGAATCAAGACAAAAGATTCTTACTAGCCAACACATTAGCTGAGGCACTATTTGTGATAATTTGGACTACATTAACTTCTCCAACATCATCCACAAACTTATCTAGTAGTTCGAAGAGTTTTTTCCCATCCTTTGAGTAGCTTGAAGCATCGATGCACTTAACAAACATAGTTCCTCTAGGACAATTGACTAAAAAATTAATCAAGGTCCTCCCACTTTGCGAAGTCTATCCATCTGACATCAAGGAACACCCATATTTCACCCATTCCTCTTTATGAATCTTTATCAACTCATTTGTATGATTCAACTCTTTTTTCAGATATGGAACTCGTACTTCATGGAAACTAGAAGCTTTCATACCAGGATTATACTGCCTAATAGCTTCAACCATTGGTCCAAAGCAGTCATAACTAATAGCATTAAGGGTGTGTTTGTTTTGAAGGATTAGGGGGTGGGATTGGACTATTAGTCTCACCGGACTAATAGTCCATTGTTTGTTTCAAAAGTTTTGTTTCGGACTAATAGTCTCCCGGACTATTAGTTCCATATTTGTGGGACTATCCTATCCCAAGGGGGGGGGGCGGTTGGGATAGAAACCATGAGATAACTCATCTTATGGGATTAGCCAATGAAATTATATTTTTGCCCTCTAGTATTTAATTATGTATTATATTTAGTAAAATTTAAAAAAATTTAAATGTCTCAATTTAAAAAAAAATAATTTTATTTAATTTTTATTTTTGTTTTATTTATTTAATTTTTTAAAACATTTTTTTATAGATATTTTATTGATGTTTTATTTTAAAATTTTGTTTATATTTTATTTAATTTCATTATTTAAAATTTTAATAGATGTTTTATTTTATTTCATTATTTAATTATTATTATTTAAAATAAATTTATTTAAAATTTTAATTAAAAAATAACATATATTTATATTTATATTTATTTATTTAATTAAAAAAAAATAAATTTATTTAATTGTGCAAAAAATAAAATAAAATAAATTTTTATTTAATCTAGCTAAAAATAATTAAAATATTAAAGCTATGTTTAATATTGTTATTACTTAGTAAATAATTGAAAAGGATAAAATATTTATTTGAGCATTTATCCTTTTCCATAATATCCCAAACAAACATTGGATTTACTAAAAATAGTCCAATCCAGACATCTAATCCCATGACTAAACAAATATAGGCTACAAATCCAGTCCAACCAAATAGTCTGGGGACAATGTATCCCAAGATTAATAGTCCGATGGATTACAATCCCCCCTTATCTAATCCGTCCAAATAAACACACCCTAAATGCTATACCTGCATGATACATCCACCTTGTGATTCTTATCAATGCTCTGTCTCTTCGTTCTTTCGTATAAGGATCATTGTGTTCAATTGATGTTTGTTTTCCCTTTCTATTCTGCACCACAACATCAGGATTAGGTGTGTCGAATACATCCATGGGCCCCTTCGTCTTTGACCTTTTTGATCCAACTAAAGAAGTACTTTGACTACTTGGTAAGGACCTTTTTGATCTAGCAAAAGCAATATCATTTTCATCCTCTTCAAGATCATTGTTCATCTCATCAAAATGAGGGAACAAGTTAATTTGCTTTTTCATTGTCTTCTTGTTTCCCATATACTCTTTTATCTCTTCCCGTACATCAGGTGGAAATTTTTGACAAGTTGCGACATTCCTTGAACCTCCAACAAGATGTTGTTTGGCTCTATAAACCCCTCCATTAGATACTTTACCACAAAAATTACACTTGAATTGGTTTGGGTTCTTAGGATCTAACTGATGTGCAAGAAGAAAAGCAAAAAAGAAAAGCAGTGAAGAAAAGTAGAGAAGAAAAGCAAGAAGGCAGAGAAGAAAAAAAGACAACATGGGTATAAGCATAAAATAAACGAAAAAGAAGAAAAAGGCAGCATGGGTATAAGAGCAAAATAAACAAAAAGAAGGGAAAGAAGAGACGAACAGAAGATGAAACAAAGTGGAAGAAAACAAACGAAGAGACGAAGAGACAAAATGAAGAACAACAGAACAGATGAAGAGAAGGGGAAGAAGAGACGAAGAACATGCCTGCACATTCGAATCTCCTGGACTAGACAACGACTGGAAGAGGACTGAGGAGTTCGACTACTTCGGAGATTTGGATTAGGGCTTGGTTTTTCTTCCGTCATTTGTTGATTTGGGGCTAAATCGTCAATATCAGCATATATATTTGAAGGATATAATCTGCTGCAGCTGACCCATGTAAGTTAAATTTGAATTAAAAAAAAAAAGAAGCCCTCAAGGCTTGTGCCTTGTTCGAGTCTTGCGCTTTAATCACGCCTTAGTGAAGTCGCCTTGCCTTGATCATTGCAAGCCGCATGGGGTGTGCATGGCTGGGACTTGCGCCTAGGCGTGCTTTTAATAACACTGGGTTTGCCAAAAGTAAGAATACTCTAATTTAGTGTAACCGTATCCAAAATTGTGATAATTGGATTTCTAGCTTGGATGAATCTTTATATTCGAATTATTCGATCAAATTGAGAGTTGTTAGATCCCCCATTAGGGTGTTGCAAAAGTAATGCAGGTTTGGTTAGTAACTGTAAGCATTTAACAGAGTTGAGAAGATTGAGAATTTGAAAATAAAAATACATTAACAGTTGTAAATGCAATAAAAAATCAGTTGAAATAAGAAAAAGAACTGAGCATAATTTAGAAATAACATGAGGGAAAAGAAAGAAAAAGAGCTAGGAAGCACGGATACGGATACGGATACGGGATACGGATACGATACGATACGGATACGGCGATACGACAAAATTTGAAAAACTAGGATACGGGTACGGCGGGGATACGTTCGTAAAAATATTATTTTAACAATTTTTAGTAATGCAGTATGCATAAAAATAAAACCTAAAGCAAAAGATAACTTGATAAAAAAGAAAGATTCCTATAAAACTAAGACTCTTCAAGGTCAATAGCTTCAACTTCTTCCCCTTCATCAGTGAATATTACAAGACCTTAACTAAAGCCAAAAAACCATTCTTAAATAAAAATTTCAGCAAATATACTTTTTTAAGTCATCAACGATAGCCTAGGAAGCACGGATACGGATATGGTGATATGGGAATGTGGATATGGCGATATGTCAAAATTTGAAAAAGTATGATACGGGTACAGCGGGGATACATTCGTAAAAAAAAAATTTATAATTTTAATAATGTAATATGCATGAAAATAAAACTTAAAGTAAATTAATAAATAAAGAGAGGGATTCCTATTAACCTAAAGTGCTCAAACATTCATAAAACATTCAAAACTAAAAGCAAAAGTAAATGCAAATTAAACATCATCCTTACATGCCAACACCAAAAAAAGAATGAGAGCAGAGAGAAGAAACGTGAGAGAGTGAGAAAGCGAGAGAGAAGTGAGAGAGACAACAAGGATACATCAGTTTGACAAATTCTATTACTTTAATTCTCACTATATTCCTCTTATCAAAGAACTAAACAAAATATTATAAATAATATGTAACTTTGAGTATCCGATACTTCAAAATTAAGTATCCGATACGTCAAAATTAATAAAAAATTAATTAAGAAGTATCCGATACTTTTAAGAAGTATCTGATACGTATCCGCGAGTATCCCAGGAGTATCGGTATCCGATACGTATCCGATACGGATACGTCACCCTGTTTTGAAGTATCCGTGCTTCATAGAAAAAGAGTAAAATCAATGTAAGTTCAGAAACCAACTTCATAAAACAGAATTATTAAAAAAATGCACTGAAGATCTAGGTATTAGTTTGCCTAAATATACTATCACTCCGGACCCAAAGCATTATTTAGGTGCCTAGCTTTGGGGAAACCTTGGAAATTTCTTTAATAACCTTTATTTTATGTCCTCTAATGTTGCTACTAGTGTGACTAATTACATGACTGTCGCTTGTGATTTACATTGGAAGTATGCTTTGATTATTAGCATTTTCTCACTTTTTTTTTTTTTGGGTGGTAATTTAGGGTGATTGAGTTAAATTACTGCTTGAAATTTAGTTTTAATTCCTTCTTAAACTTCAATTTTCAAAGATTTTTTATAAGTTTAAGTATTCATGACTAAGCTTTTATTATGGGCACACACATTTGTTTTCTTGGTGTAAATTTAAAGTTAAATTGTTTCATTTGAATATGGAAGAACAAATTTTCCTTTCAAATCATAATTACTTGAGAGTATCCTGTCATTCTTGCTTTATCATACTCACGTGCTCACACAGATTTTTGTTAAAGATCATGGCATCAGAAAACTAATTTGTAATGTTTCATCATAAAAAAGTTGTACCAGTGCACAAGGCTGATTACAGTAGGTTCTGAGATAGGCAATATGTAGGCAGCCTTAGCCTCACTTTTTTCGTGGAGAGGTTGATTCTTGTGAGTTGAACCCGTGTCACAATGCTGGGGCGGATGACACTTGCCGTTGTGCTAGGTCATAACCTCTAATAATTTGTGATCTTCAATCATCTCAGCACTTTTTCGCATCCTCATAATAATTGACACATGGATAGTGCATTGGTTTTTTGAGAAGCCTTTATTTTTTTATCAGTTATTTATTTATTATTATTATTGAGAAACCTTAAAGTTCTCCATTTTTTTCAATATGTTACAACTTTAGGGACATCTGATAAAGAATCCTGGTACACAAAGGGCCAAAAGTTTGCTTGAGATACCTGCTGCTCATCGTATTGTTATTAGTGGCACACCAATACAAAATAATCTTAAGGTATTGTTTATGCTATTGTGTGGTCTATTGTTTTCTCTTTATGTACGTTATGTACTTCATCAAAACTTTTAGTGCATATGTAACATGCTAGTATTAATATAATGCTGCTTTTTTTTTTCCCTTCTTTTTTGTTAATGTTGAACAGGAATTGTGGGCCTTGTTCAACTTCTGTTGTCCTGAGCTCTTGGGTGACAAGAACTGGTAATTACTGACTTTATTCTCCATTTGGCTTTTATTGAGTTCTTGGCTCTGGAGGCATGAAGCTATCAGTTTTTCTCCAGGTTTAAGGAGAAATACGAGTCTGCTATTCTTCGTGGAAATGAAAAAAATGCATCTGATAGGGAAAAACGCATTGGTTCAACAGTTGCAAAGGTGATAATTAGTTATATGTTAGTTGCGTATGTGTATTGTTTTTCTGCAGATCTAGATACTGAAGCCAAACTGCTCTGATTTCTCCTTTATGCCTTGTAGCTTTTTTTTATATTCCCTTATGCCTTATTGCTGCTGCTGCTGCTTCTCTTTACCTTAGCTGGATACCATGATAGAAAACCTGCATATTTTTAGTCACTATAGTTGCCTGTTCAAATTGTGTAATCAGCATTGATAAGATGTTGTCATTGGTCCGTCACAATTGCTGCCATCTACAACCATGGGGTCATAATTAACTTGAAATATTGACAAATGTATTTGACATAATTGGATTAGGGGTTGTTTGGGAAGTGCTAGATTAGTATACTTTTTGACTTTTTACGAAAAAACGTGAAATATGGGTTGGGTTTGAAGTGATGTGGTAGAGAGGTGATGTGATTTAAGTAAGATGATTGTGACCTAAATAGGATAATGTGCTAAAATAGCATGTGCTATTTTAGTACATGCCAAACAATTACTTAAATTAATTCTAACAAGATAACAAAAAAAAAGTATTGCAAATTTTAGGAAAGGGATAAATTAGATGTTCTCTGTTTTAATTTAGATTTTCTCCACTGATCCTTTGAAGTTTCAGTAAAATATTTTTACTCTTGAGTAATGTTAACATATGCATCTGTAGAACTTAATGCCATTGATTGTTGGCTCATAAACTTAGTTACTGTAATGATTGTATTGTATATTCTAGGCTCATAACTTTGATATTACCTGTCATGACCCAAATCACACCCTAGATGGATTAAAGGGTGAGAGGGATAACCATGGGCTACCAAAGCCTACTTGTACTGAGTGGAATGTGCATTTGGTTATAAATGATTCTCTTACTATTCATTCCTCTACATTATAGTTTAATGTGTCAAAGAGACACCTCTTGTTTTCATGTTAACAAATGTCACATAGCAAGTTATGTTTCACAAGATCATGGCAGTCTAGAATAGAATACAAGACAAACTCTAGTGTTCCAAGTGATGAATCTTAAATATGTAATGAAATGGTAAAACCTGTGGTGTGACATTACCATTTCCAAAAAGCCCCCAGACATCTTGATACTTTTGTTGGTGTTTCTAGCCTTACACTAGCCTTTCTTTCTTTCCAACGCCTTCGTTATACGCTATGTATTGGTTTGTCACTGATATATTTTCCAAAAAGGCCTAGCCTCGAGCTACAGTTGGGTGGGTGATTCAGTAATAGCTATATATGCCTAAAAAACTATAGAAAATGGATTTCCAATGTTTGGAAGTTCTTTATATACAAAGCCATAAGTTTGAGTAATTAAGGCTTTCCATGTTCAGTTATGTTTTGAACTTTGAAACTTTTAAATTTCACATTGACGTATAACTATTGAAACTGCAGTTAGTTTCAATCATCAAATTTTTGATCAGGAAAAAAAAAAACATTCTAGGAGAAGTTTTTTTATATAATTTAATGCTTTAAAATCTGTTCACACATTTGCCAAATTTATGATATTATGTTTTCAATGGGTGCACCCTCCCTGATGGTGCTTATAGTATAATAAACATTGTGAACTTTATTTGTATTTACATTTCTTGCATTTGGCTTTTATTTGTGTTTGTAGTCATCATTGCTAGATGGAATCTAGGTTCTCCTAAAATATAGAGAAGTATAATCTTCTATTAACAGTTCATTTATCATTTTATGACAGGAGTTTAGAGAACGCATTCAACCCTATTTTTTGCGGCGCTTAAAAAGTGAGGTATTTTGTGAAGATGACTCCACGGAGGATGCCAAACTTTCTAGAAAGAATGAGATTATTGTGTGGCTTAAATTGACCAGTTGCCAGGTATAATATCTTTAGCTCATTCTACATCATATTCTTTTGTAATTTTCATTCAAGCAAATGGTAACATCATAATTTGTTTTTTCTTTGGTATAGCGACAACTCTATGAAGCTTTTTTGAAAAGTGAGCTGGTTCTTTCTGCTTTTGATGGCTCACCTCTTGCTGCACTCACGGTATATGGAGCCCTTTTTTTTAGAATCTTCTCTGTTGTTCCATTATCTGATTGTCTATTGCTTAGTGCAGTGGTTGGTTTTCGTTAGTTTTGTATTTGGATGGTGATAGGCAATCACTTATTAACAAAGAATTACTTGGTTCTGATGCAGTCAATAGTAAACAAGTGTTTTGCCTTCTGCAGCAATGATTTAATCATGAATGATTGACAATGAGTGAAAGTACTCAAAATTGAAAAATTAATCATAATTCACTTTTATATGCTGTTATAGGTCTTTGCTCAACCAAGAGGTGGGTAAAAGGTAGCTTTGCTCTAACATAATAGTGTTAATACAAAAAGAGAATAAAGAAAAAGTATCATATCATTTTCTCTTGTAATAGATATACATGACTTTACTACAATAATTATTACTTTATCCATCAAACTTCATGCAGACAATGTTTTATCCTTAAAACAAAACACAACTTACTAGACAGTAGACACAAGCTACTATGCAAATATAAGCAGAATTTGTAAAACCAAAACAGAATTTATTGTTCAACTTGAATCAATCACATGGTCTTCAAATATAGTACATTATTTATCATCTTTCTTTAAAGGTTCTAGATGACTATCTATGAATGGAAAGATAATGTAAAGGTATTCTTATTTTGCCAAATCTTTTTTTGATTAAAAGAGACTTTGTTCTTTCATCCCAAAATGAGCAATCCAAATAAAATCTATTTTTTTTTTCCAAATCATTTAAATCTAATTTCACTTTTTTGGTTTCACTTTATTTTTTATTAATATTATTTTGCTTTCGTGTTTGATTTTCAGGAGATTATAGTTGAACATAACTCGTTGTATTGACAAGTTTATACCTTCTCATTGACTCTTCTTGTTCTTGGCATCTATTCGGGGTAGCCATTTTTTTTTTAAACCTGAAACAAGATAATAGTAAAATATCAAATTTTTTTTTTTTTTCTTCCAGATTTTGAAAAAAATATGTGATCATCCACTTCTCTTGACAAAAAGAGCTGCTGAAGATGTATTGGAAGGGATGGATTCAATGGTAAACCAGGAAGACACTGTTGTTGCTGAAAAATTGGCAATGCACATAGCAGATGTCACTGAGAGATCTGTCTTTGAAGAGAAGCATAACGTCTCGTGCAAGATAACTTTTATACTATCATTATTGGTCAGAATTACTACATGTTATTGAACTTATGCTCTAGATTTGTTGTTATATTATTTTGACCTGGTATGTATGATGCCTGTCACAGGATAACTTAATTTCTGATGGGCATTGTGTTCTTATCTTCTCTCAAACCCGCAAGATGCTTAATCTTATTCAGGTTAGTTTTAAATCACATTGCTTACCATATGCTATTGAGGAGACATCAAATTTTAGTGATCTTTGCACATATTAGTATGTTATCAAGTTAAGAAGTAGCGATACAAGATGATATAAATCCTCATTTTGGTGGATTGTTTTATCTGCAAACACATGGACATTACATGTCAATTACCCATGCAATGATAAAAGGAGATACAAATTCACTTGGACATTTCACATCAATTGCTCATGCAACGTGTACAACTTGGTTTGTAAATACTATTATTTTAGTAATTAGTTCTTTGGTTAACTAGATAGTTGGTGGAATATTAAAGCTAGGAGACAAGTGATCAAGTCCTAACCATATGATCATTTACTATATTAGGTACTTGTCTTGGGTGGTTCTTGAGCCAAGCATTTCCCATTACTTATTTAAGATTGAGTAGATAGTTCAATTAGGAAATATGTTTTATAAAATCTAGAATTTGATTTTATGTTTTTCTTTTGGATAAAGTACACTGACCTCACCTGAGGTTTCTCATAATTATAGAGACCTCCCCAGCAGTTTTTGAAATGACACCGACCTTCATTCTTGTTCACTTTTGAATTTTACTCTCCCTTTTATGTTAATAGACTTTGCGAGGTCATCAAGTTCCGTTTTCCATTTTGCCCTTATTACGTGTAGACAACTTTTGACCTTATTTTATGTGTATGTAGAAATAAATATACTTGATATCTCTGAGTAGAAGGCATAAATGCCTTTATTGTCCCGTGTATTAAAAGACAAAAAATGCCCCACCTGCACCATGATGTATTAAAGGACAGAACATCTCCTTGTAGAAAACACTTTGTCAAGATACTGTTTCTCTTTGTCAGGATACTAGAGTTGTGAACAAGAAACAGTATTTACGAATATTTTTACATTTATATAGGCTTACCTCTATAAATATTCTTCATTTATGACTATTATAACTTGTTTTTGGGAGTCTTTTTTTATGTATATTCAATATTTACCGTGTTTAGTGTACCTCGTATGAGTGGTTGTACTTCCATTTAAATAAAAAATTTATATGGCTTGCAATAGGAAGGCTAAACCACAAATTTTAAAGCCAAAATGGTAACTACATCCAATTCGTATGGACTTTTGGCATATGTATGAAATATAATTTGATTGATTTTGCTGCAGTGTATCTTCTCATATTAAATCAAACTTCTCTTAAGAATTTGTTTGGAAAACAGTCATTTATTGAAGGCATGAAATGTTGCAGGATTTGTTCTTTCCTTTTATTGATAGTTACATTTAAAAGCTTGAAATTATAGATTCTAGGTTGTTGAAAGATTGTTTCAGTTGCCCCCATTGAAGTCAGAGAGTATTTTTGTAGTTGCATTCCTTTTTAGATTGTTTTCAAATTATATTTTGCTTTGTCGAAGTTAATATTTTTGACCCTTGTACTCAGGAATCGTTGGTGATAGAAGGTTATGAATTCTTACGTATTGATGGTACCACCAAAGCTAGTGACAGGTTGAAGATTGTCAATGTTAGTGTGTCAGTTGAAAAGTTTCAATAACTCATTTAATTTTATGGAATTTTTATGTTCCAGTTTTCATGAATTGTTTACTTTCAGGATTTCCAAGAGGGTGTTGGTGCTCCTATCTTTTTGTTGACATCACAAGTTGGTGGTTTGGGACTGACGCTTACAAAAGCAGACCGTGTGATTGTGGTTGATCCAGCATGGAACCCAAGGTGCCATTTGCAATTCTTCTTTATTTGAATTTCTTTGATTATGATGATTACATAATTTGATGATTCTGAAACAAAGACTAGGTACAACTTGAAGATTTGCTGTGTGTTCCTCAAATTATGAACATATAGGGGCTTCTTGCATTTTTTTTACACATATTATCACCAACCTTTTGATCCTTCAGTAAATTAATTGGGATGTGAAGTGTTTTTGCTGTATCATGAACTATTTATTTGATTGTTTCCATAAATAACTTTCCCCAATAATTTGTTTGATACCAGTGCAAACCACATTATCTAAGCAACCTTCCCTCCTTAGTGTCTATTTTATTCTTAGTTGGCTAAGCTATGTCGTGCACATATATCACTTTACCCTCGGATCTAAATGAATAAATTTGGGAGCTATAACAAATCAGCCCTGTTGCTATGTCCTGCAATTTTTTGTTTTAGATGAGTGCCACACAAACATTGACATGCACTTGAAATACTTGCCTGAGTCCATATACCAGTGCAACAGGATATCCTGGTGATGCTTGACAGTTGACTTTAAGATTACATTGCTAAAAAAAGGAATACCTAGAAAGGAGCAAGCAAAGAGATAGGGCTAACTATGCATTCTTGATGCTATAACAACCCATAATCCAACATTGTTAAATTTAAGGACAAAAAAGTGCCCTACCTTGAAATGGATTGTTTGATATTTTCTGTATGTACATTTTTGTTAACTACGCATTCCTGTTTTATGTTCATAAACTTAAGCTACATATATACATTTTTTTGCCGTATGCATATCCTTATATTTTGAAAAACAATGTGTCTCATGTCTATACCTGTGTTTATGCTTCTTAAATGACATATAATAACATAAAAAATTATATATTTTGTATGTTGCTGCCCCCCACGTGTCCTGTATTGTTTTTACGTAGTTATGTTGTGTCCTCAATGTTGCATATCCTTGCTTCTTAGGGAGTACTTGTTTTATGTTTGATTATGGTAGGATATAGCATGGGTAAGAAGGGAGGATTTTGGCTGTTGGATGGAGGATGGTCTCTAGTCCCATGGTGGTGGGGGATTAGTAATACTATTGGCATTGGACTATTGGGCCTTGTTCCCAATCCCAAGACTATTGGCATTGGTATTACTAATCCCCCCATTTTGGGGTATAACGAATGCCATAGTATTAGTAATCCCAACCTCAGGGAGCATCTAAACGGAGGATTAGGAGACAACAAAAACATGTGCGCCCCACAAGTTTTATAATCCCTCAAACCCTTCTCGTTCCACCTCTAATCCTCAAAACAAACCTGGTCTAATAGTCATAACTTACTTGATTTTGTTCTTGTGCTTCTCAAGTAAGGTGATACAGTGCTGCTTTTGATACATGAGTTGCTAACCTCATTTTTTAATGCAGTACTGACAATCAAAGTGTTGATCGTGCATATCGTATTGGGCAGAAGAAGGATGTCATCGTGTACAGATTGATGACCTGTGGGACAATTGAAGAAAAAATATATAGAAAGCAGGTTTGTCATTTTTCATTCTCTGGTTGCAACATTCTGGTATCTTGTTATTTCCTTTTCCACATGTGGATTTTTCTAGCGCAACAACATTTTGTGAATCTTTACATCTAATCATAAATAATTTTTTTACATCTTTACTTGAAAACTACATTGTTGCAAAATTTTAGCCAATCAAGGTAAAGGGATGTTCCCTACAGCAGTCCTAAATATCTGTTGCATGAGTTAATAATAGTTGACTGTCTGCTTATGGAAGAATAATAGTCTATGTTAATGCGATATGGAAGAATTGCATGACTTAAATGATATTTGTTGCATGACTTCATAATTACCTTTAAAGCCAATAGGATCTTTTTCTCGTCCTATGTAAATTTTGCTTCAAACATCTACTTTCAGAGATGGAAATAAAGTATTATGGTCTATATAACTAAGTTGACTTCTGAAAGTTATGATGCAGATATTTAAGGGAGGATTATTTAAAACTGCAACTGAACACAAAGAACAGACACGATACTTTAGTCAGCAGGTAATTACTTGGAAGATTAGGCTTCTTGTTTAAACTTGCAATATTTATTGCTTCAATCCATCTTTAGGGTGGGATATTGTACCTAATTGCAATTTGATTCTTCCAGGATCTTCGGGAGCTTTTTAGTCTTCCCAAAGAGGGCTTTGATGTTTCTATCACTCAGCAGCAGTTGCATGAAGAGCATGATCGCCAGCACACGATGTATAGAGTTTATTGCATTTCATATTTATTTTTTATGAAGTGAAAACATGCTCTTGGTTTTCTTTTACTTATCTAGCTTATTTTCCCTATGAATCATGCTTTACACTTCTTGAGCAAAGCCTCACAAATCAAGCAAACCGAGACCAATAACGAGGATTGTACCTTGTGGGTATTGCCAAGACTAACAAAATCAACAATGTAGTTGTAACCCCAATTGCTTTGTGTTTTACTTGTAGGAACGAGTCTTTGAAAGCCCACATAAAGTTTTTGGAAACTCAAGGCATAGCTGGAGTTAGTCACCATAGCTTGCTTTTCTCCAAGACGGCACCCGTGCCAGTTGTTCAGGAAGAGGAAGAGGAAGTGAAAAGGTGAGATCCTTATGTTTTACTGCTTAGTCTAGCTAGCATTGCTGGCTCATGTTACTACCACAAAAGCAATTCTTGAAGCGTAGTTAAACGTGCTGCTATAGCAAAAACATTGTCCTTTTAAAAAAATATTGAATATTTGTAATCTAATAAGCAATTTACACTTTAATTTTGGAATTTGATTTCATTGGATTCATATTTGATTGGTGCAGGATGAAAGGAACTACATTTGTGCGGAACTCATCTTCAACCTCTCAGTTTGAACGTGATGTTGATGGGTATGGTTTTGAGGCTATTGCTTTCAATAGATTATTTTAGTAATGTGGTGAAAGTTTTTACCTTTTCTGCAGGAGCAAGTATGCCTTCAATCCAAAGGATGTGAATTTGAGCAGAAATAGTTCTTCCATGGCTAGCACAAGTAAACCGACGGAAACAGAAATCAAAGAGAGGATCAATCGGCTATCTCAAATTCTAGTAAATAAGGTATCATCTGCTTCTAAACCAGATCAAGCTCCTTTGTTTTGCCAGTTTGACCTCCTATTTTGATGAGAAGAATGCTTACATCGAATGAACAATATTTTGAAGAAAAACTTCATGACAAGTTATTTTTTGCTTCACAATCCTGACCAGCATAGCTTGTTTGTTGTACTATACAGTACCCTAATCCAATCTCTCCTCTTCTAGAAAATTGAGTTCATTTAATCTCTAGGCCAATAAAAAGGGACTTTGCATTCGAGTTGGCCTCATTAAACAAGTACCAACTCTCCTAATTATATTGAACATGTGAAACACTCAATCAGGTTGGATTGACTTGATAACATCTAAAATTTTCAGCACTTTTGCTTGCATAAAGACATCTTGCTGCTTAAAACAAGTTTTTATTTAATATTTTCAGGTTTTAGTATCAAAACTGCCGGACAAGGGAGTCAACATACAAAAGCAAATAGCCGAACTGAAGTCAGAGCTTGATATGATTCGGATGGAAAAAATAAGAGAAAAGGAAGTCATTCATTTGGATGATATAGCAGGGGAGCTTCAGAGGGTGTTAAATGTGTAGATAATTGAACAAGGTTTGGTCTCATGAAAAACAGTTCGTATGTTATTTTTGTCTGGTAAACTGAGAAGTTGTGTTGTAAAAACTCTTTTTTCCCCCCATTTATGAACTCAAGCAAGAATGTCAAACAGCCCATTCATTCTCCGTTAATCATTTATTATATGTTTAGCTCTCCTCTCAATCTTTGTAAGTTTCTTAAATTGTATTCTAAAAGTACACATGAAGCAGACTCGAAAAAGATTTAATTCATGAAAGAACTTATTGCATTGGAATATCACAAGCCAAAATTATTATTTTGATATATTGTTCTTTAATTGTTCTATCAAATAATTCCAAGCGCCAAGACATGTATGTCTAATTATTTTGTATTTTTGTAAATACATCAACCTCCTTTGCATTTGGTCATAATACACAAAACTATGCTCTATGTAGAAGAATTTGTGTTTATGTTTGGCCAAAACAACCATAATATTCTGGAAGTATTATCTGAAAAAGAATTCTTTATGGGCCCCCTATTATTCATTTGTTTGATAACTTTTAGTTTTTATTTTATTTTATTTTATTTTTGTACATGAATATTTTGAAGAAAGAATGAAGTGTGAATTATGGAAGATGGTGGTCGACAATAGAGGGTCATTGGATGTGGTGACTAGCGACGCAAATAATTGTTGAAGTTAGTGACCGGAATGTTGTTGGATGGTACAGATGTGAAGGTTGTTGCCACTACATGTTGGAGGTAAATTCAGAAATGGTGAAGATGAGAGAAGTGTGAAATCTTATTTTAAAAATAAATGAAAATATATTTTTTGTTTTTGAAAATTTTAGAAAACGGAAATTATATATCAAATAAATTTTATTTTTAATTAAAAAAATAAATGTAAAAATTAAACCAGGAAATTAAAAACAAAACTGCGTTTTGAATAAAGATTTGATTTGATATGTTGTGCTCCAATCAGTTCATCAAATTTAACAGATCATCTAGCTAGTTGTTAGGTCTAGAACAAATTTTTAACAAAATTTTTCCAAGTCGGTCATTTTGCCGGTCATCCATCCAGTTGATCAGCCGGTCGTCAACCGATGTTCTTTTAATTTGATGAAAAATTTAACATCACCTTCATTTAATATAGACTTGATGGTAAAAAGTGACTTTTTGGCTTTTAACCAAGCTTTTTAGGAGTGATTTGGGAAGTTGGTAAAAAGTTACTTTTTTTTTGGAATTAATATTTATTTATGGTGTCATATCACACCAAAATGACTAAAATAACCTCACTAAACTTAAAAAAATTACATTTGACCCAAATCCATAAGATGTTAATATTGAGGGTAATTGTGTAATTTCCTAACCTACTTTTTCTGCTTGCCAAATGAGCCGAAAAACGCAACTGTGCGTTTTGCTCCAAAACGCCAACCTAGCGTTTTCAACCTTTCCCAAAAGAGCCCTGAAGCTAAAAAAAGAACGTGTCTTTTGGAGATGCTCTAACGAACTAGTTTTTTGCCATTTTCGATATTCTGCATCAATGTTTTAAGAATCGAACCGGCCGGTTCAATTGATAAATCCGCTAAGCGAACCTAGTTTCGGTCTGGAAGATCCACAAAAACCAAACTAGGCCAAAAACCGACCTTGTTTGCTAAAATTGGAAAAATCGTTGGTTCAATCAATAAAATTGGCAAATCGATGTCGATTTCTTTTCTTTCTTTCTTGTATATATATCAAAATTTTGACTAAAAACTCTTACTTTAAGAGTCTCCTCTCATAAGGAGGAGTCTCATTGGAAACTTGAAGAAATTATAAAAGTCTATTCCTATTTATAAGAAAAAATTATGGAGATTTTTTTTTAAAGGTTTATGATATTAATATTTTATAGCATAAAAGACACTCAGTATTTTCATAATGTCTAAGGTCCTTCAATATCAATTCAGAGAAAATTCGACACAGAGAATTTCTCTGGACTTCCCAGAGATTTTCTTTCCCAGAGAATTACTCTGGACTTCTCAGAGATTTTTTCTCCAAAGAAATTCTCTTCAAAGAAATTCTTCCCATAGAATTTCTTTTTGTTTTTTACTAATTTTCTCTGGTTTGCTCATAATTTTCTCTGTGTTTTTGATCAAACTAGACCGTAAGTCATTTAGACGACAACAAACCAGAGAAAATTGAACAACCACCATTTTGACTAATTTTCTCTGGACTGTAAGACATTTCATACAACAGGTGCACCAATGTCGATTGAAGCGATCTTGCTTTTAGTGTACGCATCAAATTTTGCACATACAAATAGAGCAAATGAGAGTTACCTCGTCAAATAAGACAAATGCAGAGAAAATTGAACATCATAAAAAAAATTAAATAAGGCCGAGAAAATTAAACATGCCAGAGAAAT
This sequence comes from Camellia japonica, assembly GCA_030407325.1. Classification (NCBI taxonomy): domain Eukaryota; kingdom Viridiplantae; phylum Streptophyta; class Magnoliopsida; order Ericales; family Theaceae; genus Camellia; species Camellia japonica. The sequence goes on from JAPPVO010000002.1 coordinate 63,256,281, forward strand.
TACACATGTTAAAGAAAATTAAACATGCCAGAGAAAATTACACAAACGAGAGTGCTAAGTAGCAGTTCTCTCTTTTCTTCCAACTTCATTCCTCATCTTTCCCAAATTCTCTAGTTTACTTACAATTTTTTCTGTGTTTTGATCAAACTAGAGAAAACTGTGTTTTGACTTAACCAAAGAAAATTGATAAAAAAGGAACCTCAAGATCAATATATATCCAATCATTATCAAACGAGAGAAAATCCATTCAAAATCACATTTCTTTTTTCTTTTTCTTTTTTTTTCCCCTTCCAATATCTGAGCAAGTAAACAAATTAATAGAGAAACTGAAACAACCAAATATCAAAAAGGAATCAACACATCCTTGAGTTTTTCAGAAATAATTCACAGTGGTCAAAATTCAGAGAAAATTCACACAGTAGCTAAATTCAGAGAAAATTCACACAGTGGCCAAAATCCAGAAAAAATTTACACAGTAGCTAAATCTAGAGAAAATTCACACAGTGACCAAAATCTAGAGAAAATTCACACACCAAAACTCACACAACCCAAGTACCAAATTAGGGTTACAGTGAACTTCGTATATAGAACTCAAAATCAAAATATGTAATTGTAATGAAATGAAATGAGAATAGATTGAGATTTAGGGGGGTTGAAAGGATGAACCTGCAGTGACGGCACCGCCAGGGAGTTGAGGTACAGGTTGATGGGTTTGGAAGGGTTCTCGGACTTAAGGTAGAGAAGCTGAGTGACGACGACATGAGTAGTATCATCGAAGATAAGGCCATCACTACTAAAAATAGAGCCTTTTGAGTCGGTTTTTTTGAGTCGGCAAATTTTACCGTCACAAAAGGTAGTCTTTTTGAGACGGCACAGAGTTACCGACGCAAATACCAAACCTTTAGAGTCGGCACCGTTGGCCGACACAAAAAATTAATATTTGGTAGCATTATTTGAGTCGGTTGAATTTACCGACTCAAAAGATAGACTTTTTGCGTCGGCATATACCTTTTGCGTCGGCAAATTTGTGCCGACGCAAAAAATTATATCTTTTTGTGTCGGCAACAGATGCCGTAGCAAAAAAAATATTTTATAACCAAGATATATATATTTACTTGATTATATTTAATAAATATATTATATTTAATACTCATTTCGATATTAAAAATAATAGTTAAATTAAAAGAGAATTAGTAATATAAAACTAAAAGTGATTCTAATTATTTTATTTTATTTTTATTTGGATAATAAAAATATGTAGAAATAGAATTATACAAAATTTATTTAAAAGATTAAATATAAATATGTTGTGATTGGATTAAGAAGAAAATACATAAATTAATTATGTAGAGTATTAGTATTTCTTTAATATTATTATTTTTAATTATTCATAAATAGTGTATATAGGCATAAAAAATTTAAATTAAATATGAATATTTTGATAATAAATAATTTAATATTAAATAAAAAATTAAATATAAATTAATATTAAGACATCAATCAGATCGATAAAAAATAAAAATAAAAATAAAATAAATAATTTAATTTGTGCGATACATGTAATTAAGCACATTCTGCTTTATTTATTTGTATATCAAGATAATTTTTTCGAATATCATAATAATGAAATTATAATTATATGTATATATATTTATAGATATACTTTTATATTAATATTGAGTGTATATACTATAAATAATAAATATCTCAATTAATATCTGAAAGAGGTAGAGTGGTGAAGTGTATTTAGTGCGGTGACTTTGGGTCCGGTCAAAACTTGCAAATGGCGTGGGTTCGAAACTTCGGAGGCGCCTCAATAAGAAAATTATGGGTTAAATTTCTTAAAACATTGAACCACTTTTTGAGTCGGCAATCTGCCGTCTCAAAAAATTAAAACTTTTTGCGTCGGCAGATTGCCGACTCAAAAACATTTGCGACCCCACCATTTTCGACCCTTGAGTTGCCGTCGAAACGCCGTCGCAAAAACGTTTTTGCTTCGGCAAATGTGCTATTTGCGACGGCACTCTGCCGACTCAAAAGGCCCTGTTTTTAGTAGTGCATTGATATAGACGATTCGTTCTTTGAGAAGGCGAGAGAAGATGTCATAGGCTCTCTCACCTCTAGAGGAGTGCTCGATCACCATTGGTATCAGATTGTAACCCCTTCGACTAGCCGGAGATGGACTCAATGGGGTGGTCATTCCACGGCGGAGCTTACTGATTATACTTCATGGCACAGGGTTTGAGAAACCTAGTGATTCTCATTGTGGATTTGAAGGAGTTTTTCTTGATTCATAGATCAAAGTTTGTTGTTCTTCTTCTTCATCCGCCATTGTTGAAGCTCAATAGTGACACAGTACAAAGAGACAAAGAAAGAGAGTGGAAGAGAGAGTTTAGTGTGTGTGTGTGTGTGAGGGGTAGAGAAATGAGATTTGATTTGAGAGACTCAAATTTCTCTGTGATATATAGGTGTGGGGTTGAGGAATCTTAGATATCATAAAATAATATTGTAGATCTCTTCCATTATTAAAAATAGAAGAGGGACTAATTTTCAAAGAGAACCTAAAAATTTAATATTAGATTCAATCAAATTGTTTGAATCATATTTGATTAAGGAGAGTTGAAAATTTAATTTCCCTCCAAAATTAAATCTAACAATCAATTATTTGAAGGAAATGTTAAATTTTTAAAATTTCTTTAAAACTAATGACTTTTTTATTTTTTATTTATTATTTTTTTTTATCAATTATGACTTTATTAAATATTATTAGTAAATATTATACAATACTTTTTTTTTATTATTTTAATAATTATATATATTTTTATTTATATATAATTTTTAATTATATAATATTAAGGCCTGGTTTGGCATGTCTTAAAAAAGATAAAAAGTCAAAAAATTACTCAAAAAGTTAAAAAGTTATCACTATTCACCAAAAAAAATATTAAAAAATTAATTTTACACATAATTAAATTTCAAACAACTCTGACGTCCCACAGGCGGAGCTAACGTTTTGGAAAAATTGCACTTATTTAGGTGCACAAATAACACGGTGTTGTTCAGCCCGTGGGGGCCCATCACAGGTCCCGTTTTAATAATCTGAACCGTTGAATGTGTAGAACTCGTCGAGTACTATATGGCTGTAAAAAATTACGTTGATCGGATATCGGTAACTATATGATCAAATCAGTTAAAATTTATAAAATTGATGGTGTTATAGTTAACGGTTGAAAAAAAATTAATTCGATCAGATAGCTATTAATATTCGATCAACGTGATTTTTTACAAACATATATTACTCGACGAGTTCTACACATTCAACGGTTTTGATTAGCAAAACGGGACTCATGGTGGGCCCCCACGAGCCGAACAACACTTCCAATTCAATGCCCGAAAAGCAGGGAATCATGTCCCAGTCATCCTGAATTCATCCCACCGTACTGCCTATTCCATCTCAATTTTTTCCTATACACTAATTTATACAATTTTTTAATACACATTTTTTTCATAAAAAATCAAAAAATTATTCCAAACAACAATATTTTTTCCTCAATTTTTTAATCTAAAAATTCAAAAAATACACTTATTTAAAACATCCAAACAACTAATTCTAACATCGCGATTCCGCTGCTTCCAGCCAACGATTAAACCATTGATCCATCACCCGATTTCTTTTTCAATTCGGTCGCCGATCTAATTTTCAAAACATTATGGGGGATTTGGTGATAGCCCATCACTATCTAATTTGTCTTTCAAAAGGATAAAAATTATATAAGTACTTTCAAAATCCCTTAATATTTTAAAACTTGTTTCTTTTACTATATTACCCTCATATCTATCAGTTCTCCTATTAAGCCATCTTCACTGTGTATTTCAGAGTAAAATTTTACTCTGAATAAAAGTAAAATTTTACTCTAAATAAGAGTAAAATGTTACACTCTGAAACTAAAAGTAAAATTTTACTCTGTATAAAAGTAAAATTTTACTCTGAAAAACTAGTAAAATGTTAGACTCTACACAAAAGTAAAATTTTACTCTGTATAAAAGTAAAATTTTACTCTGAAAAACGAGTAAACTGTGAGACTCTGAAGCTAAAAGTAAAATTTTACTCTGTATAAAAGTAAAATTTTACTCTGAAAAATTAGTAAAATGTTAGATTCTACACAAAAGTAAAATTTTACTCTGTATAAAAGTAAAATTTTAATGTGAAAACGAGTAAACTGTGAGACTCTGAAACTAAAATTAAAATGTTACTCTGCACAAAAGTAAAAAAGCGAAGGCAGTGTTTGTGGCGGCTGAAGTGTTTGGCAATGACCACCTCTTAATAGTAAAATTTTACTGTCATTTTAACACCAGAGTAAAATTTTACTTTAATTCTCTCAAACAAAAAACAGAGCAATAGAACAAGAGTAAAATTTTACTCTCATTATCTGAAACAAAAAACAGAGCAATAGAACCAGAGTTTTACTCTGGTTCTGTCAAATGAAATTAGATCAAAAACAAAAAAAATAAATATAAAAAAAAAAAAAAAACAAACAAACAAAAATAAAACAAATTAATCAACAAATCAACATATCTAATTGAGAAGAAAAACTTCTAAAACTCGATCAACAATCACAAATCTCAATAAAAAGAATACATGTGTTCAACAACATTCATACACACAAATATATATATATATATATATACACATATATTCAAAACTCAAATCTGTGTTTAAAAAAATATGTATAACCAAACAACTCCACCAGCACTCTTCTCCACGTGGTCGTCATTATTGATCGCGCGTCGTTGCTGAACGATGTTGGAGAAATCAACGGAAAGATCGGAGTAGAGAGATATGACTTTGGATATATTACTGTTGATCTCTCGAATTAAGGCAACGTTCTTGACGAGGTCTGAAGCTTCTAGATCTGAAGCTTGAAGGAGTTAGAGAAGGGAGAGAGGGAAGAGACAGACAGAGAAGGTGGGGAGAGAGTGGATAGAGAAGGTGGAAAAATTTAGTTGAGGGTATAATAGTCTAATAAAATATTTAAATAATAAATTTTGTCCTTTATGCAAGATTTTATAATTATGAGGGAGTTTAGAAAGTATAATTTTTTTCTTAGTCCTTTTAACTAGGGATGCAACTCGGACGGGTTCGGTCGGGTTGGGAGGTTGTTCAAGCCCAACCCAAGTTGTGCTGAGACCTGTCCAAGCCCGCCCAAGCCCGAATTATAATCCGAGGTTGTCTGCCCAAGCCCGATCCAAGTTAAATCCGAGTTGTTCGAATTGCCCGAATTGTAAATGAATTTCAATTTTTTTTTTTTTGCAGCTACATTATTAAATTATTAAAATTTGACTCTATTTACAATTTTTTTTAATAGAAAATCATTAATACCATCAAAATAAATAATTTATATAATGTAAGAGAAATGCCACAATAGTAATCCTTACAATTTATGAGTGAAAATAAAAAGAAAAAAAAGTAAGATTTTATGTTATTGTATATATAATATATATTCAATATGATTTAATAATATAAATTATTTTAATATCATGTAATAGCTAATAATTTATATATATATTTAATATTTTTATATATCTATATATGTATAATTCGGGTTTCGGATTGCTCGGGTTGTTCGACGTTTTGCCCAAACCCGTCCAAATTTAATTCGGGCTTCTAAATTTTTGCCTAAGCCCGTACTGAATTTAAAAATATTTTGCCCAAGTCTTAAAAAAATTCGGACTGGACCTGGATTGAACCCGCCCAAGTTACACCCCTACTTTTAACAATGAAAGGAAGGCAAAAGGGATTTATAGCCAAATTTTCCAAACATTATTCCTCGCCTTGCCCGGGTTTAACGAACCAGTTTTTTTTCCACTTTGCGAGAGAGAGAGAGAGACGCACCCTCACACACACAGAGACTGTGTGCTTCAATGGCGTCAATGGTGGCGAAGAGCTTCAGCTCCACTCGTTCCATGATCACTTCACTCACTTGGCTGCAATTCCCTTCTCTCTCTGCAATTCGAGCCTTGTCTTCCTTTCTCGATGCCAACAATGACTTGTCTCCAGCACCTCCAGACCTCGACCAACAAGTCAACTTTTCACAATCTCCCAAACCCTCTCTTCCTTCTCTCCAACCCTCACACGACGCCCAACTCATCTCCCAAATCCTCCTCCAACACCACAACCCTTTTCACACCATGGAATCCTCTCTCCAACTCAATGGCATCATCACCCTCTCCCCCCAAATCGTCCACCAAACCCTAATCCGCCTCAAAAACGTCTCCAAAATCGCCCTCTCTTTCTTTATCTGGGCCAAATCCCAACCCAATTACACCCACGACTCTACCTCCTACCACCTCATCATCGACATTCTCGCCAAAGTCCGCCAGTTCGACGTCGCTTGGCAGCTCATCATCGAAATGGATCAACTCAATGTTAAACTCGATTCCACCACTTTTGGAATTCTCATCCGTAGGTTAGTCTCTGCTGGGTTGACTCGCCAAGCGATTCGTGCGTTCGATGATATGGAGTGTTTCATCCAAAATCAAGTCAATTCTGATGATTTTTGTTTCCTTCTCGATACCCTTTGTAAATATGGGTATGTGAAAGCAGCTACGGAGATTTTCAATAAAAGGAAGTGGAAATTTGAGCCTGATGCGAAATTGTACACTGTTTTGATATATGGCTGGTGTAAGATCAATAAGCCACAGATGGGACAGAGGTTTTTCAGAGAGATGGTGGATCGAGGGATCGAACCGAATGTTGTTACTTATAATGTGCTTTTGAATGGGATTTGTAGGAAATCGAGTTTGCATCCGGAGGATCGGTTTGAGAGGACTGTTCGAGCTGCAGAGAAGGTGTTTGATGAAATGCGTGACAGAGGGATAGAGCCTGACGTCACGAGTTACTCAATTGTGCTTCACGTTTACAGTCGTGCGCATAAACCTGCATTGTCGCTCGATAAATTAAAGTTTATGAAAAGTAAAGGGATATGCCCGAGTGTGGCAATGTATACTTCAGTTGTGAAATGTCTTAGTTCGTGTGGGAGAATCGAAGAAGCTGAGGAATTGCTTGATGAGATGGTTTGTAATGGGGTTAGCCCATCTGCCGCAACTTATAACTGTTTCTTCAAGGAGTATAGGGGGAGGAAAGATTCGGATAGGGCTTTGAAATTGTATCGGAAGATGAAAGAAGAATCTTTGAACTTGCCTAGTTCGCACACGCACAATATTTTAGTGGGGATGTTCATGAAGTTAGATCGAATGGAGATTGTGAAAGAGATTTGGGATGATATGAAGGCTAATGGGAATGGACCGGATTTAGATTCGTATACATTGTTAATTCATGCTTTGTGTGAGAAACAGAAGTGGAAACAAGCTTGCCAGTTTTTCGTAGAAATGATAGAGAGGGGTTTACTTCCTCAAAAGGTGACTTTTGAGACTCTATACCGAGGCTTAATACAGTCTAATAGGTTGAGAACATGGAGAAGATTGAAAAAGAAGCTTGAGGAAGAGTCTATAACATTTGGTTCTGAATTCCAAGAATATCACTTCAAGCCTTATAGGAGGTGACTTGACATTGCCGTTAAATGGATTAAAATCACCATCATTAGGTACATTTTGCGCCTTTGAACCAGCCTCGTGTTTATCTATGTATAGGACTTTTCTTTGGGATGCCTGATTGATTGTAATGGGAATAACCTCTTTCCCTAAACAAGCGAGCACATTGGAGCTTACAATGTTGTCTATCTTCATTTCATCTGTCTTAACTCCTTCATCCTTGAATCAGTCAACAAGGTAGGAAGACCATTAATCTATAGTGGAATAGTCTCAGTAGTCTGTAGAGTGGGTGAGTAGAGTCTGCGTTTTGGTGGGCACTGGACACAGCAAGAAGTAGCTCTGTCAACATAGTTCTTTACATACCCAATCTGCCCAGGAACAGCACAATGAGCATGTGCTTTGGCAGGCACGGGCTAACAAGAAGCAACAACTCCGTCAACACAGCTATACACGTAAGCAATCAGCTCAGGAAGAGCACAACTCTGACTAGTGAAGTGAGGTGAGGCAAGGCAATTAGCTCAATTGAAAGAGAGAGCGTAGTCGATTTGTACTCTGCATTGCTTGTGAAAATCACTTAATAAAATGACTAAAATCATTCTACTAAATAATCTCATTTTACTTGATCAATAATGAAGCTTTTGACCTTCGTATTCGTTCGCCAAATCTTGTTTAGTTCGGTCAGCCCGATTTTGTCAATTTGACGGCACGTATGGTTGGTGTGAACAATCAAGCCCAACAAGTGGCGGGCCGAGTTCAACTTTTTGATAAATTTTAGTATATTGTCACGGTCTTGGTTATTTCCAAGCACTCCGTGCGGTATTTAGACAATCACAAGCTTTACTTGTTGATGTTAAGTCAGCCCAACTCACAATCTTGAAAGTTTGAGAGAATGTCTTGTATTCACTCTGAGAAAGCTTGTATAACTCTTGGATTGATTGGAACAAATGAGTTTCTCTCCTATTTAGTCTTCGTTTGGGATGTGAGTTGATTTTTGACTTTTTGACTATTTTAGCCTGGGGCTAAAAAACCTTGTTTGAGATGGAATTTTTTGTTTTTTTAATTTTTTGTGAGAGAAAAAATGAAATAATTATGATTTAGATGTGATATTTTGACTTATTATGTTAAAAAACTTATTTTATCTTTTTGTGACTAAAATAACTCTAACCCAACACAAATCTTCATGCCAAACGAACTCTTATAGGCTCATTTGGAGCATTTAGAACACACAAGAAAAGAATTATGGAGAAGTTTCTCATGGAAGTTTTCCTTATCCTACAAGAGGGTTCTAGAATCTTCCCTAAAAATATCTATATAAACATTCACTCATTCTAGAAGTAAGTTGTTTGGGGTGTCCTAAATAAGTGCACTTTTTGTCTTTTTGGACTAAAAAGTTGAGGGAAAAAATATGGATGTTTGGGTTAACTTTTTGACTTTTTATGAAAAAATGTGTAATAAAAAATTGTAAAAATTGGTTTGTAGAGGAAAATTAGGATTGGGAGTTGTGCAGCCGTAATTGTTAACTTTTGGTGAATAGTGTTAACTTTTTAACTTTTTGAGTAACTTTTTGACTTTTTGACTTTTTTTACATACCCCAAACTTGGTCTAAGTATAAAGGTCTTTTACCACCCCCATTTCTCTAGGGGTTTTCATCCCTTTAATATTCACTTAAATGCTATAAAACCTCTTCTAGATCATTTTAGGTACATTATAGAATTATGTACTATATTCTCTCATTTTCTCAAATTTTCTAAGAACTTTCAGAATATTCCATTAACCTCTCTTCTTTGAGACTTTCTCATGATAGGCAATTCTGCCTAAAAAATTTGGCGGGACGTGACAACTTTATATTGTAGTAAAGCATCCCCACACTTACAAAGTTGCAATTGACATTTACACATCAGGAATTTAAAATCAAACAAAATCTTACATTAGATCCCACAATAGACCAACTTTAGGCCTAGTTTGATAAAACAAATTGCTTAAACTGAATATATTTGTTTATCCCAAGAACTACAAAAACTAATTGTAGTTCAACAAGAGAGATTTAGGCCTCGTTTAGGAATATATTTTTTTAGTAACTTTTTGATTTTTTGGTTGAAATATGATGTAAAAAAAATTAGTATTTTTGGGATGACTTTTTGATTTTTTATGAAAAAAATGTGCAAAAAGTAGAGAGAAAAGGAAATTTTTAACTTTTTGATATGAATTGTTAGCTTTTTGATTTTTTAATAACTTTTTGACTAAAAGAGACACTTGTCAAATGAGGCCTCAGTACTAAAAAATTTCAATGCCTAGTTTTCAATTTTATCAAAATATATCATTGAATGCTGAATATGCTTATAACGGAAGTTAGTTTTCATTTCTATTCCCAACTAACATACTTATCTAAAAAATTTCAAATTTAAAAATTCAGTACCTAAATATTTTGGCAATATAAATTGGAATAAAGCTTCGTCGCTCGAATTTTCTCCCCCCTAATCCCCCGAATGCCCAAAACGACGTCGTTTTGGGCATTCTTTTTTTTTTTTTTTCTTCGTCTTCTTCAACGAGTTTGAGACAGAGAGAGAGGGAGAGGGAGAGGGAGAGGGAGGGGAGGGGAAGAGAGGGGAGCAGCAGCTCCGATTACCTCCGACCGTCGTCGTCGCAGCAGCAGCTCCGATCGCCGATCGTCAGCTCATCGCAGCCCGTTCGTCGCAGCAACCGCCCGTCGCCCGTCGCAGCTCCGGCCCCGCCTCCGTCTCCTCCTCCCCCTGTGGTTATGGCCCCCTCCAGTCCTCATCCTCCCTCCTCCTCCTCCTTCCTTCTCTTCTCTTCTCCTTCTCTGCTTCTGAAGAAAAAAAAAAAAAAAAATTAGGCGGATTCGGAGAGCTCATTTTCGAGCTCCCTAGCATTACTCTATAAATTGAGTATTTTTTAGTACCTAGTTTTCAATTTAGCAAACAGCTCCTTGCATAATTTGCTATTAGATCCTTTACAACATGTAAGAACATCTCCAACGGTGAACCAAAATTTTTACCAACTTTGAGTAAAAAAAAGTCAATTTTCTCAATCTGATACCATTTTGCTCCAACCGTGCATCAAAAGGGAAGTGGTCAACCGGTTAGTTGACCGGCTGGTCGACCGGTAAGGCAAATTTTTATTTTTTAGTTTTTATTTTTTTTTTAACCTGTTTGAACCTTTTTGACTGGTTTGAACCTACCTATTTGAAAGGGAACCGGTCGACCGGTTGGTCAACCGGCCGGACAACCGGTTGGTTGACCGGTTGGCCCACCTCAACGGTAACGCACAGTGAAATGGTAAAATTTAGAACCTGTTCTCACTTTGATGAATTTTTTGTTTCATTCTCATTTTGATACCAATTTAGTGAAACCATTGGAGCTCAAAAAAGTGACTTTTTCACCAAATTTCAAATTTGATACAAAGTTTGATTCACCGTTGGAGATGGTCTAAGGCAGCATACTGAAATTGAAAAAAACCCATATTTTTCAATATTTTCTCTAAGAAGTTCAAATATTTGGTCATCCTTCGTAATTGCACCAACCAGCATCACCGGATAAACCATTCATGAAGAGCCTGTGAACTCAACTTCAATACAATAGAAAATGAGATGGAACATCTACAACATACACTCACAATTCTGTTGAACTCCTTTTTTTAGCTTCTCCAAAAATACTTTGCACTATCTAGTACAGAATAATAGTATAGAGTATATAAGAGGATGGTAAACTATTGACAGGTTTCGAGAGCATATCAAAACCTCAAATCTGAACAGATTGTGTAAGAAGAATGTATTTTAATTAATTTTCCAGAAAGTAATATCTAAGAACTCATTTACCAGCAAAAATCTGCAAGAAAAATAACAAAAGATGACTAGAGCATAGACCAACTATTTGGGTGCTTTATCAGCAGGTGGGGGTGCCTTGTCAGCTACTGCAGGAGAACTCGTTGATGCTTCAGTTTCAACAAGTTTGCGGAGCCTTTCTTGAAGAACTCGAACTCTGTCCTCAGTTTTGCGAAGTTTCCTCCATCTGTAGGCAAACCAGAGGCCGAATCCACCATACACAACAATATAGGAACCCCATACATAGGGGTAAGTTTCTGCGTTCTCTTTAACTTTGCGATACTGTTCCTCTATCTTCCCTCTCCAGTTAATGATTGAAGGGTTTGCTGCTTGATGTTCATCTTCTTTCTGTGGAGTTGTCATTCTCTCTCTCTCTCTCTTGTTCTGTTCTTTTCTTTTCTTTTTTTTTTGGGACTCGTTTTGGCTAATGACAGATTGAGGAGTAACACAAGATGGTGCCTAGATGTTCCATTACTTGGCTGCACATGGAAAAACAACGAGGTGAGTTACACACAGCTGTTTTTTTCACATGCAGTCACCAAAATTAAATAAATATTAACCACATAAACAAGCACAATTTTCAGCAAATCACGCAACTAGTCAATGGAGATGTTAAAATTATGTGCTATATGACACAAGGTGATAAAAGTTTATGTTAGTTTAGTGTGTGTGTGGGTGTTACAATGGATAGTGTGTATTAAGGAAAATTTGGGTACACTTGAATATATTTTTCAACACTAAAACTTCAAAATAAATTCTATATTTTATAAGAATAAAACTTAAAAAAAAAAAAAAAAAAACTCTGATCAGCTCTGTGTTAGTTCAGACTCTACAGTTAGCATACAAAACAAACAAATAAACATCTGATCCTAACATCTAACACTAACGCACACCTAAACACATTCATTGGAACAACGAGACACCTTCACTCTTCCCTTTCTGCTAACATCTTACACCAACACACATACACACAAACACATCTATTGGAGCTACTCTTGGTAGATTCCAGTTTTGTTAAATACCATGAACAAACTACGCAACCAAACTTCTAAACACTATTAGACCATAATCGAATATTTCAGTAGACCAAATTGCACAAGAACTGGTTCTTATCACTACACCAGATTGACTTTATTTTAATATCGTGAACTAATTAATTATGTTTGATAAAAAGAGAAAAGGAAAGGACATATTAGCAAAAATAAAATACACAATTATCTCTTGTTATTATCTACTTTATCTACAAAAAAAATGCCCGAATGCTTCTCTATATAGAGAATTAACATTTTTCCTAAATCAAACACTCTCATAATCACTTCTTTTTCTTTCTTTTTTTCCTTTTCTCCTGATAGTGGTAAGAACTTCATAAGGGGAGGGGACTCAAAACTTCCATTCAGACAATTGAATCGAAATTCACTTTTTAAAGACAATGCAATTCAAGTTTATATAGTGCATTAGGTAAAATAATGAATTACAAGTTATTACAGTAATAGATTTCTTTTCATATGCATTACCCCGGTCCTTGATAAATTTCCAACTTGAATTCTATAATTTTCAATGCAAGATTTGATTATACGTGCTTCTCACCATCTTCATATTCCAACAAAGCAAAGAACTATAGACACTCTACACACAGACACAACGCGACATGACATGGACATGGAAAAAATATATATATATACATACATTATAAGTAATTTATTCAAAGATGAGGAAGAAAATGCAACACAACACTAATTAAAATTTTAAAAACATATATTCCAAGCTTAAGCATCAACACATAAATCATTCACATATGATTCCTAAAAGATAACAATAAAAATTAAAAGAAACAGTATATATTACATGTTTTCATGCAAAGAACATTATGACATTTTCCTATAACGTAACAATAAAAATTAAAATTAAAATCATACAGCAATAACAGAGAATATGGAGAAGAATTAAGGGCAACATTTATATCTGAACAAAAATTAAAGACACATCTTTGAGCAAACCAAAACCCAAAATCCTAAAACCCAAATAAATCAAACGAAAGTGAGAGAACACGTAAGAAATGTAAAGAGAAGTGAACCAATTGAGCATAATCAGGTTATGAGAAAAGCTTTTTTCCTCTGTTGGCAATTACTACAGATTTACGGTGGGTGAAGAATAAGAAAGAGAAAGGTTAGGGAGAAGAAGAGGAAAGATGAGAGAGAAAGGTTCAGAGGGTGAGAGAGAGTGGTATTACCTGAAACGATTCGGCCGGCGACTGCTTTGCTTCTTTCCTTCAGCTGTTCTCTCTCTCTCTCTCTCCCCGTCAATATGCAACTAGGGTTTTTGCTTGAACACATGAAAAGTTGTTTTATTTGCCGTTTGTCAATTGTTTTTTTTTTTTAAACTATTTGTTTGGAAATAGGTTATTTTTGTAATTTTTTTATTTTTTATGAAAAGCTATGTAAAAAAATAGAAAGAGTGATGTGATAATTTATAATGACTTTTTAACTTTTTTGACTAAAATATTTTAGTCCCCAAACAAGGCGGCACATTAAAAAATTTGTTTCGTTTGGTTTTTTTTTTTTTTTTTATAAGAGAAAAAATAAAATAATTATAATTTGGACATAATATTTTATCTTGTTAATTTATTTAATTTATTTTTTCTTTTATATATATATATATATTTTTTTTAAGTTAAAAAAATAAATGTCAAACGAAGCTGTTAATACATGAATTACATAATTTAATATTGGATTTTATATTGTTTTAGGAAATTTGGTTAGAAACCCTCATTAAAAATTTATACTAATATAAGAGCATGTTGTATCCTTTTTTTATGATTATTAAATTTGAGTAAAAATTTTATCTGATATTACGTGCTTCAATAAATTTCATCAAAATATTAGAGGATCAAGCAGATGTCTGGTCGGTTGACTGGCCAGTATAATTTTTTCACAAATTTTTGTAAGAAGGTGGTCATTCGGAAGGATAACTGGTTGAACATCTGATTGATCATCTGGTGGTGAAAATAACATGTAACTTCAACGACTATGAATAATGAAATGACGAAAGGTTCCAACCGTCTTCAATTTGGTAAAAAATTTATCATATCCTCAATTTGATACTCATATGAGAAACTATTAGAGCAACAAAAAAAAAAAAAAATCTCATCAAATTTAAATTTGATGGAACAATAGGTACCCCTCTCAACACAACCAACACACACACACACACACACACACACACACACACAACTTTCATAATTTTGGAATTGTGTGGTGTAATGTATAATTTTAATTTTATTCTTTTTTTTTGTGGAAAGTTTGTACGAAAAAGAAGAAATAACTTAAATTTTTAACTTTTGTTTTGTGATTATTAGTTTTTAGGATAAATTACAAACACACCCATTGTGGTTTACTTAAATTACAAATTATCTCTGATGGTTTTAGAAATTACATTATGCCTTTTAAAGTTTCTACACAAATAGGTCTTTTTATTATGGGATTTTTATTGATAAGTCCAATTTAGAAGTGTTTTAACCTAAGAAGTCCATGAAGGAATTTTTTAACCCATTTAGTCCCATGTATGTATAGTTTTATTCCATAAAGTCCATTTTCTTGATTTACACTATTTTCTTGGACACTTATGCCCTTATATTCAATTTTGATACCCTTATAAATATTTTTTGAACGATTAGCAATTTAATGATGTGAACATTCATATTTTAAAATTCACATTGGTAGGAATGTAAAATTGGCCCGTGGGCGGCCCGAAACCCTTCCGCTAGCCGGAGCGGACCCGGCCCGTTAACAATGTGAATATTCACGTTGACATGTTAACATTCACATTAATAGGAGTGTAAAATTGGCCCGCGTCCTATGGCGGCGCGAAACTCGCTCGCGGCTCATGGGCGGCCCGGGGCGGGCCCGGTCCGGCCCATTGACAATGTGAATATTCACATTGACATGTTAACATTTATATTGATAAGAGTATAAAATTGGCCCGCGGCCCATGGGCGGCCAAAAACCCGCCCGCGGCGCGGGGAGGGCCCGGCCCGGCCCGTTGACAATGTAAATATTCACATTGACATGTTAACATTCACATTGATAGGAGTGTAAAATTAGTTCGCGCCTCGTGGCTGATTAAAACCCGCCTACGGCCCGTGGGCGGGCCGGGGTAGGCCCGGCCCGACCTATTGACAATGTGAATATTCACATTGACATGTTAATATTCACATTGATAAGAGTATAAAATTGGCCAGCAGCCCAGGGCGGGCCCGACCCGGCCCGGTCCGTTGACAATGTGAATATTCACATTGACATGTTAACATTCACATTAATAGGAGTGTAAAATTGGCCCCCGTCCCGTGGCGGTGCGAAACCCGCCCGCGGCCCGGGGCGGGCCCGGTCCGGCCCGTTGACAATGTGAATATTCACATTGACATGTTAACATTCACATTGATAAGAGTATAAAATTGGTCTGCGGCCCATGGGCGGCCAAAAGCCCACCCGCGGCCCGGGGCAGGCCCGGCCCGGCCCGTTGACAATGTGAATATTCACATTGACATGTTAACATTCATATTGATAAGAGTGTAAAATTGGCCCGCAGCCCGTGTGTGGCCCGAAGCCCGACCGAAGCCCGAGGCGGGCTTAGCCCGACCCGTGACAATGTGAATATTCACATTGACATGTTAACATTCACATTGATAGGAGTGTAAAATTAGCCCGCTGCCCGAAGCTTGCCCGAAACCCGCTCACGGCCCGTGGGCGGCCCGGGGCGGGCCTGGCCCGGCCTGTTGACAATGTGAATATTCACATTGATATGTTAACATTCACATTGATAAGAGTGTAAAATTGGCCCGTAACCCGTGGGTAGCCCGAAGCCTGACCTTGGGCCGGGGCGGCCCGGCCCGTTGGCAATGTGAATATTCACATTGACATGTTAACATTCACATTGATAGGAGTGTAAAATTGGCCCGCAGCTCGTAGGCGGCCCGAAGCCAGACCGCAACCCGAGGCGGGCTTGGCCCGACCCGTGACAATGTGAATATTCACATTGACATGTTAACATTAACATTGATAGGAGTGTAAAATTTGTCTGCTGCCCGAAGCTCGCCCGCGGCCCGGGGTAGGCCCGGACCCAAACCCGGGACGCCCCGGGCCGCCCATGGAACGCGAGTCAATTTTACATCTTATCAATGTGAATGTTAGCATGTCAATGTGAATATTCACATTGTCAACAGGCTGGGCCGGGCCTACCTCGGGCCGCCAACGGGCCGTGGGTGGATTTCGGGCAGCCACGGGGCACGGGTGAATGTTACACTCTTATCAATGTAAATGTTAACATGTCAATGTGAATATTCACGTTGTCAACGGCCCGGGCCCGCCCCGGCCCGGGGCCAGGCTTCGGGTTACCTACGGGTCACGGGCCAATTTTGCACTGTTATCAATGTTAATGTTAATATATCAATGTGAATATTCACATTGTCAACGGGCCGGGCCGGGCCAGGCCCGCCCTGGGCAACGGGCGGGCTTCGGGCCGCCCACAGGCCATGGGCCAATTTTACACTCCTACCAATGTGAATGTTAATATGTCAATGTGAATATTTACATTGTCAACGGGCCGGGCCGGGCTCGCCCCGGGCCGCCCATGGGACGCGAGTCAATTTTACACCCTTATCAATGTAAATGTTAACATGCCAATGTGAATATTCACATTGTCAACAGGCCGGGCCGGGCCGGGCCCGTCTCGGGCCCCTACGGGCTGTGGGCTGGTTTCGGGCAGCCACGGGGCGCGGGCTAATTTTATACTCTTATCAATGTGAATGTTAATATGTCAATGTGAATATTCACATTATCAACGGGTTGGGCCAGGCTCGCCCAGGGCAGCCCACGAGCCGCGGGCGGGTTTCGGGCTGGTCATAGACCACGGGCTAATTTTATATTGCTATCAATGTGAATGTTAACATGTCAATGTGAATATTCACATTGTCAATGGGCCGGGTTCAGCCCGACCCGGCGGGCCCGGGCTTCGGGCTTCGAGCTGCCCACGGGTCACGGGCTAATTTTACACTTTTATCAATGTTAATGTTAATATGTCAATGTGAATATTCACATTATGAACGGGCCGGCCCGAGCCCGCCCCGGGCGGCGGGCTGGCTTCGGCCCGCCCACGGGCCGCGGACCAATTTTGCACTCCTATCAATGTGAATGTTAACTTGTCAATGTGAATATTCACATTATCAACGAGCCGAGCCGGACCGGGCCTTTTTTTTGGCCTGTGGGCCGGGCCGGTCCGACTCGAATTTTTCCGGGCACCCACGAGGATCGACATGGGCCGGGCCCCTACACATTGACGATATGAACATTCACATTGACGGTGTGAACATTCACATTAGGAGTATTTTGGTAATTATGTCACCCATAGGACTTATTGAAATATAAGAAAATAATGTGAACTAAATGGAACATAAGTAGATGAAAAGGGTATTTTGGTCTTCTTATCTCAAATTGGACCTAATGGAATAGTCAGAAAGAATATGGGTTGGATGGAATAAAACTCTTAGAAAATGGATTTATCAAAAAAGCTCCCTTTTATTAATAAATTATCAAGTTAATTAATAGTTTTTAATAATGTTAAAATTTTATTTCAATTAATAATTCAGATAATTTTATTATTGTATATGTGAACAGTTAGAAATTTCACTTTTTTAATTAATTCTGTTAAATAAAAAATTCTGACAAGAAGATATTTGTAATTTTTCAAACCATAAAAAATAATTTGTATTTTAAACAAATCTCAAAGATATATTTATAATTTACTCTAGTTTTTAATATACTCTAAGTTACACAAAAACGGGTAGAATACATCCAATATAATAACCCGAAGGAACATATTTTGAGTATTTTTTTTAGATGGTCATTTTTTTTATAATTTTTTAACATACAATTTCTTTGTCAATATTATTCAAGAAAAATATCACATCAGTGAAATTTTACAAAAATAATTATAAATTAATAAAAAGTTATAAATCTTAATAATTAAAATTATAAATTTTTTAATAAATATAGATATATATATACATATTTCAAGTTCCCACTGGGGTATAATTACCCCTATTATTTAAGTGTCTAGTTTCATAAGAAATTCTTAATGAGAAAGTAATAAATTTTTTAGATTTTTTTTAGTTACTTTAAAATTTTAAAATTTCTTTGTCGATATTTTTCAAGCGTTTAATTTCATAAGAAATTTTTAATGAGATCACCTTACTTGTTTTCACTTTTCAAAAAACACTTTTCAGAAAATTTTACTTTCTTATTTTTTGTGTTTTTTTTGTTTTTACTGAATTTTTTTAATATTTTAAGCAATTTTTTTACTTTTTAGACACACCTAACATAAATACACCTAAAAATTAAAAAAATTGTAAAAAAATTCTTTTAAAAATTCACTAAATACCAAAAATATAAAAAAAAAATACAAGAATTCAGTACATTTTTTGTATTTTTATGTATTTATAAATTTTTAAAAATATTTTTTCACAATTTTTTATTTTTTAGATACTCTAAGTAAGGTGCATCTAAAAAAGTAAAAAAATATTTAAAATTTAAAAATATTCACTAAAAACAAAAAAACACGAAAACTAAAAAAGCCAATTTTCAAAAAACTTAATCCAAAAAACTCAAACCAAGCACACTAATTTTAGAAATATTATGGACTCAATTATTTATTTTATTCTTAAATTATTAATATTCTCTAAAGAATATGAGATTCCCATGCAAGAGAGAGAATTGAATTTATAGTTAGTTTGAAAATGTGATTTCTGCTGAATCACTTTCCAATTTTAATTCATTCTAAATGTTAAAATTATGAAATTCGAAATCACATTTACGAATCACTTTGCTTGGTTCCCCTTTTTTAAAACTACTTTTCAAAAAATTTTACTTTCTTATTTTCTGTATTGTTTTGTTTTTTCTGAATTTTTTTAATATTTTAAGCATTTTTTTTTTACTTTTTAGACATACTTAACATAAATATACCTAAAAAGTAAAAAATTTATAAAAAAAACTTTTTAAAAATTCACCAAATACCAAAAATACAAAAAAAAAGAAGAAGAGAATTCAGTATATTTTTTATATTTTTATGCATTTATTAATTTTTAAAAATATTTTTTCACAATTTTTTTACTTTTTAGATACATCTAAGTAAGGTGTATCTAAAAAAGTAAAAAAAAAAATGTTTAAAATTTTAAAAATATTCACTAAAAAAAAAAAAAATATGAAAACCAAAAAATTTAATTTTTTTTAAAATTTAATCCAAAAAATTCAAACCAAACACACGAATTCTTTTTTAAAATTATTATCATTCAAGTATAATCTTATAGTAGACTCATCGTTGTTATGAGTACACTTAACCTTAATTTATTAGTGTGGATTCATTGATAGGCTATATAAAGGGCAAAAATCAAAACTTATGATGTAGAGGCTAAAACATGAAGAAAATGAGGTATTATTTAATTTTGATGATGTTGCTGATCCAAGGGAGGGTGTGTCGGGTCGACCGATGCTTCCAACACCTTTCACCAGTCTCGGAGCTCGCTGGTGGTGCTTGCAAAAAGGTCCAACGGGGAATGAGAGTCCCCCAGTGGACCCTCCGACGATCAAATTAGAAAAGAGGAGATTGACTGTGTAGAGAGAGAGAGTGAGGGAGAGAAGAATAATGGAGAACTTAACCTTTGATGTGTCTTGGAAACCTTCTTATATCATTTATTCATCATTTCCTTGTCCACTCCGACCTTTCGTGTTGGCCGAAAGTCTATACTCTAGCTTGCATTGTTCACGGTGAGACTGCATGTTCTGACGTGAAGAGGTTGTCACATTTAATGCTGTAGGAGCCTCATTAATGGCTGATGTGTGGTGCAATAACTCGGCAGGATCTTTGTCTACTTACGTGGTTGGTTCCCTGCTTGACAAGTGTTTAGATGCCATTGGTTCCTGGTTCAACGTTGGATTCTCAAGGGTGTTGGGCTTTAGTACTTGAACCGCGAATTAGGCTCTAAGTGATGGGCCAGAACCTTTTGTGGGCCCACTGATGTCAGTAGTCCCCCATTCCCAAGTGCAGCTTTAGTCCAACGAAGGGAATAAAAAGGAAGATGGGAAGTGTGTGAGACCGAATGAGAGAGCCGATTGTGAGGGGAGCCAACCGCGAAGGGGGCCGACCGTGAAAGGGTTGAGCGAGAAGACTGACCGAGAGGAGGGCCGAGCGCGAAGACCGTCTGAGAGAAGGGCTAAGCGCGAAGACTTTCTGAGAGAAGGGCCGACCGCAAAGGGGCCGAACGCGAAGACTGATCGAGAGGAAGGCCGACCGCAAAGGGGGGCCGAGCGAGAAGACCGACCGAGATGAGGGCCGACCGCAAAGGGGGGCGGGGCGAGAGGTGGCGGCAGCGCGCGGGGCTCGAGGATCAATGAGGCACATGATGATGTGAAGTGAAATAGACAGAAGGAAAAAGGGTGGGGAATCGTAGTTGTATACGTGGGATGATCTAAACCAGTGGTGAGGGAGGTGATGCGTTAGTAAGAAACGAAAGGTTAGGACTAGGATAGGACATGGAAAATGCGAAGGTTGTAATTTTTGAAATTTTCAAACTGGCGAAATTTAATCTCGATCCTTGGAAAATAGGCAAACCATGGGCATTTGGAGTTACTCGTTTTACATACCTCATTGCGAGAAACCAACACATCCCAGACCTGACCTCATTCGTTTCGTGTGACACTTCTCTCCAACAGTTTGCGAACTTCCTCGCGCCTGTGTCGGAAGCAATATACAGAAACGTAAAAGAGATGGGTTGAGACGAAGCGCCAACCATGAGGTTAGAGGCGTTAGGTGAAGACGATGCGGTGTAGTTGACGGAGCAATATAGGACGGAGAGGCGGAGCAAGCGGTGCAACCTCGTCCGTCCACAATGATTGTGGCCGCGAGGCCGATTAGCCAAGTGGGACCTGACCACTGGCACACCAAGGCTGACAAATTGACGTTTACGGCAAAAGAGTTAGAGGAGGTGCGGAAGAAATACCAGATTCTAGTGGAGATAGAGTTGAAGTTGCCGATGTCTAAGGAGAGGGCGTCGGATACACATCCGATGGAGTTTACGTTGTACGAGGAGGCGTTGCGTGGGGGTCTAAGGTTGCCGCTTCCACAAATAGTGGTAGACGTGCTGAACCGGTTGGAGGGGGTGCCAGGTCAGCTTATGCCCAACGCGTAAAAAATATTACTGGCCTGCGCAATCGCATGGCCACAGGCGACCGAGGGAGTAGCAATGACAGTGGACGAGTTCTTTTCTTGCTACAAGGCCTCTGGTCAACAAGAAATATGGGTGACCTTGCAGGCGGTGCGCGGGTAGAGGATTAGTGGCGGGTTTACCATCGTCGGTGAAGGGGTGGAAACCAAGGTGGTTTTACGTATCAGCAAATGGCGGAAGGGGGGTGCGCACAATGTGGAAGATTCCATTAAGTCGGTGGAGCCAAAGCTGGAGGTAGAGGTAGAGAATAGGGTTAAACGGGTGAAGGAGTAGATGGAGAAGGAGGGCGTGAAGTGGGATGACCTTATCCAACCTTCAACCTTGTTTGCCTTAAGTTTGGGGACACAGCCGACTGAGGAAGACCCTGCGCTGGAAGAGTTGGAGGCGAGGAGGAAGATGTAGGAGGCAGAGGATAAAAGGACATTCGCTAAGGAAAACAAGTATAAAAAATCACAGTTAGGCCGTGCGCCTAAGCTGGCTATGAAGGAGCTAGTCCGATCACACCTCAAGCCTTTGGGAGATAAGGATTTGACCGATTTTGCACCGCTGCCGCCTCCAGTGGATCCGCTGAAGAAGATGAGCAAAAGGAAGTAGAGGCGGTGTTGATGAAAAAGAAGAAAATGAGAACGGTTGCGGAGGAGAGTGAGGAGGGCCAGTGTTGAAGAAAGTGAAGAAGAGAATGGCGGAGGCAACCCCAAAAGTAGAGGTGAGGGAGACAAGGGTGGGGGTAGGAAAGGCCATGGGCCCAAGTGCCCAAGTGGTGAGTGGAATAGCTGAGCCAAAGTAGTTGACAGGAGGCGAGAGATTAGAAGAGCAATCGCCCAAGATTGTGCCTGTACAAGAAGTGTCCCCAAGTCTTGGGGTAGGGAGAGGGCGAGCGAGCAGATCAGAGACGAGCGCCACGTTGAAGACCGTCACATATCATGTTCGCGCGGTGGCTGGTCGATCGGCGAAAGAAGAGGGCGAAGCCAGGGTCGCCGTAGATCGTCTCCTGGGGGTAGTAGAGCATACGGTTGTGCGGTCGATGGCACAATTTACGAAGGCCGACCTCCTGAGAAGATTCTACTTAGCGTAGATGGAAGCCACAACCTTGGCGGTGGCCATGCTGAATAAGGCAACGCGCGAAGGTGGAGGTAGAGCCGCTGAAGGCCCAGCTGGAAGAGGTGAAGGCACAATTGCAAAGCCTAAGAGTGGAGACGGCGGGCTGAAGGAAAGCTGCGCGGAGTGCCTGTGCAAAAGGCCTGGACTATGCGCAAAGGGCTAAGAAGATGGAAGTATTGGCGGTGGTGCAAAGCTACTTGGCAGAACGCGCTGCCTCCGAGCTCACTATCACTAAATCGGAGCTGGAAGTGGTACGCCACAAGGCAGTATCACTGGAGTTTGAGTTGGCGGGCGAGCAGAAGAAGGTAGGCGAAGTCCAAAAAGCCTGCAACACTGCTAAGGAACGGTTGGAAGAGGCCCTCTCCAACAATGAAGATCTGCGCGACTGTAACAAGCCCGCGGGGGACCTCGCTACAGCTCGGACTCGATTCGTGTCACGTTCTTAATCTTGAACCAAAGAGTCCAAATCCGGCAAATCGTTTTGAAAACAGATTTTTTGAAAGAAGTGCCAAACATGGACTGCTTTGCCAGATACAGAGTCGCCACCTAAATTTATTTTATTTTTGGGAAATTTAGGAAACCCTGACTCGGTGCCAAAGGCCACGTGTCCGTCATCACCAAAGTTGCCTCGGCTCGGGAACTTGGGTACGATTGGGGAAGGTCACTTCGTGAGCACCCCCGCTCGCCCGGTCAAAGACCGGCCTCTACTAACCATGATATCTTATTTTGAAAACATTGTGAGTTCTTATTCCGGTTATTAGCCTAGGTTACTATGTGATGCTCGCAGCAAATAAGTATAGACTGGGCGCCTGAATTGGAACAAAACATTTCATGTTTGTTTGTTTGAAAATGGTTTGATGGTGCTACCCGCAGGTAGGCTAAGACGCGGATTTGCCACCCTCAGGTGGGCTTATAAAACATGATTTTGCCACTATCTAGTGGGCTTAAAACGAACACTTGATGAATTGTCCCAATTCAAGTAACCCAACCTCCACCCACAGGCATTCAAGGCAGGTATATCACATAAACATATAGCCTCATGGTAAGCATGCTATTCATGGCAACACTCACACGCATGCAAGGATGCTAAAGCATAAAACTCACCGAGTACTCCGAGCCAAAAACAGAAGCTCATTAGAAATCATGCATGATCCTAATTATACAGAAATGCCTAATGCAACGCATGCAAAGATGCAAACTATAGCAGGCTCGGCTATTCTAGACATGGCATATGGAATGCTACAACTAACACGTATTCAACTTGGAATTGAAATACAAATGCAGTTTGTATGATGCGCCGAGCCCGGTGCGTGCAAAACAGATGAATGATGCAAACATGCTGTCATACTGTATGCTAATTGAAGTATGCCCTAATCTAACCATCGTAAGCGGGTAAATAAAAGGGAGAAAGACGTGGGGTTGGAAGACATACATCACACTCACCCACACTTATTACAATTATGCCCTCGCGCAGAGGGTCCGAATAAATAATACAGTCCGAAATGAAAGAATAATACAATCCGAAATAATATACAAATTCCTAATTAATTAACAAATTAAAGAAGAAAGCGGTAAACTGGCATGCAAGCCAGGGGCTGCCTCACTTCCGTTGAATGATGTATGTTGGGCTGCCTTTTTGGAAATCCACTGGGATGCCCCAATTAGCCTCTGTTTGCACCTTTCCTCGAAATGCGTGCCAAGCCTCGGAAGACTGTTGATTCTTGATTTTGCTACAACGGAGAGCAGGAAAGGGGCATAGCAATATATTTCACAAATATATGCATGTCTCGATCCTCGTGCCACCAATCACGCATCTCGATGCATGATGGCCGAGGAGTCGGATTGCACAACTCAATATAGGATGAATGCAGATGAATGCTATAACAAAAACCTAACTCCATCATGGGTAATCCGGAGTGTCGGTGACTTGGGAATTGAGACCCGTTCCGTCACTCGGAGTACGAAACGTGCCTCGTTTCCCGTGCCCGGGCTAACTCCTATCCCGAACACGATACAATATGCATGATATGCATGAATGCAACTAAAATACAATCCTAGCATGCACAATGCTATGAAAATGAGACGCCTCGAAATGCGTGCACGCGGGCACGCAAACCGAGGCGATGATCTTAAGGCGTGAAATGGTACACGCAATGCAAATTGGACTTATACTAACATGAGTGAGCCTCAGCACTCACATAAGAGGCGTGAGATGAAAATGAGATGCCTCGAAATGCGTGCACACGGGCGCGTAAATCGAGGCGAGGGCCGTAAGGCATGAAATGACATGGAAATGATATGCAAACATGCAAATGGAATTTTGGCACTGAAATGTGGGGGAAAACAGCCCCGAAACATGGCCGAAGTGCACCCGAAACATGAAATGATCCCGAAATGCAATATTAGGCGCCCGAAATGGCCTATAGCCATGCAATGCATGCACAATATGGACATGGAATGAAAATACAGTATCAAGGCAGCCCCAAGACAAGCATTTTTCAGTCATAAAAAGGGCTAAACAGCAAGCACACATAGGATTAAACAAGAATGCAAAAATGGCCCCGCAAGAGGGGTATTGAAGCAAGTGATACATGAAATGCCCAAATGGAAAAGTACCCTTCTACAACACTTATGAGGGACTAAAAATATGAACATTTACAGTAGATGACATCCCCCAAATCAGTATGAAAACATGCTAAAAATGCCATGCAAGAACTAGGATACATAAGGCTAGAACATGAGGTACCCCAAAAATTCATCAAACCAGCAAAGACCCTTAATAAAATATGTCAAGGAGATCAAAATATGACTCTTTCCAGTTCTGATGATGGCCGAAAACAGAAGCTAGATAAGCTTAAAAAAGCATGCAAGAATGGGGGCCAAAGAGGGATATAAAAACAAGTATAACATGGAGACCCCCAACAAGGTTGATCCCTTCTACAATGTTGTAGAGGGACACAAAATAAGCTTACTCACAGTTCATGAAATGCTCCAAAACAGACTACATGTAGGTCAAACAAATCATGCAAATTTACGGTAAATATGAGAGATTATGAAGCAAGTACATGATAGAGAGGCAAAAAAGGGTTGAGCCCTTCTTCAATGTTGAAGAGGGGCTCAAAATAGGCCCACTCACAGTTTACATTATGCTCGAAAACAGATCACTCATAGGCCAAATATTCAATGCAAAATAATGACATACAAGATGATATTGAAGCAAGTGCACCATAGAGGGCTCAAACAGGGTTGAGACCTTGATCAAACATGGATAATGGCTCAAAATAGACCTATTTTAAGTTAAGGTCGGAGCCCAAAACAATAAGCAAATAGGCTTAAGAAAAGAGGCAAGAAAATGCTACAAAAGAGAGTGATTGAGACTTACCCTTGTAGACCTTTTCTTTTCTACTTCTTGGCTTGAGGAATGTTGCTTCTAGGCCTCTAAGAACCTCTCCTTGCTGCTGGAAATGGAGTGGTGATGGTGGTGCTTGATGATGATGAAGAAATGGCACCAAACTTGAAGAAAAATGACTTTGGAGCTTGGAAATGGAGAGAAATGGGAGGTGGAAGGTATATCTCTCTCTCAAATGTGTCTAAACAATGTCTAACCTTGATCCAAGAAGCCAAGCCTCTCCTTTATAGAGGAAAGGCATAAAAAAAATCTAAAGGACCTCTCTAATCCTCCATACACGTGTATGGAGGATGGTCCAATTGGCAACCAGCTGGCACAGCTGGAATACACTGAGGGAGAGGAAAATGGCCGGCCAGCTCACAGGGGCAAAAAGGTCATTTCACAAAAGGGTGGCCGGCCAGCTAGATTTTCTGGCCGGCCAGCTAGTTTTCAGGAACTGCCGGGAAGAAGGCTGGCCGGTGGGTGCTAGGGAAGTCCAAATGTGGCCATTCAAGTGTCCAAATTGAAGCCCCGGAAGTTATATTTCCAATGGCGCAAACCTTGCATCAAAATTCCTCCTGTGGAAAAAGTTATGCCCGTTTCCGTGAAGCCGCGCAGATTTCGGTTCAACCGGAGTGATGCCATACTTCAATCAACCATATCTCCTCCATCCGGAATTGAATTTAGGAGATTCTTGAGTGAAAAATGAAGCCCCGGGAGTAAGATTTCCAATGATGGTGGCCTCATACTTTAATTCCTCTTGTGCAAAGAGTTACGCCCGTTTCGGTGAAGCCGCGCAGACTTTTCTCCTTCCCGGATCCACTTTCAAAGAGGTTTCAAAATGGACAAAAGAATTACTGGCCGGCCATGTGTTTTTAGGATCCTCTCATGTGTGTACAACACAAATATGTGGTTTTGGCTCGAAGAAAATGGCCCTAGGGTGTTCAACATTAGCCCGGAAGTGAGAAAAACGGGCACCGGGGGGCGCCGGAGGCATAACTGGTTGCTGAGAAAATTGCTGGCCTCCCACCCTCCAGTGATCTTCCTGGGGATAAAACAGAGGTACCTTCCAAAAATGAACAAAAACCGATGCAAAACGAATGCTCGGGGGCCAAAACACGCAGTTCAAGGTCCCGAAAACCGGCCGTTAAGCACCGAAAGTGGTGTTTGGCCACGAAGTGGGTATCTAAGACCCCAGTGTCCCTCGTTAGGGAGTAAATGAGATGCATGCCAAGAACCGGAGGAATCGGAGATGGTTAGGTGGTCCCGAACCGAGGCATACGACCTGACGGCTCCGAAAACCGGGGACCGGGCTCCGAAATGGGCAAAATGGCCTACGGCCACGAAATGTAGCCCACGGCCACTGAGAGACGGTCTACGGGACCTCTCCCTCCCCTCAGGAAAGAAAATAGAGAAAACCGAGTCTGGTTTGCAAACCGAGGCAAGGCACAGAAGAGAGTTCGGAAGTCTGGAGGCAGGGCGCACGGCCGCGACTCTGAGACTTCTGAACGAGCACAATATGCAACATCACCGAGTGCTCAATCGGTGACGTCTGAGTCTTAAGGTCGGTCAAAAATGGGGTGTCTACAGCGACCAAGCCCTAAAAGACAAGGAAGAAGCAGATGGGCACATCACGAAGTTGGAGAGGACGCTGGAAGAAGAAAGGGCCAAAATGGCCTCTGAGAGGGCGGCGTATCCAAACCTGTATGTGGCAGCGATGGAGCAGTTTAAGGGGTCTGTTGAATTCTAGATGTCCATCGACGCGGCGGTCGCTAGGAGTTTGGCGAAGAAGGGTGAAGGGGGTGCTAGGCCATCAGGAGTGGTCGCAGAAGGTAGGAGCGAAGAAGAAGTAATCCAAAGTTTTTAGCAGTCAGACTTCTACAAGCACGAGATGAGCCAGTACTAGGATAGCGGCTGGATGAGCTTCAAGTATAAGGCGCAAGAGCTGTTCCCAGATGTGGACTTCAGTCTAGTGAAAGTAGGAGAGGATGACGTCGCCTAAACTCTCCTGGATGAGGGGGTGGAAGAAGAAGATCTTGCGTCCAGCGAAGGGGAGTGAGGGCTGGGTGTTTTTCCTGCTCTTTTTTTTTTTTTTTCATATTGTTTTGTTTTTTGTAATGAAGTGAATGTAATTTCTGTAATAAAGTGTATAATGGTACAAGTTGTTAATAAATAAAGGTGCCAGTTATGTTTTCGTTTTTTGTTTTTGTTTTTTTGAATAGTAAAATTGTTAATAAAGTGTATGAATGGTAAAATTGGACAAGTAATCTAACTTGAATGAATGGTAAAAATGACCTGGGATAAGAATGAACTGAGATTTAACTAAGTAGTGGCGCTATGTACAACTCAGTTTGGCTGGGTGCTTCTCGTGCAGTTTGGGTGAGACTTGGAGGGCTCACTCAGACTGGCTGAACTCTGCATGCTCAATTTGGTTAAGACTTAGAGGGGCCAGTCGGGCTGAAGCTTGGCTTAACTCAGTCTGGCTGAGCTTTTCATGCTCAGTCTAGCTGAGACTTTGAGGGGTCAGTCAAGCTGAGGCTTGGCTTAACTCAGTCTGGCTGAGCTCTTTATGCTCAGTTTGGCTGAGGTTTGGAGGGCTCAGTCGGGCTGAGGCTTGGCTTAACTCAGTTTGGCTGAGCTCTTCATGCTCAATCTGACTGAGGCTTGGAAGGGTCAGTCGGGCTGAGGCTTGGCTTAACTCAGTCTGGCTGAGCTCTTCATACTCAGTCTAGCTGAGGCTTAGAGGGCTCAGTCGGGCTGAGGCTTAGCTTAACACAGTCTGGCTGAGCTCTTTATGCTCAGTCTGGCTGAGACTTAGTCTAAAACTGGTCATTGAAGCGTAACACAGATAATGGAGATGTGAAATTGTTGTCATTAAGGCACAGTCTGTTGATCATAAAATTACACCGTGTATGGAAAGGGCAAAAATGAACAAGTGTTCAGATCGGCAAAAGAGAACATACAACAATTGAATGATACAAAAACAGGAGACGCCATTTTACTGGAAATAACGCTTCAAGTGTTCGGCATTCCATGGATGGAGGACGTCTCTGTCTTCCATATCTTGGAGACGGTAAGTACCCGGGCAGGGTTTGGCCTTGACAACATAAGGTCCTTCCCATTTGGCTGCTAGCTTGCCCTCGGTCAGATTTTTAGTGGCAAGGGTTGCTTCGCGCAAAACGAGATCTCTCACTGTGAACTCTCGAGGTCGGACTTTGCGGTTATAATGTGTTCTCATTTTCTGCTGATATGATGCCCGTCTAACAGCAGTTGCCTCTTGAAGCTCTTCAATTAGGTCCAGGTCAGCCCGACGCAACTCTTCGTTTAGTTCTGGATTCGGATGTAAAACCCGAGGGGTCGGTAGGCCGATTTCCACTGGGATGACTGCCTCGGCGCCGTATGTTAGGCGAAAAGGGGTCTCCCCAGTGGGGGTTCAAACTGTCGTCCGATAAGCCCAGAGTACATTTGGTGATTTCTCAACCCAGAGTTCTTTGGCGCTTCCAACTTAGTCTTGTTGATCTTCAGAAGGGAGCAATTGGTGACTTTGACCTGCCCATTGGCTTGGGGATGGCCTGGGGATGGCCTGGGGAGAGAAACATGGTCTAATGTTGAGCATTTCACAAAATTTCCTGAACTTGGCATTGTAGAATTGTTTGCCATTGTCCGAAACAATGGCTTGGGGGATTCCAAATCGGCACACGATCGATTGCCAGATGAACTTGGTAGTGTTTCGCTCAATAATTGTAGAAAGGGGTTCTACTTCCACCCATTTGGTAAAGTAGTCAATGGCAACCACATCGAACTTGGTTTGGCCCCTACTAGTGGGCAAATGGCCGACTAAGTTGATGCCCCACTTAGCAAAAGGTAGGGACTGTTGAGTGTAATCAGTTCTGTCGGTGGAGCATGGGAGATGTTGGCAAAGCGTTGGCATTTATCACACTTAAGCACAAATTCGCTGGCATCTTGATTGAGCCTGGGCCAAAAGTAGCCGGTGCAGAAGATTTTATCGGCCAGAGATCTTCCACCCAAATTATTACCACAAATGCCCTCGTGGACTTCTCTCATCACATAGGTCGCTTGAGCAGGACTGAGACACCTGAGGTATGGGCGTGAGAATCCCCGTTTGTATAGTAGGCCGCTGATAAGGATTAATTAGATGACCAGGCTTTGACTTTAGTGGCCTGTTGTTTATCGTCTGGCAACTCCCCTCGTGTCAAAAACGGAATAATGTCTTGAGCCCATGGAATAGGTTCGTTCTGGAGAAGTGGACCTCCTGTGGGTTTGGCGAAGTCGCCGGATGGGTCAGATATTCAATGCGGATGCCATGGCTG
The DNA here is from genome assembly GCA_030407325.1 of Camellia japonica. Classification (NCBI taxonomy): domain Eukaryota; kingdom Viridiplantae; phylum Streptophyta; class Magnoliopsida; order Ericales; family Theaceae; genus Camellia; species Camellia japonica. The sequence goes on from JAPPVO010000002.1 coordinate 63,286,763, forward strand.
AAGTTTGACTGGTCGGCCGAGGCTAATTAAGCCATTTCGTCTGCCTTGGAGTTTTCTGACCTAGGGATGTGTCCGATCTAGAAAGTATTGAAGAAGCGGACAAAAGGAAGGGCAATGTCCCTGTATGCTTGCATCGTCTCCTCTTTTGCGTCGAACTCCCCAGTAATCTGTCCGACAATCAATTGGGAATCACTGAATACTTGGATATGGCTTACACCAATGTCTCTGGCTAGTCAAAGACCTGCTATAAGGCCTCATACTCGGCCTCATTATTACTTGTGTCGAATAGGAAACGGAGGGCACACTTGAAGTACTCACCCTTTAGGGTGGTGAGGATTAGACCGGCTCTATTACCTTCTTTGCGGAATGAACCATCAACACTGAAGGTCCAGGAGTGGAGGTCTTCTGCATCAGTGGTGAAGTGTGCTGGCGGAGGAGGTATGCTCAGAATGAGATTGGTAAACTCCAAGATAAAATCGCCGACAGCCTGACCTTTGATCGTTGTTAGAGGTCGGTAAGAGATTTCAAATTGACTTAGCTCGACGGACCATTGCATAAGTCTTCTTGACGATTCTGGTTATTGCATGACCTTTTTCAGAGCCTAGTCAGTGAAAACCACTATGGAGTGAGCTTGGAAATAAGGTTGGTGGCGTCTTGAGGCTATGACCAAGGCGAGGGCCATTTTTTCTAACAGAGGGTAGTTCTGTTTTGCCCCCCCTGAGAGTGCGGCAAATGTAGTAGACTAGACGTTGTACTGAGTTGTCTTCCTTGATGAGGGCAGCACTGACCGCAGTGTTTGACACAGCTATAAGGCCTCGCTTGGGAACAGGCTTTTTTAGTAACTTTTTGACTTTTTGGCTAAAATGTGATGTAAAAAAAAACTAATATATTTGGGATGACTTTTTGACTTTTTACGAAAAGATGTACAAAAAGTACTGAGAAAAGGGAATCTTTGACTTTTTGATATGAGTTGTTGGCTTTTTGATTTTTTTAGTAACTTTTTGGCTTTTTGGCTAAACCGGTCGCTTCCCAAACGAGGCCTAAGTAGAGGAAGAGGGTTTCGCTTGACAGCGCTTGAGAGAGGAGGGGAGGGTTGGCCATGCACTGCTTTAGTTATTGAAATGCCTCTTCGGATTCGGTGCTCCATTCGAATGCTTGTCGGAGGACTTTAAAAATAGAAGACACTTGTCAGTTGCTTTGGAAATAAAACGGTTGAGGGCGACAACTTTACCCGTGAGCCGTTGAACCTCTTTGACCGTTCTAGGAGACCACATTTCTATCAAGGCCTTGATCTTTTTGGGGTTAGCCTCAATGCCTCGTTGGCTAACCATGAAGCCTAAGAACTTTCCAGATCCCACGCCGAAGGCACACTTCTCCGGATTCAGCTTCATCTGATATTTACATAAGGTTTCGAAGGTCTCTCACAAGTCTGCCAAGTGATCGGAAGAGAGTTTAATCTTGACTAGCATGTCATCAACGTAGACTTCCATGTTCCGACCTATTTGGTGTTGAAAAACGGCATTAACTAGGCGTTGGTAAGTTGCTCCGGCATTCTTCAAGCCGAATAGCATAACACGATAGTGAGAAATTCCTCTGTCAGTGATAAAGGAGGTGTGCTCCTGGTCAGCCGAGTGCATCAAGATTTGGTTGTAGCTGGAGAAGGCATCCATAAAGCTAAGCATCTGATGTCCTGCAGTTGCATCGACCAACAGATCTATCCGGGAAGGGATAGCTATCTTTGGGGCAAGCCCGATTGAGGTTGGAATAGTCGACGCAGAATCGCCATTTGCCATTATTTTTGCGGACCAAGACCATGTTGGACAGCCACCTAGGGTAGTCCACATTTTTGATGAACTGTGCCTTCAATAGTTTGTTCACCTTGGTGGCGATGAGGGTATTGCGTTCTAGGTGAAAAATACGTTGCCTCTGTCAGGAAGGTCGGAAGTGGGGCTCAATACTGAGACAATGAGTAATGAAAGAGGGATCGATACCTGGCATGTCCGAATGGGTCCAAGCGAAGACATTATTGTGCTCGGCTAAGAGAGCCATGAGATCAGCTTTGGCCTGAGAGGACAGTTGGCTGCCAATCCTGACTATTTTGGCTGAATCGATAGAATCGATAGGCACTTCGACAAGTTCCTCCATTGGTTCCCCTCTGACTAACTCCTCTTCGTCTCTGACGTCGAGACCTTCGATGCTCATAGCCTCCTTCATTTTGACCTCCTTTAACGAAACGACGTAGCACTCTCTGGCCATCGTCTGCTTGTCTCTCATTGTGCCGACCCCGAGGTCGGTCGGAAATTTCATGGCTAGATAGTATGTGGAGGTGACAGCTTGGAAAGCGTTAGAGTCGTGCGTCCGAGGATGATGTTATAAGTAGAAGGACAGTTGACGACAAGAAAAATGAGTAGTTTGGTGGTCTGCCGTGGATATTCTCCGATGGTAATGGGAAGATTGATGAAGCCTATAGAGGTCACCTGATCGTCAGTGAAGCCAACTAGTGGGGTCTGGAGAGGGGACAACTTTTCTTCTCCAACCTTGAGTTGACGATAGACGTTCAAGAAAATGATGTCTGAAGAGCTGTCGTTGTCGACAAGCACCCGTCTAACTTTGTAGTTGGATAGGAGAGCGGAGATGATGAGGGGGGTCGTCGTGGGGGTAACGAATGCCTGTGCAGTCGGCCTATGTAAAGGTGATGGGTTCAGACCATTGCTTGGGGTGTTTGAAGGGGCGATCTAATGTGTTACTTTCTTATCGGAACCTTGTCTGATTTTTCTAAGTTTAGCTCGCTGGGCCGAACGAGATTGTGATACCCCTGTTCCGCATTATGCTAATTGATCCTCCTTATGCATATGATCATGTGTTTGATATAATTTTGAGTGCCATTTATATGAATATATGTGGTTTTGAATTTCTATCTGTTCACCGTAGGAATATATGTTTGATTATCTGCTTTGGAATTTAAATTGAAGGCCTTATCGGCCACAGAACCTGAAATTGATTGCGCCATCGTGATTGGCATAATTTTTAGAGCCTACGGTGAAATTTGATTGAAAATTGATTCGGATCAAAATAATTAGATTCAGAACGATCAATTAAGTGCCCAACTAATTAATATTAAAATAATTGACTTAGTGGGGCTATATAAAGGGGTCATATGCACTCAATCTATCTTTTTTGGATTCATTTTGGCTGATTTGGGCTCTTGAGTGTGAGAGAGCCGAATTAGAGGGAGATAGTGTAGGGAATTGAAGGTTTGGCTCAAGTTTGTGAAGAATTGGAGGATTAAACTCAAGAATTTGCTATAGATTGGAAGAATTAAGCCTCTAGGTAAGTGAATTCATGAATTGTGAGTTATCATCTTGTGAATTCAAGTTTGAATAATGGTCAAGAATATGGATTAAATTGATTATGAGGAAATTGAGTTGATTTTTTTGTATTTAAAGTCATTAGAGGCATGCATGTAGGAAATTGCTATAAATTTCCATGTTTAAGCATAAATTGTGTAATCCATGATGAATCTTGTTTGAAATCCATGTATTTGATCATCTCTTCACCAAGTAAATTGAGAATAATGAATATCTCTCACATGCAAGTGTAGATCATGGAGGTGTGAGCTTTGCATGTTTGAATTTGATGTGTTGGTGATGAGTTTGGGTTAATTTGAGGCATGCATGTGAGAAATTCTTGGAATTAAGCTTCATAATGTTGAAATTTAGTGTTTATACCATGCTAGTATATATATATGTAAAGTTTGAGCCAAAATCATGCATTTGGAACCTTTGAACATCAAGTTGAAGCTCAAGAATGTGTTCTGGAAAACCCAGAATTTTTTATGTTCGCTCGAGCGGGGGAATAGACGCTCGAGCGGGAAATTCATGCTCCCAGTATTTTTGCAGACGTGGATGTCCGCTCGAGCGGGGAATTTCACGCTCAAGTAGGGAGCCATGTAGAGAGGCCTTCCGTTCGAGCGCCAGAGTGCACGATCGAGCGTAAATTCGACGTAACCAGTACTTTTGCAGGCCTAAGGGTCCGCTCGAGCAGGGAAGTCCACGCTCAAGCGGGACCCTGCTTTTTGAAAATTTTGAAAAGACATCCTGTGTTTCGTTTTCTGTTCTCTTTCACTTCTAAGTACTCTTAGGCATGCATTGAGCATTGTAATTGAGTTAAAGAGATAAGAATGAAGCCTAAAGAGGAATATGTGAATTTAGAACGGATCGAATTGTTTGTGATCCTTTTGTGTTCATGAAATGTGTATGGTCGAGCTCCAGGGAAAACCAACCAACCGATCATTGTGAGTAATATCGATATTTTGTAGTTGTCATTTGTCCAATTGCTTATCTCCTTATAAGCCTTATCAGTTTGACATGAATGAATGGGCCAGAGGCCAGTGTGACATGAATGAATGGGCCAGAGACCAGTTTGACATGAATAAAAGTTGAATGGGCCAAAGGCCAGTTTGACATGAAAATCTGAATAGGCCAAAGGCCAGTTTGACAAATGGAAGATAAATGGGCCAAAGGCCAGTATGTTTGGAACCACAGTCACTTGACTTAAATTGTGTATATATATATGTTAAATAGAAATATGAACTGGGCCCAAGGCCGTTTGAAGCATGTTGTTCTACGTACCGTTTGTATAACTCCTTTATTTGATATTATTCACTGGGCTATCGCTCACGCTCATTTATGTGTTTGTAGGTGAGCCAAGAGAAGTCCAAACCCAGCCCCAGTGAAGTATGTGTGGAACAACAAAGGTTTTAAAGTGTCAGCCCTTGCGTCTCACGCACGAGACTCGTCTTCGCCTTTTTGTCATTTTGTTTTATGTTGTCATGTTGGCGAAATCTTTGGGCATGTCTGTATATAGTTTTCATGGGTGGACTTAGTTTTGGATGATCCTGTCTGTACAGAACTTTATGGTACTATACTTCTGTTGTGAGTTATTAATGTACTTATGTATGGTTTGTTATGATGTGCCATGTAACCATAGCTCTATGGACAAAGTTTTAAATTGCTTCCATTTGGCCCCTGTTAACTCTGTTAAAATATCTTTGGTTTGGTTTGAGGCCGTAGGTAATTTCATGATTACTGGCTGGTTATGTCCTTAACCCACGGGAGCGGGTTCGGGTCATGACAGAGATAGCCCTCCGCATGCGAGCCTGCCAGCGATGACTCTGATGTCTTCGACCGGGAGGGGGGGCGGGATTGCCTTGTGCCCGGGGTTGTAGTGAGGGCCGATCATTGTCTCGCTTAGGCTTTGCGGGTTGTCGGGGGGGACATGTCGGCGGTGGTCCCCTAGCGGGTCAGTCCTCGGTTGTTGCTGGGGACGGGCTGCCGTGAATCGACTGAGGCGCCCTTGGCGTATCAAATCCTCTACCTAGTCTTTAAGGTTAACACATTCCTCAGTGTTGTGGCCGTGGTCCTGATGGAAACGACAGTACTTGGATTGATCTCGCCGGTTGGAGGGAGATCGTGATGGTTGGGGCCATTTCAGGTTGTAATCTCATTGATTTTGGTTCAAGACTTGTTCCATGGAAGAATTAAGAGGGGTGTATCGTTCGAACCGACCGGGTGGTCAAGTAGGTTGTGACAACCCTCGCCACTGATTATTGCTAAACTGTGGTTAAGTATGTTAAGTAACTGATCTGACTGAAATTCTGAATTGATTGATTGAGTGTATTAGTTTAAACGCAAGTCTATCTGTTTGACTGCTAAATGATCTGTTCATGTTTTATGTTTTGAACTGCAAATTGAAGGCCTTATCGGCGGCCGAATCCAGAACTGATTAGTGTTTTATGCTAATAGGAATTTATGTGATTTTATGATATGTTTAATTGAAATGTGATTTGGAGCGATTAAATTGGATTAAATAATGTTAAATTGCTTTAGTTTGATTAATTACCAAACTTGCCATTTAGTGGGCCATTTCTACAATCTTGTTTGGGAGCTTAACTTTACACCATCTCATTCATTTCATCTAGAGCTAACCGAGTGAGAGAGAGAATTGGGAGAAAGAGTGATTTCATCTAGAATTGGCTTGGGGAACTAGAAGAAATTGAAGGAAATTTACATATTTGAGCTTCTAGACTTGAAATTGAGGACCTAAGGTAGGATATTTATCCTTTAGTTATGAATTCAAGTTGGTTCTTGCATGGTTCATGAGTCATTAGTGATATAAGTCAAGAATTGGTTTATAGAGTTGATTTGAGTAGCTAAATCATGCATGCATGTACACATTGTTGAGTTTTGAGGTTGATTTCATGGGAATCCTCATATGCATGTCTATATTCTAGCAATGGTCCATGAATTCATCATGTTTTTTGAGTGAGTTGACTCATCTAATCAAGTATTTGAAGCTTTGATTTCAATTGAACACTTGCATGTTACATATACATTATGTTCATGAAGTTTTGTTTGGATTTGTGTTTAATTGAACTACCTTTGGGCTTTGATTTTGCAAATTGATCTTTGAAACATGTCATATTATGAGTTTTGAAGTGTTTTCCAGAAAATTGGCCCAAAAGAATTGAATTTGATGCTTTAAATGTTGAATTTGAGCTTGGAGGTTCAATATGGAAATTCCAGATTTTGGACCCACGCTCGAGCGTAAGACTTCACGCTCGAGCGTACACTCTGAGTACATGCATCCCGCTCGAGCGGGGAAAGTAACGCTCGAGCGTGAAATGCGTGTATCCAGTACTTCTCATATGTTTGCAGTCCGCTCGAGCGAGGACTTGTGTCTCACGCTCGAGCAGAGGTCGAGCGCCCATCGAGCGTGAATTGCATGCATCCAGTACTTTTGCTTGAGTTTACAGTCCGCTCGAGCGAAGGAAGTCACGCTTGAGCGGAGATCTTTTGTCTGCATGTCCGCTCGAGCGTAGAAAGCCACGCTCGAGCGAGACCCCTGTTTTCTGAAAATTTTGAAAAGTGCTTTTAAGTATATCTTTGCATCCTCATTTCATCCTAGGCATTCCTAAGCCTAGTTTAAGGCATCTTAACAAGGATATTGATGTAGAACCACACCGAGTCAAGATAGGGACTAAGTTGTTGATTCCCAAGTGTGTAACTTAGTATGTATTCGTTCTGTAACTGTGTAGGGTTGGCATCCGATGACGCTCATTAGCTGCTTATAGCCCAGTGCTCTGTGAGTAACAATGTTGTAAAGATATGTTCAATCATGAATATTTTCTGAATGATCAACCGTTTTGTTTGCTGAAACGTTATTGTTTAATGAATGAATGTTTGTCCTATTTGTAAACTGTATCCATGGTATCCATAGCAATTTACTGTTACTGTACTGTTACTGTACTGTTACTGCTACTGTCACAGAGATCTCTGTCGGTTCCCATGTTGGAACCGCTACTGTTTATTGTTATGATGGCCATCAACTGACTGTTCGGTCTGTTAAGACCTACTGTACTGTTTTGCTATTGAATGTACCACATATAACTGCTATGGTTTCTAAATGACTGATATGACTGTTTAATGACTGAAAGGACATTCATTCATAACCTTTTTACACAATTGTTATTCATTGGGCTTTAGCTCACTGTTTATATTTATATGTAGGTGTCCAGGCACCGGATCGGAGTTAAGAGCGTTGGGTTAGCTCCCTTTTTGTCAAGCCAACCATCGCGCCTCACTTCGAGGTTCCAAGTGCTGCCAAGTCAAGGTTGTTTTGGGGTGTTTTAGATATCCTCTTTTTGCCTCTGTTCTGTAATAAATGTCTAGACTGGCACTGTACTGTTATGGTAGGGATTTGGTCCCTAACCTGAATGTCTGTTTATGATGTATGTATTTACTGTTATGGTTTTGAATGTGAATATGTGCAGAAAAGTCTTTTTGCATACAGACTGTCGCAGCTCATTGAACACCTTTTACTACTGTTTTGGCTTTCGCCAGCCCCTGTACTCTGTATTACTATCTTTACTGTTAAACAGGCCTTCGGTAATCACGGATTACTGGCCGGTTACGGTACTAAACCCATAGGGGCGGGTTTGGGTTGTGACATAGGTGCCGGTCGGTCGGCTCGAGCAAGTCGGTCAATATATTGAGGGGGTTGATATGTATATTGGGAGGATTTGGTCTCGGTTTCCTTTCTTTTGTCCTTAGGGGGTGGATTTTTAGGTGTGGAATCTTGGCGGGCTGTCAAAGAGTCTTCGGCATTCATATATTTTTGGGCTTTGGAAAGGAAGGTGGCCATGGCGGTCGGAAGGTTTTTAGAAAGGAAGAAAAGGAAATCGGATGGTCGTAAACCGGCCATAAGGCTGTGAGGATGACCTTGTCATTGTTTTCCGCCACTTGTAGGGCCTCGGTGTTGAAACGGGTGACAAAGCTGTGTAGTGACTCCCCTTCCATTGCTGGATATTAAGCAGTTGAGTTGCCAGGTGCCGCTGGCGCTGAGCACCAATGAAATGGCTTAGGAAAGAATCACTTAGATGTTGAAAAATAGAGACAGAGTCCGGTGGTAGCTGACTAAACCATAGTCGAGCCGACCCCTTTAAGCATTGCGGGGAAAGCCTGACACATGATCTCGTTAGGGAAAACATGGAGGATCATGAGGTCCTGTAGGTCTCCAAATGGTTGATTGGATCGGTTGTGTCGTCGAAGGTGTCAATCGAGGGCATTTTGAACTTGGGGGACAGGGGTTTGTCCCTGATGAAGGCGACAAATAGGGAGTTGGCTGTTATAGAGGGTTTGTTCTGTATGTTCTGCATGACTCCCTGAAGCTGGAGTTTCATGGCTTGAAGTTCCGCATCCCAAATAGGAACATTGTCCCCTCCAGAGTGCAGTGGGGGCTGAACACTACTAGCCTCCCCTTCAGAGACAGGTGCTTGAATTGATGGATGTAAGCCCGAGGTAGTGGGTTCATATCTTGAGGTAGGGCTTGTAGACCTTTTAGGTTGGAATGGTGGGCTTGTTAGAAAGGATGGCTCGGGGTCTGTTCTTGATTGGGAGGGATATCTTGTGGTGGTGGAGGAGGTATAGGGAGATTTCGCTAGAGAAAAGCGTTGATCAAGGCCTGGTTTTGTTCGGCCAAGCGGTTGATGCTGTTGGCGAGCTCTGTGAAGTACTAAGGTGGGTTGTTTGGGTTGAAAGGGTCGGCTTGGGGGTCGACGACATTATGTTGAGAAGCCATGGATCTCGTTGTAACCATCCACCTTGATGGAAGGTAAGGAGAAGTTATTGGGAAGGGGTCTCCGGGAACAATGAGCACAACTGTTCATCGGAGTGGCGTTCCCACAGATGGCGCCAACTGATACTAACATCGGTGGGCCTACAAAAGGTTCTGGCCCATCACTTAGAGCTAATTCGCGGTTCAAGTACTAAAGCCCAATACCCTTGAGAACCCAACGTTGAACCAGGAACCAATGACATCTAAACACTTGTCAAGTAGGGAACCAACCACGTAAGCAGACAAAGATCCTACAGAGTTATCGCACCACACATCAGCCATTAATGAGGCTCCTACAACATTAAATGTGACAACCCCTTCACGTCGGAACAGGCAACCTCACCATAAGCAATGCAAGCTAGAGTATAGACTTTCGGCCAACACGACAGGTTGGAGTGGACAAGGAAATGATGAATAAAGGATATAAGAAGGTTTCCAAGACATATCAAAGGTTAAGTTCTCCATTCTTCTTCTCTCCCCCACACTCTCTCTCTACACAGTCAATCTCATCTTTTCTAACTTGATCGTCGGAGGGTCCGCTGGGGGACTCCCATTTTCCATTGGACCTTTTTGCAGGCACCACCAGCGAGCCCCGAGACTGGTGAAAGGTGTTGGAAGCGTGGGTCGACCCGACTCGCCCTCCCTTGGATCAACAACATTATCAAATTCAATCATAACTAGACTCAAAATAGCAAAGTGACTCACCAATAGAAATTTTTTTTATAAGAGAATTATGTACAGATTTCATTGTTCTGGATCAAAATTATGTACAGATGTTATTTATTTGTATAACATTACTCAAAATATGTAATGTTAATTTTGTTTTGATTAATTTATTAGGAAAATGAATACACGCACCAATGAAAATGTGCACCAAAATTACTGATCTCTCACGTTTGTTTGTAATTATAGATTGTAATAATATTGATTCAGAAAAATGATTCATCCACGCAATTTCTCTTCCACAAACCCCTCAAATGATGTGGTATGCTGCTGCATGGGCTGTGCAGCAACGACTACTGTGCAGCAAAATGGGTCCATTTCGGGACCCATTTTAATAATCTGAACAGTTCACATTTTATTAGAATACATTAAGTAGAATGTGCCTACAAAAAATTAAGTTAATCGGATTTCATTTACCGATTCATCCACTCACATTTGGATTTATTTTAATAGTTTAAATCACAATTATTATTTATTTTTGTAGATACAAATGTGAGTGGATGAATGGGTAAACGATATCCGATTAACTTGATTTTTTGCAAGCATGTTATACTTGATGTATTCTAAAATGTGAACGGTTCGAATTATCAAAATAGGCCTCGAAATGGGTCCATTTTTCCGCACAACAGCCGCTGCTGCGTAGCCCGCGCAGCAGCAACATCTCCATTTTTGGTAAAAGAATAAGACAAATTAATAACCAACGCTCATATACTCACGTCATTCAGAAGGGTTTGTGGGGGAGGATTTTGTAAGAATGTAACACTCGTGATTGATTTATTATATAGGCAAGGCAACAATCCTTGTCTATTTAATTGGCCAGGCTTGGCTCCAATTCATTTTGTAGACTGGACGGTATTGTTGAGCTCGTAAGGCCCGACATGAGTACTGTTTCGATAATACGAACCATTCAATATGTAGAGCTTGTCAAGTACTTTATTCTTGTAATAAATCACGTTGATCGAATATCAATAGCTACTTGATGGATTAGATTTTTGCCAACAATTTATTTTGAAAATTATATTTACCATTGACAGAAATCCAATCCGATCAAGTAATTATCGATATCTCATTAACATGATTTTTTTACAAAGATAAAGTACTTAACAAGTTCTATACATTGAATAATTCGGATCATCGAAATAGGAACCCGTAGTGGACCTCTACGAGCCCAACAGTACACTTCAGTTCGATCTCGGACTGTAAACATCTCGAACGGTAGAAAAGCCTGGCCCTATTTAATTTTAGGAACATAAAAGTTCTTTTGGACACAAACTTCATATGTAATATTTTTACCACTTAAATCTTGTGGGTAACATAATTTGGGTAGAGAGAGAGAGATCTTTCACACCAGACATGACTTTGTGGCATTATCTGTTGACAACAATCAAGAAAAGGTAAATGCAATGTGAGAATATGCAAATAGAACAAGTTGAAGAATGGAGACAGGTGAAAAGAAATCTCAAACTAATTAGAAAGTCAAATTAAAAAAAATCTCTCATCTTTTCAATAATCAATAACATGGACTATAGTCTAAATGGTCATGAAGTTATTAGATTCGAGTCAATGGAGTGACTTGCAGATGTATAGTCCAGTCAATGGAGTGACTTTTAGAGGTATAGTCCAATTACATCGGTCATTTGAGAAGTGAAAAGGACTTTCTAGATAACACAAGACAGATAATTACTCATAAATAATTATTTGCAGAGCAAATGTTTTACAGCTTTCCTTCTTCAGCAACACATTTTCATGGCCCTAGCATTAAAAAAACAAAATGCTAGAGAAGCGATCCTCAGAACAAAATCAGCCTAAACAAAATGCTTGTTCTGTGGGACCCTCCGACTTTCATCCAACCTCCGTTAGCCAAGGATGCTCAGGGAACTAGCTCCCTCCCCTTTTCTCTTTGTAGTTCTTTGGGCCTTTGACCCCCCCTTGTAACCCAAAAAAAAAAAAAAAAAAAAACCTAGGCCACAGCATGACTACTTCAGGCAAGGCGGAGGTCAGACCTTGCAAACAACCTCTCATCCAAGAGCCACCAGCATCATGCAAACCAACTCAAAAGTACAAAAAAAAAAACAAAAACAAAAACAAAACAATGCCAATGAATATACAGAAAAATCACACGCTCAATATTATTTGAATTATTCCAAGCTAGGCGAGCGGCTCCATCTCCCTTGTAAATAATCTTCAACCGAGACACTTTGGTCAGCACTGTCAGTAGAGAGAGAATCTTCCTCCAAATCTAGCAACGCGAGATTAAGATGGGATTGCATGTTTGTTGGGAATTCTTCTCCATCAACAGCATCAAGCTCTTCTGAAGAGCTGAATTGCTGTCTTGCCCATGTGATTACGTCTGCGTGACCTTGTAGGAGCTTCAAAACCTGTTTGTAACAAAATATCATTAATTGAAGATCAATATGACTGATAAAGCAAAAATATATGCAGAAGCATGAATAATTTTGAAGTAAAAGATGGCTTACAAGGCTGATCTGTGGCCGAAATAGGGGTGCACGTCTGATGCAAAGGGCAGCAGCTAAAACCATTCTCTCACTTTGATCATGGTCATAGTTTCCCCCCAAGCTTGGATCCAGCAATTGGGAAACCTTGCCATCCTTCACGATTGATTTTGCCTGATATTGTCATCAACTTCTTATTATTTGTTCAGTCCAATGTTCATAATGACCACATAACTGATTATAACATCTCAAAATTTAAAAAAAAAATTAAGAATATAAAGAAAGAGGAAAAAATCAGTTATTCCAGATGATTCTGTAAAAATGACTCATATGCTCCTTTTCTATAACTTGAGTTAGATTTCCTCACCAAACATTCTTATGTTTACCCCTATCATTCCTGATATTGTCCCTCCCAAATTCCAAGTTATTCTCAACAGAAAATGATTCCTAAAATACCATATTTGTAATTAAGTAGAGGAATTTGTGAGAGGCATTCATGGAATCATGTGTAGATCTATTATGGTTTTGTCAAAATGCTAACTGTCACAATTGGAATTTTAGTATCTGCAGGAAATGCCCAGTTGGAGCTACAAGTTTAGAGTTGAATGTTTGAGGCTGAACATTAAGTCTGACAGTCACAATTAATTATTGTGGTAGTGTAGACATACAAGTACAGATCGGCTACAAGTTTAGTGCTATAATGGCTTGTTCTTGTTCATTTAGGAATATGCCCCCTTTTGCTTCTAAGTCTGTTTTTACTGCTTTTAAATAATTAAAAAAAGGAATAAAAAAAACTTACCCACATAACCAGGCTTTCCTGGCCCTTTGGGTTTCCATTGTCAATTGGCTTTCTACCAGACAAAAGCTCAAGGAGCACAACACCAAATGCATAGACATCAATTCTATCGTTCACTTTGCCATGCATGAAATATTCTGGAGCCAAGTAACTGCAACAGAAGGGACTGCCATCAGTCAAATTAATCAAACAGCAGAATTGGGGAAGTTAAAGATTAATTAATTACTCACCCAAACGTTCCTGCAACATCAGTACATGCCATATGGTGTGCAGAATCTGAAGCCCGCATAGCTAGTCCGAAATCTGACAGCTGCAGAACCAATAAGAATTAAGAATGTTAATATGAGTAAAGGCTTCAAACAAGAAACACAATGATTGCACATAAAGCACCTGTGGCTCGAAATCATCTGAGAGAAGGATATTCGAAGATTTCACGTCCCTGTGAATGACAGGTTCAGAAGCCCCATTATGTAGATAGTCCAGTGCTTCAGCAACACCCAAAGCCACCTTATACCTATCCTCCCAACCAAATGCGATTTCATTCTTCCTATTACCTGATTTATAAATTAAAAATACAGTATAAGCTAGAGAAAAACAACTTCAGACAAATCCCTGCACGGGAAAGTAGATTGTATATGTACCATGAAGATTCTCTTCTAGGCTTCCTCTTGATAGAAAATCATAAACCAAGAGTAGGTTTTTGTCCTCAAAACAGAATCCGATTAGGTATATTGTGTTCTTGTGATGTAAAGTCGTAATAATCTCAACTTCCAAAACAAACTGCCTAAACACATCTTCAGATGGTTTCAGGACCTTCACCGCCAGTTCCTTGCCATCTGGAAGACATCCTCTGTAAACCAGGCTGCTACCACCTTTTCCAACCAAATTTTCTGGCAATCACAGTAAGAAATTTGTTAGGAATTATAAAACTAGTTATAAAATGTAAATTAGAATTTAAGAATGATAAACAGACCAGACTTGAAGTTAGATGTCGCCAACAAAAGTTCCTGGTAGCTAAACAGCCTGCATACTGATGAGTACTTCTCAGCGAGTGCCTCCAATTCTTTACGAAGGATTTTTGGACTGTAGCCAGGGGAAGAAGGTGATGAAGCAATATCAGTCCCAAACAGAACAATTGCACCACTCTCTCCATCCAAATTCAGAGAATGATCTTCGTTTCTGTCAGAGTTACTCCTTTTATGATCAGGATAGACGGCAGCCAAAGATTGCCGGCTAGGTACTTTAAGTACCCGTTGCATTACAGACTTCTTCTTCAAAGACGATTTATCAGTTTGTTCCTGGTTGTGCAAAAACCACCGGCGGAGAAGGGTCCAACCATGTTTTGACTTGGGTGATAGTTGGTTCTTAACTGGTATCAAAGCCAACGAATTTTCCTCATTGCCACCACTTGATGAGTTCTCTGCTGATGGGGTCAACAATTATCAAGCAAGACAGTGTAAGGTGAAAAACTCAAAACAATTCTTACACAGCTTTCCTCTTACCAGCTGAATTGATTTTCTGCGAAGAAAGATGTCCTTTATTTGATTTTGATGCTGATGCATCAGCCGTTGCATTATTTTGTACTTTTGGTCTCTTGCTCAATGACCGATGAATTGACCGAGCATAATTTTTGTTCCGATCATTATCTATATTCAACCAAAAGAAGAAAAACTATCAACAAATGAATCATAAGAGCATTGTTACCAAGCTAAAGTCATACAGAAATTGAACCCATAAGAGGAAACAAACAAAAACCTTGTGATGAATCACTTGCTTCTCTCTGAAACAGGATTTTGCCATTATCGACTGCAAGAACTGAAAATTTTTTGGGGAGCTTTTTTGCACAGTATTTTGCAACCGACACTGATGATCGAATTGTGTGATGTGCTTTTGATGGTCCCACTATTACACTTGCTGTGCTGTAAGATTTCGCTTCTTGGACCAGAATTTTACTGACTGATGAACCTCTACAAACCTTAAGCTTAAGATCAACCTGAAAATTTCAACCAATTCAATCTTCTTAATTTCCAAAAACAATAAATAAATTATTAGGACTAAATTTGCAAAATAAACAACCCTGTTTGGTTGCTGCGAAACAGAGGAAAAATTGTAAAGCAGTTGAAGTAATTGTTTTGATTTCCATACGAATTAAAAAGATTTAAGATTCAAATCATGAAAATATTTTCCTTTCTCACATTGTCTCAGTGAATGAAAGGTTTAAAGTGGAAAAGGAAGCACCTTTGCTACCCAAGAGGGGAAAAAAAGCCGAAAAAGGAAACAAGCAAGAATTTCAAGTATGACGCTTTTTATGTTGATTTGGCCTCAAAACAATTCAAAGCACAATTACTCCATTTTCCCTTAATTTTCTCGGAAAACAAACAGTTAATTAAAGATACTGAAAAAAAAAAAAGTCAGGAAAAAGTTGGACAAAGAGATTTATATGAAGCCTTTTTTTACACCAAATCAATTAAAATCATAATTTGCTCTTATTTTATTACATTTCATGGGGAAAAAAAAGATAATTGAACCCAACAATTGAAAATTAAATGGTAGAAATTGGAAAACCTGTTTGAGATTGCAGAAACCTTCGTAAGCAGCGAGCACAGAATCGAACGTCTGGACAAGAGAAAGAAGAGTTGACTTGCCTTCTACAAGAAAACACAAACAAGGAATTTCAAATCATTGCCAAAATAGAAACCCAGAGAGAGAGAGAGAGTGTGTTTGTATATACCAGTGTCGGGATTGAGGACGTGAAGAGCGACAACTCGATCGCCGGAGCGAGCGACCTTAACGAGAGCCCAAGTGAGTAACTCTCTGCTCTGAGAATCCAACCTCACGGCGACCAGCACCACCGCTCCTCCGCCGTCTGCGGCGGCGTCTCCACCGCACTCCTCCGGATCTAAGTCCGTACGGTTCCCTATCAATTTCATCCGGTTCTCCCACCGACGCTTTCCCCCCGCTCTCGGCCGTTACACTCTCTCTCTCTAGACACTCTCTCTCAATAATCTCTCTCTCTCCTGTATTATTGTTCTTAAATGAATACTTCCCACGTTGTTGCTTTTGTTGCGTATATAGGAATGGGATTGGGGAATAAGGCAAATCATGTTGTAAGGATCGTTTCTTAACTACTTTTACTCATGCCTTGGTAATGTTATGGTGCTTCTCGGACTACTTTCTTGTCTTGCTTTAGTACTTCCATCTTGTGGTTGTGGAATTTGAGTTTTAACCTTAGCCGTCAAATACACTAGGACAAAGTACCATTCGTCACATATATATAATTCAACAATTTGGATCAATATTGTGCCGTTTGGTAACACTTACGTTTTTAATTTTCTGTTTATATTTATAAAAATTTAAAAAATTCAAATAAAAATTTGTTTGGTAAATTTTTGATTTATAAATCAGTGGTCTCAGTTTATAAATTTAGCCAAAAAATGTAAACTCAAAAAATATGTTTCCATTTTGAGTTTTCAGTTTTTCTTTTTTTTTACTGCCCAACACTAGCTACCACTCGCCACCATTTTCCACCGCCGTTTTCCGCCACCACCACCCACCACCACCACCTACCTGCCACCACCACCCACCACCATCCACCTGCACCCACCACCCACCACTACCCACCCACCCATCCCTCGCTACCACCACCACCCACCTGTCATCCACCACCCACCACTCGCCACCACTACCCACCACCGCCACCACCACCTACCCACTCGCCATTACCACCCATCCCTCGCCACCGCTACCACCACCACCACCACCACCGCCCACCATCCACCTGCTATCCATCACCCGCCACCACCACCCACCACCCACCACTCGCCACCACCACCACCACCCACCTGTCATCACCCGCCACTACCATCCACCGCCCGCCACCACCACTCACTACCCACCTGCCACCACCATCCACCACTAGCCCCCAGCCACCCATTCGCCGCCACCACCCACTACCCACCCGCCACCCACCTGCCACCACCACCCACCACCCACCACACCACCACCCACCACCCGTCACGTCACTCACCCACCCGCTACCTACCCACCACCACCACCCACCCGCCACCGTCACCGTCACCCATCCACCATCACCACCCGCCACTACCACCACCACCCGCCACTGTCACCCACCCACCCGCCACCAACCTGCCGCCGCCACCACCCACCACTTGCCACCACCACCACCACCACCACCCACCACCCCGCTACCGTCACCCACCCATCACCACCACCCACTTGCTACCATCTACCACCCGCCACCATCACCCACCACCACCACCCGCTACCCACCGTCACCACTTTCCACCACCGTCTTCCGCCGTCACTTGCCACCACTTGCCATTTCTCACTCTTTTTTATATTTTTAAATTTTTTTAAACATTTTGTCAATTACCAAACGCGTTTGTAGTTTATGTTTTTCTAAAAATAAACAAAAAATAAACAAAAACCAGTTTATAAAATTTTTGTAAATATAAACTGAAAACGTAAACGTTACGGTGCCGTTTGGTAACACTTTCATTTTCAGTTTTCTGTTTATATTTACAAAAATTTAAAAAACTCAAATAAAAACTTGTTTGGTAAAATTTTTGATTTATAAATCAGTGGTCTCAGTTTATAAATTTGGCCAAAAAATGAAAACACAAAAAATGTGTTTCCGTTTTGAGTTTTGAGTTTTTTTTTTTTTTTACCACCCAACACTAGCCACCACCCGCCACCATTTTCTACCATCGTCTTCCGGCACCACCACCCACCCTCCACCACCACCTGCCACCACCACCCGCCACCACCACTCACTTGCCACCCACTTGCCACCACCACCCACCCCTCGCCGCCACCACCACCACCACCACCACCCACCACCTACCTGCCATCCACCCGCCACAACCACCACCCGCCACCTACTTGCCACCACCACTCACCACCCACCTGCCACCACCGCACCACCACCCGCCACCCACCAACCACACCCACCCACCACCACCACCACCACCACCACCCACTCGCTACCACCTACCACCCACCACCGTCACCCACCATCCACCACCACCCACCACCCGCTATCTACTCGCCACCACTCGCCATCCGCCACCCACCTGCCACTACCACCCACCACCCGTCACCACCACTACCCACTCGCTACCACCTACCACCCACCACCCGCCACCGTCACCCACCCACTCACCATCACCACCCATCACCCACCTGCCACCCACCTGTCACCACCACCCACCACCACCCACCACCACCACTTGCTACCACCGCCACCGTTACCCACCCACCCACCACCACACCGCCACCACCACCACCCACCCACCACCACCCGCCATCCGCCACCTACCTGCCACCGCCACCACCACCAGCCACTCGCTACCACCCACCGTCATCCACCCATCCACCACCCACCGCCACCACCCACCACCACCCGTCATCCGCCACCCACCTTCCACCACCACCCGCCACCCGCTACCACCCACCACTCGCCATCGTCACCCACTCACCCACCTTCCACCACCACCCGCCACCCGCTACCACCCACCACTCGCCATCGTCACCCACTCACCCACCACCACCAACTACCCACCACCCATCGTCACCACTTTCCACCACCGTCTTCCGCCGCCACTTGCCATTTCTCACTCTTTTTTATATTTTTAAATTTTTTTAAACATTTTGTCAATTACCAAACGCGTTTGTAGTTTATGTTTTTCTAAAAATAAACAAAAAATAAACAAAAATCAGTTTATAAATTTTTTGTAAATATAAACTGAAAACGTAAACGTTACCAAACACACGCTACCAAACTTATATTTATTTATGAAAAATGTTTGAAATATTTAATTTATCATTTTTAAAAAATATCTCTAATTATGTGGTCGACAAATGTTAAATTTTAATTTGTCAAATATTTCATCGTCTGGGAGATTAACCTTAATATCACATCATTAAAAATTATTTATGCAGTGTTCGGTTGAAAGATTTGGGAAAGAAATTGAAAAATGAAAGAGAAAATGAATCTGAAATGTGAATAAAATATACTTACATTTCACCTAATCTCACACAACTGTTATTTTTCCCTTTCTATATCACTTCCCAAATTCTCCAACTAAACACAAACTTAAGGATGATAAGTTAGAGAATATAACATTATTATTTATAGATGTGTTTCTAAAAAAAAAACTTAGCCTGAAAAAATAATTTATAATTTGAATGTCCGTTGATGTGTTGTGGGTCATTCATGACTAGAATAAATAATTTATATATTTTAAATTTTAAATACATAGTATGGTTTTAAAAATTTGGTCAAAATTTCAGTCTGAATATAGTCTCTAAATCGTTTGAAATAAATAAAAAAAAAATCGACTTATTTAGAGAGAACCGGCAAAATTGATGGTTACACCACCGAACCGAATGACCCAAAGACGAGTCAGGTGAACTGGCTGAGTTGATTAAAATGAAAATTTTGAACTTTTTGATATTTTCTAACTATTTTTTTTTATTTATTCTTTATTTCTTTTCTTTCTTTCATATTCATATATATATATATATATATAAAAGAAAATTTTGATTGGAAACTCTCTTTCAATGGTCTCCTCTTGGGAGGAATCTCATTGAAAGTTTGAAATTATTGTGAAAGTCTCTACCTGTTTATAAAAATAAAAAAAAATTCCAAAAAAACTCAAAAATTTGTTAGAGAGAGAGTTGAAATTTTAATATCCCTCCAAAATTTTTGCTCTTTTTCAATCAAATTATTTGAATTATAATCATATGGAGGGAACATTAAATATTTGGTTCTCTTCCAAAATTAAAATTAATAATATTTTAAAATATATTTTTATATTTTTTAATAAAAAATTAAAAAATATATATTATGAGAAATATTTAAGATAATTTCATTTTTTCATTTTTTTTAATTTATAATTTTATTACTTAAATTTTTATTTAAGTATAATTTTAATATATTTATGATATTACGATTCGTTTTCAGTTCAACCCGACAGTTGAATCAGTAACCCGTCCACTCAATCCCTTTTCGATTCACTTATCGGTCTGATCTTTAAAAGATTGATATATATAGGTGTCGTTTTGGAAGTGGGTTGGCTTTTTGGCTATTTTAGCCTGGGCTAAAAAGTTTGGTTTGGGAAGAACTTTTTGGCTTTTTGATTTTTTGAACTTTTTTTGTGAGAGAATAGTGTAATGATTATGGGTTTGATATGATGTTTTGTTTGTTGTGGCTAAAATAGCCTATTTTATCTTTTGTGGCTAAAATAGCCAAAACCATCTTCCCAAACGGGAATGTTAGCTTATTTTATGGGTCTCATTAAAAATAGATTTGATTTGTCTTAACAAGTTTTAAATCTTATTGTGAGTTGGGTCTCAATGTTTATTGTAAGTTCTGTTTTGATAATTTGAACCGTTCATTTAATAGAATATTTCGTATATATCATTTATAAAAAAAATTAAATCACTCCAATAATTATAATCTTTTTATTTATTGGGTTTGTTTCTAAAACAATGGATAGTCTATTTTTAAAAACAATATTATTGTACATTTTTTTTAGAAACATGTGATAAAATAAAAAAATATAATTATCAAATTAACTTAATTTTTTTCTATATATGATACATACGGAGAGTCTTAAAAAATAAATTATTCGAATCATCAAAACAATCATACGTAGTGAGCCTCATAAGTCCAGCATGACAATCAAATTTAAATTTGAACTTCAGAGAAGCTCAACACTTAACAAAAATTTAAAACTAGTTGTTATTTTTTGACATAATGCACACGTGGTCCAAAATTTTAAATTCTAAACGGTTTTTTCAAAAGAGAGAGTATTGCTATTTTATTATATGGGTTTCATTAAAAAAAAATTAGAAGCCTTATTATTGGACATAACGCACATGTCATCCTAAAGTCAAATTTCTTCTAACCCTTCATTTTTTAATCACAAATGTTAGAAATCTTAAAAATTTTATCAAATGTCTCACATAGGTGTGAGACTCACATGAGACCCACATTGTGTAGGTCCCACACTTATGTAAGATATTTAATAAAAAATTTGAATAAAATTTTTGAAATATCTAACATTACTCTTTTTTAATATATTGGGGGTCATATATTTTAGGGTGAAGCAATTTAGGAAAATTTTGATAATATTTAAATCTCAACAAAGTGAGGGTTATTTTGTGCATTAATTGTATCGATTTGGAAGATGATCTCACCGTGGAGCTTAACTTATTTACCCAAGTCATATTCATTACGATATAAATGATAAAATTAATGTTAGAGACCTTAAAAGATTTATTAATTTTTTTATCAAATATCTGGACTTGCATGGGAACTACATGGTGTGGGTCCCACACTCATGTAAGATATTTGGTAAAAATTTTAATAAATCTTTTGAGATTTCTAACATTTTTCAAATGATAATTTATTTGCCAATAGCAAAATTGAAAAGAATTATTTTTTCAATCCATAAGAGATTACATTAAATACATGAATACCAATACAATTACATTAAATATAATCAATTATATAAGGAAATTTAATAAAAACATACCCGTAATAACAACACTAAGGATCACGACACAAATATATAAAAATTTCTTGAAATGAAAAAATTAAAATTAAAATTTAAGAACGAGTCTCAAAATAAAAAATAAAAAATTATTTTTTTGCTTTCAATAAGAATTGATTCTCTGAATTCTCACTTTAAAGTGTGAAAAATTGGCGAAAAAGGATTATATGACACTAAACAAAATTTAATTAACAGTTTATTAATTAGGATTTGCTCTTGAATGTAAGTATCACTACAAACTTATAATTATTTATCCGAAATTTATTCAAAAATAAAAATTAATGGTTCAAATACATGTCACTTACAGAATCTACATTCTATCAATTTAATCGCCATCACCAATACTTATTCTGAATTGATTATTTTATTTTTTTTAATAAGAAAAAAAGGACGGTCTGAGATGTCATCACGGCATTTATGAGTTCAGGTCTTGAGATAACTAGTTACCGGCCAAATTTGACTTAATTCATAAGAAGAAACCTACTACCAAAGTATTAGTAGAGCTTATCAATCACTCCTAACAAAATCAAAGTTCGATCAGAGTACAATACAAGATTTCTAAAAACAAAAAGAAAAAAAAAATTATTGAAAAATACCTAATATTTTACGCCCTCAGAAATCAAACTTGACTAAGGAAAAGGCAATGCCTTCACCACTCAACAACCACCCCCAGTGGTCTTATTCTGAATTGATTATGGGACCCTAATTTTGAGACGCTAGTTTTTTGCTTACTTCCCTATGAGCTACGCCAAATGTGTCCTTTTCCCTCTAAATTATCTTTCCCTCCGGTCCACAAGTAATTATTGTGTTTTCTATTCCATTTTACTTTAGGTTATATTGGGTTGGTTTGGTACGAAGGTTTGAGTTGAATCACAGTTATTTTACGCATAAAAAAATAAAATAGATTAAAAAATTAATAAAATAAAATACTATATCAAAATTATAATAATTATTTTTTTTTTCATAAAAATTTAAAAAACTAAAAAACCAATCCATATCTCAAGCATTGATTGTGTGCTGAACTAACAGTGGTGGATTAAATAAATACATGGGTCAAAAATTTTTTTTAAAAAATAATGAACAATTTATAAAAGACAAAATTATATTGGTGTTCCTTACATTTTATTCTTTATATCATTTTGATCCCTATACTTTCAGTTGCCTCAATTTTGATCTTTAATTTTAGATTTTGTATTAATTTGGTCTAATTGCTAATGTCATTAGTGTTTTTGACAACAAATAATTACTGAATTGATTAAGATTAACTCTTTGGGTATGTTTGATTGGACGGACTAGATAAGGGGAGATTAGAATCCATCGGACTTGAATCCTGGGACTGTGAATCTTCGGATTATTTGGTTGGATTGGATGTGTATCCCGTGTTTGTATTTTTATGGGATTAGATGTCTGGAAATGACTATTTTTAGTGAATTCAATGTTTGGTTAGACGGACTGGATGGGATAAATGAACAAAAACAAAAGACTATTTTATCATTTTTTAATTGTTTACTAAGTAATAGTAATATTAAACATATCTTTAATATTTTAATTATTTTAATCATTTTATTTTTTACACAATCAAATAATTTTTTAAAAAAAATTAAATAAATAAAATATCAATAAAAATATATGTTATTCTTTTAACTAAAATTTTAAATAAATTTATTTTTAAAAATAATAATAATTAAACAATGAAATTAAATAAAATATATATTAAAATTTAAATAATGAAATTAAATAAAATATAAACAAAATTTTAAAATAAAACACCAATAAAATATCTATAAAAAATTATTTTAAAAAATTAAATAAATAAAACATCAATAAAAAGTTAAACAAAATTATTTTATTTTTACATTGAGACATTTAAATTTTATTGAATTTTACTAAATATAATACATAACTAAATAATAGAGGGTCAAAATGGTCATTTCACGTTCTAATCCCAACAGTAAATAGTCTAATGAAAATTGTCCCATACCCCCTCTAGGATAGTATAATCCCCCATATGGAGGATAAGAAGTCCGGTCGGACTCCATGTCCGGCGAACTAAAAAAAAAACAAACGCTAGATAAAAAGTTTCACCCAGATTACAATCCCAACAGTGGATAGTCCCCTTTTATCCCTCCAATCAAACACACCCTGGATAAGAGGGGATTAGAATCCATCAAACTTGAATCCTGGGACTGTGAATCCCCCTGACTATTTGGTTGGATTGGATATGTATCCTGTGTTTGTTTTTTTTCATGGGATTAGATATCTGAAAATGACTATTTTTAGTGAATCCAACGTTTAGTTGGACGAACTAGATAGGATAAATGAACAAAAGACTATTTTACCATTTTTCAATTGTTTATTAAGTAATAAAAAATATTAAACATATCTTTAATATTTTAATTATTTTTAGCTAGATTAAATAAAAATTTATTTTATTTTAGTTTTTACACAATTAAATAAATTTATTTTTTAAAAATTAAATAAATAAAATATCAATAAAAACATATGTTATTTTTTTAATTAAAATTTTAAATAAATTTGTTTTTAAAAATAATAATAATTAAACAATGAAATTAAATAAAACATCTATTAAATTTAAATAATGAAATTAAATAAAATATAAACAAAATTTTAAAATAAAACATCAATAAAATATCTATAAAAAATTATTTTAAAAAATAAATAAATAAAACATCCATAAAAAGTTAAATAAAATTATTTTATTTTTAAATGGAGACATTTAAATTTTATTGAATTTTATTAAATATAACACATAATTAAATAGTAGAAGGTCAAAATGATCATTTCACCACATAACCCCAACAGTGGATAGCCCCCAAAAATTGTCCCATACCCCTTCTAGGATACAATAGTCCCCCATATAGGGGATAAGGAGTCCGATCGGACTCCATGTCCGGCGGACTAAAAAAAATACAAACGGCGAATTGGATGCTTCCTCCGAATTACAATCCGCACAGTAAATAGTTCCCCCTTATCCCCCAATCAAACACACCCTTTGAGTTAAGTAAATTTATGATTTTGTCCTTAAAAATAAGATATATGCTACTTATATGCATATTTTTCATAAAAATGCAAGAGTTATTATCAATTGGACTTGAAATAAAGCTATATATTCAATGTTAAAATTGAGCCAATTAAAATTGTAGAGACTAAAATGATACAAAAACTAATATTATTGGATAGACACACGCATATATAGTGTTTCGAATCAACTAGATATTTTTGTGCTAGACGAGGGTTTATTATGAGCCTATTTTGAATCCATTTCGTTGATTTGAATCATTTAGTTTTTAGTAAATTCATACCAAAAAAATCATATTGTTTGGAAATATTTACATGTTTGAATCACACTTATGTTCAAAAAAATGAACAATTTATTATTTACATTATGTTAGCAGTCTTTTTTTAAAGACAAATTTTATCTAAATATATAATTACTAATATTTAATTTGATCCAATTTTATATACAAGTTCTATTTACAAATAGGATCATGCTAATGACACTTCAAAGGGTTGTCAACAAGAAACGCAAAATGGCAAAATATTTATAATCTCAATATATTTTTATACATATTTTATAATATATTTACACAATTTAATACACTTTTATGTATATTTTTTTATTTTTAACATGTTTTAAAAATATTTTTCTTTTGTTTTTAGAAAACCACAAAAGATGGGTCAAGGTGTACAAGCCAGGGAATATTTTGTCAATCAAATTTTTATTGTAAAGTAAAAGCCAAGAAAGTGTAATTCACATTCTTTGATTGTTTAGTCAAAAAAGCATTAGTGAGAATGCTAAAGGAGCAGTGGGCCTGACATTCTTCATTAAGGTTGAAAGGTTAGATTCTTTTTCCCCCACCACTTCCAATGCATCATTTTCCATGTGAGTTGATAATGGATAATCATTCAATAGTTTTCTATGTATTTTATATTTTATTATTTTTTTACTTTAATTTTAAAGTTTTTTTTTTTTTTCATTTTAACTTTTTAAATTTTATATTTTTCTCAATCTTAAAATTAAATTATACAAAAAAATATTACGTTTGTTGTCATGTTGCATAAAAAAATTATAATATTTGGGTTTAAATTTGAATCAAAAGTGTATATTTCATGCTACGTGGTTATTAATGTGACATTTTCTGTATAATTTATCCTTTTAAAAATTTGTCATAAATATGACATATGCACATTACATGTACCTTTCTTATAGTTTTGTTAAAAGAAGGGTGAATTATACTAATAGTCCCTATAGTTTGGGGCTTGTGTCACTTTGGTCCCTAACTTTTCAATTGTGACACATTTGATCATGAATTTTAAATTTTGTTTCAAATAAGGACAATTGAAGATATCATTAGATTTTTCAAGGGTAAAATCGTCAATTTGATAAAATATAAACTAATTTGACAAAAATAAATGTCAAATAAATATTTTTAATTTTTTTAAAATTATTTCTACCCACTAAAAATAAAATTATGTAAAATTGATAAATCTTTTAGACATTTATTTTTTTTTACCAAATTAATTTTTATTATGTGTTTGGATGATGATCATGTAAAATTAAATTTTAAAAATTAATCATGTAATTTTTATTAATTTTTATCAATTTTACATAATTTTATCATTGGTGGATAAAAATAATTTTTTAAAAATTAAAAATATTTGTTTGACATTTATTTTTGTCAAATTGGTTTATATTTTATTAAATTAACGATTTTGCCCTTAAAATTAAACAATGGTATCTTCAATTGTCCTTATTTGGAACAAGATTCAAAATTCATGATTAAATGTGTCACAATTGAAAAGTCAGGGATCAAAATGACACGAGTTCTAAGCTATAAGGACTGTTGGTGTAATTTGCCCTTAAAAGAATGAAGTCATAAGGGTTAGCTTGAAAATTTTCAAAAAATAAAGGGCACATTATATTAATTTTTAATTTGAGAAGTAAAGTGAAAAGGGATAATAGTTAAGGGGGATAGTGTAATTTGCCCTTATTAAAACTGAAATAAGTCATAAAATTTGATGTAAATTTAATCTAGACAGTCATATGAATAAGAAATTACGGAATTTGATTTGAGCAGTTAGCAAGGATATTATGGAAACTAAAAAGTGTGACAAACCTACACCAATTTAGGTGAGAAAAATTTACTCATAAGTTCTAATTTTTGAAAAGTTGAACCATTTAGTCCTATAAGTTTTCTTATGCTCCATTTAGTCCTATTTGCACATCAATCTAATGTTCGAAACATTAATCTGATGTTCGAAATCTAATGTTCGAAACATTAATCTGATATTCGAAATCTAATATTCGAAACATTAATCTGATGTTTGAAACATTGTAATAGGACCTTTCAGTCTATAAGAAAACTTTTAGGACTAAACAGTGTATAAGTTATTAATTTGGGATTTACTGGTGCATCCCCCTTTAGGTGAAGACTTTGTATAATAAAAGAAAATTGATATTTATAAATAATTTTCATATAAAATTTAAAATAAGAATAATGTGTTAATAAAATTTTTACAATTATGAATCAAAGTGGTGGATATTTTAACTTTTAAAGAATAACTATAAATGAGACATTATTCTTTATAAATTTTTTGTATAATAATTTTGTTTACATAGGATTACTTTGTATGGGTGAAGCACCAATAAATTCCAAAATATAATCTTGTGAACTTCTTCTTCTTTTTTTTTTTTTTTTATTTTTTTATTTTATGAATCCAAAATTCCTATTAAAGTAGAAATTACACAAAAAGGTAGTCACTGTTTGAGTTTAATTTTTGAGGGATAAAAGTAGTTTCTCCAAATGTAAAATTACACATTTGAGCAATCTGCACTATGAAGGTTTTGAATTTTCCCTTATTCTCAAACAAACCCCACATTATGAATAAAAAACATAAAACTCCAATGTAGCACTCCAATATAACATACTAAAAAATTCCTTATTATATTTTTCTCAAATATAACAACATAATACTCCAAACTTTTTCCAAACGTAACATTCTAATATAACACACAAAAAAACTCATTAGTGTACTTTTTTCAAACGTAACGCTGTAATCAATGTAATCTCAAACGTAACATCCATTAAAACACTAAAAAATTATTTAGTGTATTTTTTTTCCAAATGTAACACTCACAGTTTGAAATTATACATTTACCTAAAGCCTACTAAAGAATTTTTGCACTTCTTTTCGAATGGTTTGAAGAATCACACACCCTTTTGGAATGATTTAAAGAATCCTACATCATTTTTTTGGAGTGTTATATTGGAGATTACATTTGGGAAAAGTACACTAAGAATTTTTTTTGTGTGTTACATTAGAGTATTACACTTAGGAGTTTTTTTTACAGTATTATATTGGAGTGTTACATTTAAAAAAAGTATACTAATAAGTTTTTTTTAGAGTGTTACATTGGAATGTTATAAATTAAAATTATACATTTGCTCAAAGCTTTTTTTTTTTTTTTAACAACATTTGCTCAAAAACTCCTTTTGAAATATTTGAAGAATCTTATATTTCAAGTAATTTTTGTACTCTTTTTGAAATGTTTTAAAAAAATTTACATTTCAAGTCATTCCAAGTAAAAAGATTCTCATATAAAAATTCATCCCAAATTTGATTCACATAAGTTGTGTCACAACAAAAAAATTCACTTTTAGCAGCGGCCAAAACTGTCGCTAAAAGCTGGAAAAAGCGTTGCTAAAAACAAGAAGACCTTTACCCGCGGTTGAAATAGCGGCGGTCAAACCGCCGCAATAGCCCTGTTGGCATATCCTTATAGTGACGTTTTCTTCAAACGTTGGTATAGTTATTTTTATTGCGACAGTTGATGTAGCGACGGTTACAAATGTCGCTATATCTTAAATTTACCCATTACTTGATAACTTTATAACAATAGATTGACTGCTGCTATATCATTCGCTTTTGCGACGTTTTGTGAACTGCTGCTATATTTTGACTCTATTCCATCAATTTTACACTGTCGCTGTAGCCATAGAATTCTTTTTGAATTTTATTTGCAGTGACAGTTATTAACTACGATTATAGGCTATGTTTACTATTCAATTACCAATAATATATAACTTTAAATTTTTAATGGTTTGCTAACCATTAATGGTTGTCTCTCACTTATCCCTGCTCACATTATATATCTATAAAAGCACTATTTTATTCTAATTGCTCAATACTCAATAATTGTAAAAGGTAAAAGAGTTTATATTTTCGTAATTTCAAAATATTCAAAACACTTTAATTAAAAGGTTCATTACATAGGCCTGTCATATCAAAATAAATCAAATATTTCTAGCAAACTAATAGCCACACCATAATCCAAAAGGTACATCTATAAACTTGTCACATGACAATAGTACTCAAAAGTATTACTCATGACACCATTTTATAAAGACCTCCATAAAAAATGTTCGAATCAAGAAATGATGTCCATTGTTTGATGCTTTCATATTGTCTTATTTCCTGCAATAAAAATCATTGAATGCGCATAAGTATCATTTTCAATTTCAAAATCTATAAAGAAAATTTAGACTACAAATAATTCTCGACAAGTTTTTTTTTATTTTTTTTTGGTAAGTATGTGGTTTACATGTCAAAAAAAGAAAAAGAAAAAAGAGAGAGAGATTACAATGAAGTTCGAGATCATATTTGTATATTAAGAGATCAACCATTAAGAGAGAAAACAGCAGCAAATGGAGAAAAAAATATAGTAATGCAAAAGTGTGTTAAAGTGGCTAAAGATTTAAGAAACAAATTGTTCTTAATTTGTGTAGTTAGTTCTTCTTCTTGTTCTTTAAGCACTTCAAGTTGATTACTAACATTAGATATGGGTGAAGACATCTAAACGACTTAGAACATGTAAGCAAGCAACCAATAGTTATTAATATCTAGGAAATTATATCTAAATATGTGCCCACATTACATCAATGGACCACTTTGAAAACCTTAATACCGATTGCATGAGAAGAATATAGACTTCAAAACAACTCTGTACATAATATTGCATAGAAAATATGCATAATACTATAATAGAAGAAACCAATTTTGGACATTAATTCCACTCTAATTAAGTACTGAACAAAGATTGATCTTCTAAGAATTAATTATTTTACAGCAAATTTAGAGTTATGGTCTTCAAGGCATGACTAAATAGATTCAGAAACATAAGCAGCCACAATAGATTCACATTTTATGTTCAATCTAAAAACTAGTACATATAGATGATTCTGATTGTTCAAACATTTAAAAAAGCAATATCATAGTAGAATTAACTAAAAAAATTAAGATAACCCTTCACAACTACATAACAATTGATTCAACACTACCAAGAACCAAACTTCATATATTAATTAGATAGAATCAACAAGCTATAATGCATATATAGATAGGTTAGGTTAGTACCAGCTGTGCAAGTGCTTGTGGAGGTTGATGGTGTACTCCCTAGTCACCACCTCTTTGTTTCTTCCTTTCGTTTTCTCCACCTTAGCCAGATCATAAGGTGTTTAGGTGGAAAGGTGGAACTTTGAGTGTGTTCTATTCTGTGTTTTGCGGCCGCAGCCTGATCTCTAATTGTCCTATGATGATGGCAGCTTTGTTTTATTTTCCTGTTTTTTGGTGGCTGCTGTTGGGTTTTGGGGCTGTAGCCTGTTTTTTGGTTACAACCAAGACATGAAAAGTAATGATCAAATAAATCAATACATTTTTTTTAGTACTTCCTAGTTTAAAAACTCAGCCATAAAATAGTGTAAGACTTCATAAAGCATGGAATTTTGTTTCTAGAAGCCGTATATAATGGGAGGAAAAAAGGTCTAAAACTCACATCTCTCTATGGAAAACAAAAGGCTTAGAATGAAATCCAATTGAAGGTTAAGCTGGACTTTTGTGCATCTAACCAATGAAATTAAAGTCATTTTTGCTGGGTCTTCCCTAAGACAAGTGTGACCTTAACTATGTTACCTGGCTACCTAGAACCACTTTATTGTGCATCTAACCAATGAAAGTAAAGTCATTTTGGGTTTGTATGATGGTTGCTAAACTAGTAAACATGGTGGAATGTTTCAAAGTTCTTTTTTAGTTGTGTATTTGGATTCAACAAAAAAAGGGGGCATAATTCAGTGTTGAATTTTCTAATTACATTATTAGGCCAAGAAAACAATACAAGTGTACAAGCATTAAAATAATGGACAGCAATTTTCTCTCCAAAAAAAAAAAAAGAAAAAAAAAAACCAAAACAAAACGAAATATAACAATAAAGAAAAAGCTTGTTGTGGCATTTTATCAAACACATACAAGACACATGATGATTCCTCATTGCTATTCATAAATGTGTGTAGCATCAACAACTAAAATACAAAATTCAAAAACCAACCAAATTGTAACATTCCAACACCA
This sequence comes from Camellia japonica, assembly GCA_030407325.1. Classification (NCBI taxonomy): domain Eukaryota; kingdom Viridiplantae; phylum Streptophyta; class Magnoliopsida; order Ericales; family Theaceae; genus Camellia; species Camellia japonica. Next base: position 63,317,914 of record JAPPVO010000002.1, read on the forward strand.
ACTTAGTAACAATAACACTTAATCATCACATTGTGATCTTCACATTCCAATTCTCAATAATGAATTGTTAATTAAAGTAAACAGAGCATATTGTGGACATGAATAATTAATGAGATCATATAGAATGATGAAAAATTACCATTAAAGACAACAAAAGGAAGAGAATATGTGCTTGTTAGTGTATAGGTCAACATGAAGATGATTAAAATTTTTGGAACTAGTTTAGAAGCCATTGATTATGGTAAAGGGAACACAAAAACCAAAAAAAACCCAAGATTTTAACATGAAATCACGGCGAAAATTTAGGGATTTTGTGGTCCCTGGAAGATTGGGAGTTGTATGAATTCTGGGTTGGGTTTATTTTGAAGCATACATGAGAAACACCAATGGAGGATGAAATATATAGATTATTAATTTATGGATTTGGTTGGTATGTTGGTACATGATGAAAGTGTCTGGAGAGAGAGAGAGAGAGAGAGAGAGAGAGAGAGAGCAAACTGACCTAAAATTAGGAATCGTTGATACATCGGTCGATACACCGATGGAGTATGAACATTGGTCCATACACCAGTGGCCTGTAGCTTGTGAAATCAGGAAGCCTCTGTGACTTCTTGGTGCTGCTTCGTGAAAGTATAGATAGACTAGGGCACAAGAAGTATAGATAGATAGACCTAGAGTTGAATTGCTTTTTTTGGGACTGAAATTCTGAGCGCTAAATCAGAATTTTTTTTGGCGCCTTATTTTTTTGACCTATTGTAGCGGTTGAGTTGTAAACGTAGCTAAAAAAATATGTATAGCAGCGGTTTAGAAAAAAAATGCGACTATATACTTAATTTTTAATTGCGGTTAACCACAATCACAATAACCACTTTATAGCCGCATTTTTTAAGACGCTGCTATAAAAAACGCTACTATAGCTTGATTTTCTTGTAGTGTGTATCTCACCTTCTAAAAATAAAAAATAAAAAAAATAATAGAAATAAGGGTATAACCGTAAATCTAATTTTTAAATAATATATTAAATCTATCTTTTAAAAATTAATGAAACTAACTAGTTTATAAGAAAACTCTTGGGACTAATCGGATTACCATATCTGGTGATAAGATTTATAGGTAAATTTTTCAAGAATGGATACCATTTATTTGTATATCATTATCCTTTTAAATAAGGGTAAATTACACTGATATCTCCAAAGGTTTGGTCTAATTACATTTTATCCCCTAACGTTTTGAAAATTACATTCCTACCATGTGATTAATAGTCTCATTTCATAAATTCTCCTATTTATATTAAAAGGAAAAACTCCTAATAAAAAAATAAAAAAATTTCATTGAAAAAAAAAAAGTAAAGTAAGGAAAGGAAAAAAAAATATACAGGAAGTAAAACAAAATAAAAAGAAAAAGTGCATGAGTTCAATAACTTTTTTTCATTTAAATAATTATAATGATAAGGTATTAGTGTAATTTTTAAACATTAAAAGATGATATGTATTAAATTTAAATTTGATAGATGTAAATGTAATTTATCCTTTAAATAATAAGATAATCATGTACATTGATTTGTTTAATTAAAGCAATCAAATAACAATGATGTTGGGATTTTTTATTGATTAAAGTGAGAGAGAGAGAGAGAGAGACGAGGGTGTTAAATGATGGTTGTAATGACGAAACCAACTGAGAGGAGAGAGACGAGGATGCTAAATGACGGTTGTAATGATGAAACCAACTTGGGAAATTGGATTGTCATGGATATGAATAATTCTCATATTGTAGAATAATCTCTAATTTTCCTAAAGAGCTATGAGTGGGAGCTCGAATTTGTGAGCCCGAATGTCCCTAATTCTAAAAACGATTTTGTTTTTGTATTTTTTTTTTTTCTTCAGTAGAAGATGGAAGAAGAACGAGGGGAGGAGGAGGAGGAGGAGGAGGGGACTGAAGGGGGCCCTAAAAAATGGGGCTGGAGGCGGAGGCGGAGGCGGGGGCGGAGGGGAGGCGGGGGCGACGAGCCGACGGCGGGTGAGGCGACGAGCAGCGACATCGGCAACGAGCAGGGACTGGAGGCGACGATTGGCGACGATCTCCCTCTCCTCTCTCTCTCTCTTTCTCTCTCTCTCTCTCTCGGGGCATTCGGGGCTCAAATTTTTCGAGTTACAAATCTTTTCTCTTTTCCTAAAATATATGTTAATAGTACGGTCAGGCATAGCGATATTCGAATAGTATAAACTATTTAACTTGAATTGATTAACATATAAATAGACGGTTTTACAGATACAATGCGAGTAGATGCAATTTAAAATATGATATTATTGAAAGTTACTGGCGGGTTGCGAGTTTAACCCGTACCCGCAAGAACTCGCCCGCACTTAGACCTTCTTTTTTTTTTTAAACCTGGACTGTTGTTATTTTATTATTGCGTTTTTGATAAATGTCAAAGTTAATGAAAAATTACTTTTAGGTAAGCTTAGGCTTTTGAATGATTTACTTTAATTGTATTGTTGGGTAGTAGATAGTGAATAAGATTGATGATCTAGTTTAGGATTTTGAAAGATGTGTTTTGTGTTAGTTTATGATTTGATTTAAAAGTTTAGAATTTTGAATGATTTGTTTGTATTAGGAATTAATTTTGTTGTATTTTTAATTTTATACATTTTAATTCATTAATTATTAATGTCAGAGCATTTTAGAAAATGGGGGGAAAATGATCCAAAATAAATATTTACAAAATGGGGAAAAAAAAGAGGCTCCAAAATAAATTTTTAAAGAAAAAAATTCAATTCGCAAACCGCCTGTACATTCGCGACTCCTATCCACACAAATCGCAACCCGCATTGTGGACAGTTGCGGGTTGAATTTTTCTCAAACCGCATACACACGGCTGGGTCCAAACCAAACCATAAACCGTTTAAAATCGAAGTGCAACATACTTAAAAATATAGTACATTTTTTATAATACTTATTTTCATGCACAATGTGTAATTATTGTATACTTAAGAACATATATTAACAAAATGCTTATATGAATTAAAAAATTGGCTCTTCAACTTGAAAAAGAAATGCAAATTTTGTTCCCACGACTGTCATATTTGTCAAGGAGATTGGCTTGAAACAAATTCTCGTACGGTATATATAAAGTTAAGGAAATTATTTTATTTTATTTTATTTACTCAAAGAAACAAGTAAGTTTCACATGCATTTATAAATATAGGCCTCATTACTTTTTGTCTAAAAATGAGAAAATAAAGTAAAAACTGATATACTATATATAGGGGAAAAAACCAATAAATCCCAAGTTTGTATAATTTGAACCATATGGTCCTGCAATTTATTTGAAAGATTGAAAGGTCCCAATTAAATGGTATTTCCGTGTTAGCCCTCGGAAGGCACGCGAAGTGATGTTGTTTGGAAGGGATAATTTCGGGGTTTGGTGATGTTATAGTTACCAAATTATCCAAAAGCATACTATAGGCTTTTTCCCCTTTTCCCTCCATTGTGAACAATGCGGAAGGTGAAAGGTTGGAATGGCAACATTTCTGTAGTGATGTTTCATTGTTGATCTTCATTTCTGTTTGAGTTGTATATGAGATTTGGCAACGTTGCGTTTATTCAATTTCATTTCCGTAAATAACATTAGTGAACCCAATCAAAACCCTAACATTTGAAAACCCTTTCTACCAACGCTGCATTTGTGAAACGGCATGGGCGTGGGGGTATTTTGGCCTGCGATTAACGTTGTCAGCGAAACACTAGTGACCTTACGTCAGTCTATCAGAGGCGTCGTTCACCGTGTGGATGAAACATCAAAGTTATTTGGTATTAATTGATGTTAATCGCGTTTATTCAATTTCATTTCCATAAATAACATTAGTGAACCCAATCAAAACCCTAACATTTGAAAACCCTTTCTACCAACGCTGCATCTGCGAAACGACGTGGGCATGGAGGTATTTTGGCCTGCGATTAATGTTGTTGGCGGAACACCAGTGACCTTACGTCAGTCTATCGGAGGCGTCGTTCACAGTGTGGGTGAAACATCAAAGCTATTTGGTATTAGTTGATGTTAATCAAAGAACACGTTGGTGTGATAGTGAACTACTGTGTTTGTTGCTGATGTTGTTTTGTGATGATGATGTTGCTGATGTTAATGATGCTGCGGATGTTGTTTTTGTGATGTTGTTGATGTTTTGTGATGTTGTGATGTTGCTGATATTGTTTTTGGTATGATAGATGTTTCAGTACTGTGTTGCTAATGTTCCTGATGTTGATGATGATATTCCAGTGGTCATCTTGTTTTGTGATGTGCCAAACTATAACATTATAAACCAAACATCAATATATTAAAATGAAATCACAATATGGGCAAAAATGTAAACTCTATACACAATATATTAAAACATATATCATATCAAAAATAAAAAAATAAAAAGGACTAAATGGTTTAAGAAAAAACACTCAGGACTAACTAGAGCAACATTTGCTAAAACGGGATTTATGAGTAATTTTTCCTTATATATAACATTGCGCTTTTTTTACATCTTGTTTAATAAATCCAATTAAATAAACAGCAACAAATAATATCTAATCAACTTAAGGCAAGTAAATTGACATAATCTTATTGATGAATCTTTAATATAATAAGAATATTAACAATATAATGTGTTTGGATAATATAATTGAATAAAAATTTGAAAAGAAAAAAAATAATAGGTAAAAGAAATGTACAATTTGATTTTTTCTCTCTCATTTTTTATATGTTTTTCATATTTGTTATAAATTTTCACTTGACTCTTTTTGGGCCATGTAATGAGTTTTCTTCTTTAGAAACTTACCAGTCAGTCCTATTGATCAAAATTGTTTTTGAATATTAAAGTCGGGGTCAAGGGCAGGTGTTGTGACAGCACCGTGTTGTCATAGCAACGGCGTCGTTTTCATATTTTTTTTAATTTTTTTTGTTTTCATTTTTGTTTTCAACTATTTGTTTATTATCAATTTTTTTTAGGTAAATTACAAATACACTTCACATGGTTTGATTGCCCTCTATGGTTTTAGAAATTATAAATATTTTATTGTCAAAATTTTTTATTTAATATAATTAACAGAAAAAAAAATTCATAACTATTATCTTATACAATAATAAAATTATCATAATCATTAAGCAAATTATATTTTTGACATCATTAAAAATTATTAATTGATTTAATGATTTATTAATATAAGTGTTCATTTGTTATGCAATTAAAAATTTGAAAGGGTATAATGTAATTTTCAGAATCACAAGAGATAATTTATATTTTAAGCAATTTTAGAAGGGGAATTTAAAATTTACCCATTTCCTTTTTCTTTACTTTAGTCTTGAACAATTCCATGAAATTGTACTTGTCACTAAATATCTATATATAGATATATAAATCAAATTACACTCACACAAAAAAAAAAAAAAAAATGAAGATTAATTGTAAATCAATCAAATGATACAAATTTAATGGTCAATATCATTGTAAAGCCTATTCCTTTACCTACCAAATAATCCAAATTTCAAATTTCAAAATTATTAAAATAAGTAAACAACTATATAGTTTAGCCCCAATATTTATGAAACGTCAAAAATTACAATAATGATAAGATAATTATTTGATCTTAATTAAATGTGGTCCCTTTCAATTTTGTGATGGTGATCGTGAATTACTAAAGAAATTAAAAAAATTATCATTGTCCAAACATGATAAAACTTACATGGGAGTATGGTATGAGCTATTGGATAAAAAAGTTAAAAAATAAAGGAGAGAAGGCACTAGAAAATTTTGTTGACTTGTTTGGATAAATTAAGTATATTAAACGGCTTATTTGGATAAATTATATTGTAATTCTGAAACTTACATTATACCTTTTTAAATTTTTAATCGCATAACAAATGAACACTTATATTAATAAATTATTAAATTAATTAATAATTTTTAATGATATCAAAAATATAATTTACTTAATGATTATGATAATTTTATTATTGTATAAGAGAATAATTATGAATTTTATTTTTTTAATAATTATGTTATATAAATTTTTTTAATAATATAATATTTATAATTTTCAAAATCATGGAGGGTAATCAAACCACATGAAAGTGTATTTATAATTTATCCAACAAAATTGATAATAAAATGACACGGCCGCGCCCTTAAGGTTGTTTGCAGTCGTTGCCTTGTTGATAATGTATTTAGGGGTTGTTCGGAAGGATCCAAATAAGTATATTTTTTAATTTTTTATGAAAAGATATGTAGAAAAGTAGAGATGTGATATGCTTTAAAAAAATAAAAATATAAATAAGTACACTTTTTTAATGCACCTCAACAACCTTTTACTATGGCTTCGTTTGGCAAGAATTTTTTTTATAACTTTTTGATTAATTTAGCATGACTAAATTATAAGTTCTGTTTGAGAATAACTTTTAGTTTTTTTTTTTTTTTAATTTAAATGTGATGATTGTGAGAGAAAAAATAAAATTATTATGACTTGAATGTAATATTTTGTCTTATTAACTTATTTAATCTATTATATGTTTTTAGTCCCAATTAAGTCTTCGTTTGGCAATGACTTTTTTAATTGGTTTTTTTGATTTTTTTGATTTTTTTAGCCTGGTAAGTTTGGCTAAACTAAAAAAGTGTACTTATTTCATCTTTTTATCTTTTTTGGGTCACATCAATCAATATCTCCTCTCTACTTTTTCTACACATAATACAAGAAAAGTCAAAAAATGCACTTATTTAGTCTTTCCAAACTTAGCTACTAGTATTCTTGCTTGGCTTTGTTGACTTTTTAATTTTGGAATGATGAATTTTTTTGTCCTTTTATAATTTTTGACTTTTGGTAATTTTTTAATTTTTTAATTTTTTTTTATCCTTTTGTGATTTTTTTACCCTAACTCAAAAACCAAACAGCCCTGAGTTACCAGACGGCAGCTATGCCTATTATTGATATATATATATATGTATTGGGTTATTTGTATTTCTTATATTTGTTCTTGTTTTTCTAATCTTATGTGTTCTGTTGCTTATATATTTTTTCTAAGGTGAATTACATTAACAGTTTTTATAGTTTGGAGATTGTATTATTTTTAGTCATTGATTTTTCAATTGTGGCATATTTGACCTTGAATTTTAAATATTGTTTCAACTAAGGATAATTAAAGATACTATTGCTCAATTTTAAGGGCAAAGTTGTCAATTTGATAAAATATAAATTAATTGACAAAAATAAATGTCAAAAAAATATTTTTAAATTTTTGAAAATAATTTCTATCCACCAAAGATAAAATTATGTAAAATTGTAATTGATAAATTTTTTAGATGTTTATTTATTTATTTATTTTACTAAATTAATTTTTATTATGTGTATGGATGATAATCATGTAATGGGTTGTTATTAGGCTTTTAATGTGTAATCGATATATTTAATATATGAAATGTTTTAGTTTTGAATTTTTGATTTAATGGATTGGTCTGATAATAATATCAAAGTTGTCGCCATATTTGATTTTTGAAAAAATAAAAACTAAATTAATGAAAATAAAAACAATCACCCATTACATGATCATCATCTAAACACAATAAAGATTAATTTGGTAAAAAAAAAAAATATCTTAAAGATTTATCAATTTTATATAATTTTATATTTAGTGGGTAAAAATAATTTTTTAAAATATTTTTTTGACATTTATTTTTGTCAAATTAGTTTATATTTTATCAAATTGACGACTTTACCTTTGAAATTGAGCAATGGTGTTTTCAATTGTTCTTATTTAGAACAAGATTCAAAATTCAGAATCAAATGTATCATAATTAAAAAATTAAAAATCAAAATGATACAAAACCAAACTATAAGAATCATTAATATAATTCGCTCTCTTTTCTAATACTTTAATTTGCTAACGGTTCTTGTTTTGCTTTGTCATCTGTTCTTGTCTATATATCCTCCACCAATGTGAATATTAAGTATATTTGACAAAATATACATTTTTAAAATTTACATTTTAAAAACGAGTTTTCTTCTTATTAATTGATTGATTCATCTTGTGTTAATTTTACTTACAATTTCAATTCTGCAGTAGAATATGCATTTCAGTTATAAAATTTATTTAGACTAAACCACCTATTAGAATAAAATATTATTTTTTAGCTAGTTGTTTAAGATTTTTGGATGTTGAGTCTATCATAAATACATTTTATAAATACATTTTATATTAGAAGTGTTGATAGTAATTTCATATTCTAGCTATAGTACATAGAAGCCTATTGCTATTATATTTTGTAAGTTAATGCAAACAATATACTATGCTCAATTATATAATTATATTTTGTACCTAGCTAATGTTGTCCCAAAAAAAAATACTCAATCTTTATAACTGACGGGATCAATATATACAAATTTAAAGATGAGAGAAATAAAATGATTTTGTATTAATAATTGAGGAGGTTTTAGTATAATTAACATAATATATATATTTACAGTGTTGATAAAATTTGATATTATAAATATTTTAAATAAATTTTCTTGATTAAAAATTACATGTCCTCTACTCCTCCCAAAAATTAGAATCTTCAATCCGTGGATGATACCACTAATTGTTTGTCTCATTGTCAATGTCAAGCTCATGAGATGACAAACATCGTACTTGGCCACCACCTTAATTGCATCCCCATTCTTCTAATAAGTCTTTGGCCAAGTTATTTTTTAATTTTTAATTTATTTTGAATTATATTATTTTTATATTTTTTAAATATTTTTTCAAAAAAAATTTAAAAAATCAAACAAATTAGCTTTTAACTAACTTTTCAAAATTACCCTTTGTAAATCATCCCCATGTGATGTTAAATGTGAACATTTTTACCATTTCAATTAAAAGGCTTAGTTTGTGAATAGACTATTTTAATTAAAAAGTAAAAATTATTATAAATTGTCACATTTCTTCTTTTATTTTTTTATATATTTTTTCATAAAAAATTAAAAAATCACTAAAATAATCAATTCTCAAACAAAAGTACGAGATACTTATAAAATAGTGTTTTGTAAAAGATATAAAAAAAATTTGATTTTTTTTTTTTTTTTTTTTCGGTTACGCGGTATATATTAGTAGGAGTTAGTTAAATTGCAACTTGACATTCAATGTGGTACTACACAACTACTAAGTCAAAAGCCTAATTAATAGAAAAATTGATTTGATCATATGCTTTATGTAATAAATAGTAAAAAATAAATAGAAAATAATAGTTATGAAACGAATAAAATTATAAGAACATACAAGGTGTGGGGATATAATTTTTGAATGACAAATACGTGGCCGAGGTGACACCGAAGTGTCAGCCGGGGTACCACGTATCCTGGTCATGACGCCGAAATGATCTCGGCTAGGCCGAGGTTATCTGTAAGGAAACCGGAATCCGAGATAAGCGGATAAGGGACAAGAGTCCTAGAATGGGAGAAGACTACAGTTTGGGTAAAGATGAGACTTTTAGAGAGTTTGTCCTAATCCTACTGGGAGTCCAAGATTAGCAGTAATCCTAAGTCCATTAGAGCTAGGTTTTTATTTGGGACTAGGATTGTGTTGGCTATAAAAGGGAGGCACCCCCATGGGTCTAAGGTATGTCTTTTATGTTCTGAATAGTGAGTTAAGCACTTTTGCTATCTTTGAGAGATAACTGACTTGATCGTCGGAGTGCCCCCGGGTGGACGAGCCACCGCCGGAATCTCTTCTTTCTGTGACAGGTCGTTCGGGCTTAATCTATTCTGCCGGTGTTCTCCAGCTGAGTACTTGTTTGGCAGTGTCGTCGGAAATTGACACACACAATTTGGCGCCGTCTGTGGGAAAGAAAGGAGAATAGATGGCCAGCAACAGACAGAAGGAAAAGATTGGGGACGACACTCTTGCTGGGAGTGGGAGACCTATTGACCTTGATATTGAAGGAGACGAGTGCAACACAGAAACTCATGACCAGAATCACGGAGTGAAAGACGTCGGCCAGATTGGCGACGTACCAAAGAAACCAGATCGAAGTGGGTACTACAACGAGGACGACCTCCAGGTATAGAAAGATAGATGCCTGCGGAGGGACGACGAGATAAAGGGAATGGCGGACAAATTGGCGGACTTGCAAACGGTCGTCAATTTCATGATGCAGAACAACATCATGCAGCCACCGTTCCCGCTACAAGATACGCCGATTCCAGCGGCCAAGGAAGGTGCCCAGAAAGGGGGGCAGAAAACGGTTCTTGCAGTCCCTCAGCATGGCGGGACCAAGGGACATTCTCACCGGCTTTCGCGGGAGGTCGGGCATGGAGAATCCCAGAAGGCACGTCGAACAAAAGAAACCTGCACCAAAGAACATCGGGATGTTCAGGAGAAGGAACTTTGTTTCGACACGACCAGTGGATGGAGGTCCAAAAGGACTCACGATGACACTAGAAGTAGTGCACCAAAGAAGCCAAAATCCGGAGATAGCCGAGCTCTTGGACGAACCAAAGAGGATCTGGGAGATCACCTACAGAGAAAGCAACAAGATACCGAGGTAACCTCCCCGGTTAAGCAGAGAACACCATTCTCAGTGGAGTTGGACAAGTTTGAGGCGCCGAAGAGATTCAGTATGCCGAGGTTCCAAATATACGATGGTAAGTCAGACCCCAACTTCCACGTTAGATTATACTTGAACTTAATGGCATTGTATAGTGGGAACGAGCCGTTGCTCTGCAAAATGTTCTCCTCATCCTTCGGACAGATTGCATCAGATTGGTTCCACAAACTACCAAAGGGAAGCGTGAAGACTTGGGAAGGCCTGGCCGAGATATTTGTGGCTAGGTTCGTGACAAACAAACTGCAGCCATTGAGGGTGGATGCATTGATGGCCCTGAAGATCGGCGAGGATGAAAGTCTTAGGGCCTATGCCAAAAGATATTATGAGGTATTCAACCGAATACCAGGATGCAACCAAGAGATGGCGGTCATATCGTTTAAAAACGGCTTGAAGGATGACTGCCTTTTTCGAAAATCACTGGCGAAGACATTGCCGAAAAGCATAGAGGAGCTGATGGCCATGATAGAAAAGTATGCCAGAGCCGAGGAGGACACGCCGGGGACAAAGATGTCCAAACAAGAGAAGAAAAATGGTTTTAACACTTGTTGAAACTTGTGAAAAGTTTACAAGTTGAAGTTAAACCGAGATTATGTTTAACACTTGTTGAAACTTGAGAAAAGTTTATAAGTTGAAGTTAAACCGAGATGATATTTAACATTTGTTGAAACCTGTGAAAAGTTTATAAGTTGAAGTTAAACCGAGATGATGTTTAACACTTGTTGAAACTTGAGAAAAGTTTACAAGTTGAAGTTAAATCGAGATGATATTTAACACTTGTTGAAACTTGTGAAAAGTTTATAAGTTGAAGTTAAACCGATATGATGTTTAACACTTGTTGAAACTTGTGAAAAGTTTACAAGTTGAAGTTAAACCGAGGACATGTTTAACACTTGTTGAAATTTTAAAAATTTACAAGTTGAAGTTAAACCGAGGTCATGTTTAACACTTGTTGAAATTTTAAGGAAAATTTACAAGTTGAAATTAAATCGATGACGTGTTTAACACTTGTTGAAATTTTAAAAATTTACAAGTTGAAGTTAAACCGAGGTCATGATTAAAGGAATAAATGATATAGGTTCCATCACCTCAGGATGCCGAGGTAATAGAACCTAGGGGGCAGTTGTGGGGACATAATTTTTGAATGACAAACACGTGGCCGAGGTGACACCAAAGTGTCAGCTGGGGTGCAACGTGTCCTGGTCATGATGCCGAAATGATCTCGGCTAGGCCGAGGTTATCTGCAAGGATATTGGAATCCGAGATAAGCGGATAAGGGACAAGAGTCCTAGAATGGGAGAAGACTACAGTTTGGGTAAATATGAGACTCTTAGAGAGTTTATCCTAATCCTACTGGGAGTCTAAGATTAGCAGTAATCCTAAGTCCATTAGAGCTAGGTTTCTATTTAGGACTAGGATTGTGTTGGCTATAGCTAGGTTTCTATTTAGGACTAGGATTGTGTTGGCTATAAAAGGGAGGCACCCCCATGGGTCTAAGGTATGTCTTTTATGTTCTGAATAGTGAGTTAAGCACTTTTGCTATCTTTGAGAGATAACTGACTTGATCGTCGGAGTGCCCCCGGGTGGACGAGCCACTGCCGGAATCTCTTCTTTCTGTGACAGGTCGTTCGGGCTTAATCTATTCTGCCGGTGTTCTCCAGCTGAGTACTTGTTTGGCAGTGTGGTCGGAAATTGACACACACACAAGGTATAAGATAATTTTTGGCTTTGTTAACCTTTTCTCGATCACCTCTCATTTCATTAATTGCAATTTGATGCATATATTATCCACCTCTAAGACCTCGTTTAGGAATATATTATTTTAGTAATTTTTTAACTTTTTGAGAAAAGATGTGTTAAAAAATAGAGAGAGTGATGTGACAATTTATAGTGATTTTTTGACTTTTTAATTAAAATGTATAATTGATACACGAGGCCTAAGTAGCAAAACAATAAAAAAAAAATTAAAAAAATTACATTAAATGCATGCCAACACAAATTCATCCTTTCTGTTTGGTTACTCATAAAAATAAATATGTATAAATAATTTTACTTTCTTTTTTTATTGACAAATTCAAAATTCACATAATGATTATTTATTTATTTATTTATTTATTATTTTTTTAAGGTAGACATTGATGACGACTCACCTATAAATCATGTGCAAAGATGTATTGGACAACCATGGTCTATGCTCGACACCCCTTGTGAACTTGGAACTTATATTGAACAACTGTCGGGAGTCCGTTGACTATCACAATTATATATATATTATTTCACCAACTATTATTGAACAATAATATTCACATTTCATTTTAGGGCATTGCTTCCGACCCCCAGTGGCACCCCCAGTGACGTGGCAGTGTGTGGTTGGCTGAAATCCAAAAAAAAATAAAAAAATAAATAAAAAATAAAAACTGTTTTTGCACCAATCAAGGGCGACTCCCAGCACCCCCAGCTGGGGTCTAATGCATTTTCCTTCATTTTAAGTCCTTCACACTTTTTTGTTTTGTTTTGTTTTTATTTTTGTTTGTCTTTTAACTTCTCATAAGGAAAATGTGAAGAGCTTAAAAAAAATAGTGCGAATATCAATACTATTTTTTAATCAATCAAAAAAAATTATATTTTCTTTCATTTTGTTACTATCATTTTTCACTGCAATGAATACTACATTGTAGTGTGTGTATATATATATATATATATTCTGGCAAATGCTGATGAGTATCTTAAATATTGATTTGTATTGAAATTGGGTTGAAAAATATTATGAAAACAAGAAAAAATGTTACAACTCCTGAAATCAATGAAAATATTTTAAATTAGTAAAAAATGTCTTTATATTTTCCTTTCTCACATTTTTCTTGTGCCCAAAAACAAATGTTAGCATGATTTATGTGCCCTTTTGAAAATTTGATAAAAAGTCAGTTTTTTAACTTTTTACGAAGTTCTCACAAAAAAATCATTAAAAAAATCAAAAAATCAAATTTTTATCAATTTTTCAAAACATCCCATATTTTATTTTATTTTTTATGGCGTGTGAGAAAGAAAAGGTATTTAATGTAATACGCCACGAGGTCAAGCTAACATGGAATACTCTTCTTCTTCTTCTCATTTGTTTATTGTTATTTTGTAAAAATTATGATTCAAATTTGATATAATGGAACATTCAACATATTCTATCGAGTACAAAGTAACTTTTTAAATTTTACATTTATCACATAATAAATAAGAATAATGTTATATGTATCAATTAATGTACACACTAGTGTACTAATAGATGATGTGGTATCATTTGTATGGTTTTGAGTATTTGTAACTTGTATAATAAATGTGATCAATAATAATATCATAACACTAATAACTTCTACTAACATATTGTATCGAGTATAAAGTAACTTCTTAAATTTTACATTTATCACATAATAAATAAGAATAATACTATATGTACTAATTAATGTACACACTAGTGTATTAACAGATGATATGGCATCATTTTATATGATTTTGAGTATTTGTAACTTGCATAATAAATGTGATTAATAATAATATCATAACGCACTAGTGTATACACTAATTAGTGCATATAGTACCACCGAATAAATAATGAGTGAAAGTATATATCACATTAATACAGCTACGTAAGGAGGGTTGAATAAGTGAAAAGAAATGATTATCAAATTATGGGACATAGAAAGGTGTGCCACTAATTTATGTGAATGAATGTTAATCGAAATAACACTTAATTGATATACTAGTATATACACTAATTAGTGTATATAATACCACCAAATAAATAATGAGTGAAAGTATATATCACATTACTACAACCACGTAAGGAGGGTTGAATAGGTGAAAAGAAATGATTATCAAATTATGGGACATAGAAAGGTGTGCCACTAATTTATGTGAACGAATGTTAATCGAACACTTTTTTTTTGCTAATATTAAAATTAGAATAACTTAAACATGAGTAAGCAAAAGAGATCATTCAACAATTACACACACACATACAAGACAAAGAATTTATAGTGAAAAAAATCTTCTAACTATTTTAGTCTAAAAAAATAAGATAAATTATAATTTTCAATTTGTTTGACAAAAAAATTACTAATGATATGAGAGAAATTATTATCTTTGTGTTTATATATTACTTTCACTAATTTTATTTACTTTAATCTTACTTAAATAAAAGTCATTTATTCAAATAAATCCAATAAATTTTCTACGCTTGATATCTAAGTAATTGATTCATGATGATAGAGTGCAAGCCGAAAGCAAAGTGGCTTTTTATCAAAACAATTTTAAGAGTGAAATCATATTCACACTAATATTCAATAATATTTGTTAATGCTACACACTATTTTAATCTCTCACTCTTGTTATGAGAAACTTGAATATAAAGAAAAGGGTGTAGAAAAATAATTAAGCCTCCGTTTGGAAAGTGAGTTGGCTTTTTGACGTTTTGACTTTTTTGACTATTTTAGTCTGGGTTAAAAAGTTTGGTTTGGGAAGGGCTTTTTGACTTTTTTGACTTTTTTTATGAGAAAATAGTGTAATGATTATGGGTTGGATGTGATGTTTTGTTTTTTGTGACTAAAATAGCATATTTTGTCTTTTGTGACTAAAATAGCCAAAAAAGCTTAGAAAAGCTTTTCCCAAATGGACCCTAAGTAGAATATAAATATCATAATTACTCAAATTTAATAATAAATAATTATGAAATATTTAAACTAATGGTAAGACTCATTTTGATTTGTACAAATTCAAGATTAAAATAAAAAATAATTATTTACGCCCATTATAATATCTAAAACTTTTCTAAAAAATAATTGTGAAGAGCTATCTTTTATTATCCTTTGCTTTTGGCGCCATATCTAGTGGGACCCGGGCAATGGTACTGGCCGTTAAACATCGAATGTGATCGGTCGGTCGGTGGGCACTGCCCCGTCGGCCTTTCATGCCTTAGGACACGTGTCATTTACAAACAGCGTGCAATTTATTTTTAAAAAATATTATAGGTCTTAAATTTTTTATTAAATAAAAGATAAATGTCTCACATGAGTGTGGGTTTATTTTTTGGTGAACCCCACATTTGATAATTTATTTAGTATAAAAATTGATATCCCTAGCATTACCCTCTATTTTATTTTATTTTGTTTTGTAGGTCCAATCTTTTTTGATATATAAGCATCTTTCGAGTGTGAATATAATTTATTTTGTAGGTCAAAATATGCTACTAAATAAATGACCAAGTATCTTTTTATGAAAATTATACTTTTTAAATATATTTATGTTAGGTGTGTTTAAAAATTAAAAAAATTGCTTAAAATATAAAAAAAAAACAGTACAAATAAAAAAATACTGAAAACAAAAAAGAAATTTTTTTTAAAAAGTGCTTTCAAAAAATTGGAAACAAAAATATATGTTTTTTTTTTTTTGCAAAAAATTGAAAAACTGAATTATTTTTTATGCAAAACTGAAAATTTTGTATTTATAAAGAATTATGATGATAGAACATTGATGTATAAAATTGAAAAAAAAATTAAAAATGAAAAAATTGATAATGTTCTCAATTTTAAAACTAGAAAAAACTAATAATATTCTCGGTTTTATTGGATAATTGAATCAAATCAATAAGTAAAAAGGCATAAACCTTTATTCTCATTTCATCAGTCAGTGAAACAATTATCTAGAACACTACTATACAAAATTGATAATATTCTTAGTTTTAAAAATTGAGAAAAATTGATAATGGGGGTGTTTGTTTAGCCTTTTTTGAGCCAACTTGTAGTTTCTAACTTCGGAAAAACTATATTGGACTATTTAGTTAAACTTATTTTAAATAACTTATGATACTAACAACTTATTTTAACTAAAAAAAATTGATTCTGAGAAGTTGCTCATCCCTTAATTCTGATTATCAGCTTCTGTTGTGGACATGTTAATTTACGGTTTTACTTTTAGATTTTTTATTTTTATTTTTAAAGACCCAAATGGATTATAAATTAATATTATTATTTTTTATGAGAAATGTAGACAAGTAATGAATAACAAAAAATAAAAATTAATTAAAAAACTACTTCACACCTTATTTAACAAATACTACTCAACAACTTAAATCTATAATTCAACAGTTATACCAAACAGATTAATAGCTTCTAATTAAAATCATAATCTATGATCTATTAAATTATAATCTATAATTTGTTTTAACAATTACACCAAACAATGCCAATATCTTCAGTTTTATTAAATATAATTTATTAGTTCAAAAAATCTTAAATAAGTCCAAAACTATCATAACATTTATAAATATGACTTTTAGATAATTAATTCTATTTAAAATACATCTCAAAATGTATATTTATAATTTATTTTAAAATAAATAAATAAATAAACATGAAAATAAATAAATAAATAAATAAAACAGAACATGTGGGTGAGCCGCCCGCATGCAGGGGTAGTTTTGAAGAGGAACATTCACGTCGGGCCCCACCCCAACCTCCCCCACGTTGCTCACTCACTCACTGCCGCCGCCACGGCCCAACATATAAATAAATACGGGCGTGGTCGGTTTCCATTTTTTGCTTCGGTCACTTTCCCCCTTTTATATTTTGTTATTTTTTTACTTTGGCCATGATTTTTTTTTTTTCCACTTTGATCATCTATATTTCAATTTTTTTTTCAATTTATTTCTAAAACTAACTTCTATTTACAATTAAATAGAAAATATCATAACAACTATAACTATAACATAAAAATATATTATTATATTGATATTTAAATTTGTGTAGGAGATGTGAGTTGTATAAAATAAAATATTTTTATACTACATGTGTTATTTTTTGTCTAATTTTTAACAAAAATTAATTTTAAGAATAAATTAAAAAAATTTGAAACATAAAAGATCAAATTGGAGGAAAAAATCATGGCCAAAATAAAATAAAAAATGACTAACCATAAAAGAAGCAAAATGTAATTCACCCTTTTTGTTTTTGTTTTACTTTTATTTTAGCATTAGTGATGAGTCTAATTACAAAGTCAATCCTACGGTACCTCTCACTGATCTTTAAATTGATTTATCTACATAAAATAAATTTAGATAAATTATTCTAATCTTTATCGAGATTTAAAAAAAAAAAAAACCACTAAATCCAACAAATTTGACTTTTATATAAGGATAAATTACACTAACAGTCCTTGTAATTTGGGATTTGTGTTACTTGATCCATAATTTTTCACTTATGACACATTTGACTCTGAATTTTAAATCTTATTTCAAATAAGTACAATCAAATATATTTCAAGGGCAAAGTTGTCATATAACTTATTTTTTGTTATTAACTTGTATGTTATTCGAAATGTAATAACCCTTTTTAATGAATAATACTGAAATTTTTTTAGTTATAAAGTTCTGTTTGGTTTGATTTTTAGAATCTATTTTAGCAAATTTTTTTCTAAGAAACTAAAAATTAAATTGGTGAAAAAAAATTAAAAACACATCATTTTTATATAATTTTATCTTTTGAAAAGGTAAAAATAATTTTTTAATATTTATTTTCGTTAAATTAGTTTCTATTTTTTCAAAAGTCAAACATGACGACAACTTTGATATTATTATGAAACCAATCCATTAAATCAAAAAAATCTAAAACTAAAAACATTTCATATATTAAACATATCAATTACATATTAAAAACTTAATTACTATTCATTACATGATAACCTTCCAAAAATATTTATTAACAACAAATACAACCATCTATTACATAATAACCATCCAAAAATATTAACAAAAACAACCCCACATTACATGATCATCATCCAAACACATACTAAAAATTAATTTGATAAAA
The DNA here is from genome assembly GCA_030407325.1 of Camellia japonica. NCBI lineage: Eukaryota > Viridiplantae > Streptophyta > Magnoliopsida > Ericales > Theaceae > Camellia > Camellia japonica. The sequence goes on from JAPPVO010000002.1 coordinate 63,336,386, forward strand.
AAAATAAATATGTAAAAGATTTTATAATTCTTATATAATTTTATCTTTGATGGATAGAAATAATTTTTAAAAATTCAAAAATAATTTTTTAACATTTATTTTTATCAAATTGATGACATTGCTCTTAAAATTGAGCAATGGTATTTTCAATTATTCTTATTTGAAACGAAATTTAAAATTCATGGTCAAATGTATCACAATTAAAAGGTCAAAGATCAAAATGACACAAATCTCAAACTGCAGGAACCGTTAGTGTAACTCGCCCATTCTATAAACACTTAACACATTATGGGAAACTTACCCAAAAGAAAATAAAAAAAAAACTCTAAGGTTTGACTCTTATAATAAAATAAATATTAAAATTTTAATTTTATCAATTTTAATTTTTAATTTATTTTCAATCTAAATTATTTATAAATTTTTGTTAAGTAAAATCAATGAAAAATGATTATTTTAATTATTAAACTCAATGAAAAAATGTATTTTAGAATTTTATGTACCTATATTGAGTTTGATAACGAGAAAATTGTTAAAAAGTCTAATATAAGGAGGGTACAAGACATTAGATTCAGCGAATATTTTTTTAATTGATGAGAGGTCCACTTTTTGTGAAATAGTTTAGTGAGAAATTCTTTTCTTATTTTGGAGAACATTTTACTTTCAATTTTACCACTTAATCTATCTGTTGAATTTTTTGACTATTTGTTTAATTTTTTTGACTATTTGTTCAAATATTTTTTATTTGCTTAATTTTTTAACTATCTGTTCAATTTTTCCCATAAATTCTATATGTTCAATTTTTAATTTTTATGTAGGTTGAAATACCAAGCCAAATATAATCCTATCTGTTAAAATACAGAACCAAACCAACCCCTATTTGTTGCAACAGCAAGCAAAACCAAACCCTATCTGTTCAAAAAAAAAAATAATTATCTATTCAAATATTTCTCTCTCTCTCTCTCTCTCTCTCTTCCTTATCTATTCAATGCAAGAACAAAAAATAATTATATGTTTCATTATCATCATCAAAAACAACAGCAGATCAAAAACAACAATAATTACTACCAAAAAAAAAAAAAAAAGTTTGGATATGTTGACAACAAATCTAGATCTCATATTTGTTTATAATTGATTCAGATTGGTCTCTATACTATATATGAGTTTAATTCCCATTTTAGGGTTTTCAATTAATAAGATTTGTTGACGACAGATCCAAATTCGCTTCGATGGTCTTGTTGGAACAATCTTCTGTGTACAATAAATAAAATTGAAACAAAACAAACAAATAAAATAAATTGCGTACCGAATTTATTTTTACAAAACCGAATGAATAATTAAAGACCAAGTTGAGTGTGTGACACTCTGTCCTTAAGATAGATTCGCCCCGCTACGGTGCTTAAGGTTGAGTGGCGTTTATTTCTCAGGATACAATGATCTTCACAAATTTGTAGTAGCACTCCAAACAAATTTGTCCGGCGAACTGAAACCTTGTGTTCTATACTCTCTTTAATTTCCCTAAAATTAATATGAAGAATTTATGCAAATAGAGCAAGAAAATAAGGAGAACAAAAATTTTTTGGATGATTTTCAAACTGATTTTGGATCCCCAAGACTGCTGGAAATGGTCTCAATTTATAGTCAATCCAAACTGACCCGAACAGGTGCTAAAAGGAAGTGAACAGGTGTGAAACTGTTTTGAACATATATGATTCAAAATTCAAACAGATCTGTAGTAGTTATAAAACTGTCCAGAACTGCTGGCAGTTTTATTTTCCAATCTGTTTGAAACTCAGCAGTAATAAACCTGTCCATAAAATCTGAACAGGTATGAAAACTGCCGAACAGATGCAGTTCAGAATTTTGAACAGATCTGGTCACAGTTGAACCTGTGAACTGCAGTTTGAATCTGTCTAGGTTCCAACAGATCCGAAAAACTGTTTGAACGGTTTGATCTGTTTGAAAAATTGGACTGAAGAAGAAACAAATGGACAAAAAAATTAAATTCATAAATGAATTAATTCCGATAAGAATTTTGGAAAAAAGTTCAAAAAAATTAATATAAGAACAGACCCAACCCATAACCCACACCCGGGCTCGGCATGGCTCGGCTCGGCGGCCGGACGGACGGCAGCGGCGCGCACGCGCATGTGTGCATTTGTCCATAACTCCTCCCTTCTACAAACTTGGGGTACCCCTTGGGGCCCAACCTGTAACAACCCCGGTCTGTAATTAGCTACTAATTCGTAATTAAGAATGCTAACTAAGTGTTTAGAATGGAATTATGTGTTATTGTTAATTGTGATATGTGCTTTGTAGTAATTTGTGCATATCTATCTGATTTGAAAATTATTTGTCATGATTCCTACTTTGAATCTGAAGTTGTTAGCCTAAATGCTTTTAGAAACCGAATTGAGCACATAGGTTGACTAATTAGAATTTTTAGAACCATCTGAAAAGTTTTGTTAAAAACTGATTCAGTTTAGTAAAATCGCATGTGATTAAATTAAGCCTTAATTGGAACTATTTTTGAATAATTGAATTTTGTGCTAACCTTAACTAATTAAGGTTACTTGTGTTTGATTTAAATGATGCATGATTGGTACCTAATCTAATCCTATTAATGATCCAAGATATGATTGAGTGTATGATGTGTTGAGGCATTTGGTGATATTGAATGTAGAGGATTAAAACTCTTGTGGGTGTGTTGGAATAATGCATGTGTGTACACGTGTATTGTGCTCAATGTGAGAGTGTGTGTGTTGTGTATATTCTACTAAGAATTAAGGGAATGTGATATCATTCATTTGGCTTCATTGAGTTCATCAATGTTTTGAGCTAGAGAGAGAGGTAACTTATTCTTGAGGGAGAGGCTTGTTTTTATGCTAGAGATTGAAGAAACTAGGAGGATTCATCTCATATTTTTGAAATTTAAGCTTTGGGTAAGGATTCTATGTCTAATTTCTGTAGCTATTCCTCCATGCATTATGTATTAAAAAGATTATTGAATCATCTATTGGAATTTGAAATGAAGATGGGTTTTAAGCAAGAAAGTGGCTTGTATGCATGTTTATGGAAGATTATACCTTATTCATTCATGTTTTGGGTTTTGGTCTTGAGTTTCTTGCATGCATGTGAGCTTTAATCATGTCTATGGTTTCAGAATTCATGAGTTTCTTGATCAACCAATTGCATGTTATGAAAACCATGAAAAGAGTTGAAATATTGCATGAAGGAATTTTGATTCAAATCTTTCAAGAATTGATGAGTTTTTGAATAAAAGATGTTTTAAGGGTCTTGTATTGGAGTTTTCTAAAGCTATTTTATGTATTTGATCAAATCATGCAAGACCCCAAGGTTTGAAGGTGGTTTGGAAGCCATTTTTGTTAAGCTTGCTGCCCAGAAATTTACAATTGGCTCGAGTGAAGAAGTGGTGGCTCGAGCCAACATTTCGAGCTCTCAGAATTTTGAACTCTGCAGAAGCTGGCTCGAGCGAAAAAGTCCTGGCTCGAGCGAGCTCTGTTTTTGCCTTATGCTGGCTCTAGCCAAGAAAAGCTGGCTCTAGCCACCAACTTATTTTCAGCATGTTTTCAAAAGATGTTTTAAGTACATATCTTCACTTCCATCTCTTTATGGGCATTCTTAGGCATGATTTATGAGCTGTTAAAGATTAATAAACTAAGAAATAGCATAAGTAAGTGAATTAGAAAATATGTGTTGAATCCGAGTATATGGGCAATATGAACAAGTTATGTAGCATGGAATGAATGGGCAATTAAAGTGAGAAAGCTAGCCGTGTTGGCCACTTGAATGTGTAATGATAAGATATGCTTGTGTTATGTATTTTGTGGTTGTAGGTCAAGACTCGAGGGTTGATTGACCATTGCAGGAAACCACTGTGAGTAACGTTATTGTAAAGATACGTTCATATGAATTACGTTCCAAATGAAATATGATAAGTTCTGATTTCTGAAATGATATCTGTTTTCGTGAACGAATATTCCATGTTTTAAATCTATTATGGCATCCATAGATAGTCCCAAGTCATGGGGGACGGCATGAAAATGCGAGTCCATGACATACATGTGATTACGAGATCTCGTTAGCCACTTCATTGTGGTGATATGTGTTTAATCGGTATCCGGAACCGATTACTCTAGTCGGAAGACGTTCTGTGATGTGTTCTATAGGATGTACCATTATTATGTTCTAATATGAGAATGATTATGCCCTGGTCTATTTTCTGCTTATGATATATTCGGATTTCGTTCACTAACCCCTTTACCTTAATGTTATTCACTGGGTTTTAGCTCACTGTGTGTATATATATATATATATATATGTGTAGGTGGGCATTCTGGAGTTCGAGCCTGAAGGCTTTTGTTCGGATCTGTGTTCTGTTGTCAGCCAACCATTATGCCTCACGTGGAGGTTCCCGAAGAGTCCTGTGTTTAAGTTCCATTGTTTCTGTACATATAAGACTTGGTAGTTTTGTTGGCTGTACTTAAGATACTTTAATGTGTGGGTATAATGTATGAATGACTATTGCATACTTATATAAAGTTTTAAATATTCTGTTCATATAAGTCAGCACAGCTCATTGGACAACTATATTTATGTATTTACTTTCGCTAGCCCCTTAATCTTGTTAAACTGTTCAGAGGCCTTCGGTAGTCTAAGGATTACTGGCCGGTTACGATGCTAAACTTATAAGGGCAGGTTTGCGTCGTGACACAACCCAAGGTTGTATACCTAGAACTTATATACACACATAAGTTCTCTTCAAGTTTCAATGTAGGACAAGCCTCACTAGGAAACCCACATTTAAAACTTAAATGTTCAATTTCACGAATCCGAAAACGACGTCAACTTCCTATTCACTTATAAATGGTTTTGACGAACCGTCTTCACCTTGCGACTTGCCATGTGGTAAGGAACACGTCACTTTTTCGGACCCACCCCAAAAGACGTTTGGGGCCCACTCAATTTTGGGCTCAAAGTTGGCCCAAAATAAGCCTTATAAACCAAATTTTCCAACAATCCTCCACATGAATGGAATTTGACGGAGAGAAAATGCAACAACATGATCTAATTACAGAGAATATAGAAATTGAAAATATTCTGCAAAGGATAGGTAGCTTTTAGCTTTGAACCTTCCCTTGTGAGATACTATCGGGTTTACTAACTAACCAGTGAACATGATGTCTTGACCGTTTGTGCAAACCAAGACAATAGAACTCACACAGTATATCCCCAGACACAGTTTAGTTCTCACTATTCTGTTCATTTTGGCCCTGAACAACTTGGTCTTTCATGAGTGCTCTAGAGAATTGTAGCCCTTTACAAATCTCATAGAACCAGCCTAGTTCACACTCATATAGGTGATTCTTATGAAGAGTATCCTGCCACACTCCACTAGGTATACCTAGATATAAGAATCATTAAAATTTTACTTAACCTAAAACGCTACAGACATCACTATTTCATTATGGAAATGGGTAGGAGTTTAACTTCCCAGTGATCCTTTTGAGTCATACACAACTCGGTTGTCCCTTTGAACCTAGATCTTGGGATCTCCAGTCAACTAGGTTGGGTTGCCGTTGTGGTAACTCTTATTTAATAGGCTTAAGTCCCATTCCCCTCAATGAATTCTCAACTAACTCTCTTGCTCACCCTTTGGTTAGTGGATCCGCTATGTTGTCTTTAGACTTCACATATTCAATGGAAATAATTCTATTAGAGAGTAGTTGTCGCACGGTGTTATGTCGACGACGAATGTGTCGTGACTTACCGTTATACATATGACTCTATGCTCTACTAATTGCTGATTGACTATCACAATGTATGCATATAGTAGGCATTGGTTTTGGCCATATTGGAATATCTTCAAAGAAGTAGCAAAGCTATGTAATTGCTTCTTCCCTAACTTTATCTAAAGTTATGAATTCTGATTCCATAGTAGACCTAGCTATGCAAGTTTGTTTGGAAGATTTCCAAGACACAGTCGCCCCACCAAGAGTAAAGACATACCCACTGGTGGACTTTCAGTCTCTAGTATCCGATATCCAATTTGCATCACAATATCCTTCAAGTACTGCTGGATATCTAGTATAATTAAGCCCAATGTTACGAGCAAATCGGAGATATCTAAGAACCCTTATAATAGCTTTTTAGTGTTCTACTCCTGGATTACTCGTATATCTACTTAATTTACTTACTGCATAAGCAATATCTGGGCGAGTGCAGTCATCAAGTACATTAAGCTTCCAATAATTTGGGCATACTCTAATTGAGAAATATTTTCATGTACATTCTTAGAAAGAAACAAATTAACATCTACAGGTATTCTAGTAAGATGATCATTATCTTTACTGAATTTGTCAAGTATTTTCTCAATGTAATGAGATTGTGACAAAGCATATCTATCTGATATTTTGGTAATTTTCATACCAAGAATTACATCAGCAATGCCCACGTTCTTCATGTCAAAATGTTTATTCAACATTTTCTTGGTAGTTTTAATCATTTCATTATTACTACCTATAATGAGCATATCATCCACATAAAGACATATAATGACATAACCTTTGTCCGTTTTTTAATAAAACACATTTGTCACACTCATTAATTTTAAATCCATTTGACATCATTGCCTTGTCAAATTTCTCATGCTATTACTTTGGCACTTGTTTTAAACCATATAATGATTTAACCAATTTACACACTTTCTTTTCTTTTCCTGGAATAGAAAAACCTTCTAATTATTCCATGTAAATTTCTTCATCTAACTCATTATTTAAGAAAGTGGTTTTCACATCCATTTGATGAATTTCTAGATTGTATAGAGATGCAATGGCAATTAGCATTCTAATGGATGTTATTCTAGTAACCGGTAAGTATGTGTCAAAGTAATTAAGACATTCTATTTGTTTATACCCTTTGACCACAAGTCTTGCCTTGTATTTGTCAATTGATCCATTTGCTTTCATTTTTCTTTTGAAAATCCACTTATACTTAAGAGGTTTACAACTTGGTGGTAAGTCCACTAATTCCCAAGTGTGATTTTGCAAGATGGATTCAACTTCACTGTTGACAGCTTCTTTCCATAAAGGAGCTTCAGGACTGGACATAGGCTCTTTGAAAGTTAAAGGCTCATTTTCTAACAAATATGTTAGAAAATCTAGACCAAAAGATTTTGAGGTTCTAGCACGTTTACGACGCCTAGGTTCCTCTTCCTCATTTTGATCTAACTCTTGCTCTTGATCATGTTCTTGATCATTACTAGTAATAGTATCAAAAGATTTTTTATTAGTACTAGTCTCTTATCCAGTCTTATTTGGAAATACATGTTCAAAGAATGATGCATTCCGAGACTCAATAATAGTATTTACATGCATTTCGGTTTGTTCTGATTTATAAATCAAAAACCGATATGCACTACTATTCTTGGCATAACCAATGAAAATGCAATCAATGGTCTTAGGACCTATCTTAGTCTTTTTAGGACTACGAATAGCCACTTTAGCCAAACACCCCCACACTTTTAAGTATTTGAAGGATGGTACTCTTTCATGCCACAATTCATAAGGTGTTTGATTCACTTTCTTTCGAAGGTACTTTATTTAAAATATAATTCGCAGAAAGTATTGCTTCCCCTCACAAGTTCTGAGGTAATCCAGAACTTATTAACATGGCATTCATCATTTCTTTTAAAGTCCTATTTTTCTTTCAGCAATTCCATTTTGTTAAGGTGAGTAATGAGCGGTGGTTTGATGAATTATTCCCTATTCTTTACAAAACTCACCAAAAGGTGATTCATATTCACCACCTCTATTACTTCTTAATTTTTTGATTTTCTTACCAAGTTGATTTTCAACTTCATTCTTATATTGAATGAAAGCTTCCAAAGCTTCATCATTGGTTCGAATTAAATAAACATAATTATATCTAGTATAGTCATCTATAAAAGTGATAAAATACTTTTTCCCACCTCTTGTTTGAATTGATTTAAAATCACAAATGTCACTATGAATTAATTCAAGTGGTTCCATACTTCTTTCAATTGAATGAAAAGGAGTTTTGGATAATTTTGCCTCAACGCAAATTTCACATTTATGATTTCAATCAATGTCAAATTTAGGTAAACATCCATATTAATTAATCTACGCAAAGATCCATAATTAACATATCCAAGTCTACCATGCCATAAATTTGAAGACTCAAGCAAGTAAGAAGAAGATGTATTTTTATTAATAACTAAGGGTACAACAGTCATTACATTCATCTTGAAAAGGCCATCAGATATGTAACCTTTTCCTACATACATCCCATTCTTAGTAAGAACAAATTTATCACTCTCAAATACTAACCTAAACCCATTCTTAATCAACAAAGACTCAGAAATAAGATTTTTACGAATGTCCGGTACATGTAGCACATTGTTGAGAGTGAGTTCCTTTCCAGATGTCATCTTAAGTACAATATTTCATTGTCCTTCAACTTTGGAAGTTGAGGAGTTGCCCATAAAAAGTTGTTCACCATTGTCCATTGTAGAATAAGATATGAACATCTTTTTGTCAGCACAGATATGACGAGTAGCACTAGTGTCCACCTACCATTCTTTAGGATTTCTGACAAGATTTGCCTCGGAAATAACTACAGAAAGATTGATGTCATCTACACCATTGGAAATATTGTCCACTTCGGTCATATGGGCTTGAGCAGGCTTCTTGCTTGTTCTTCTTTTGCTTTTGCCTTTGCTACGGTAATTTTTGGCCCGATGTCCCTCTTTGTCACAAATGTAACACTTGCCATTAAACTTGTACTTTTTAATCTCCTCTCCTTTAGAGCCTTGTGATGAACTTTCTCCAGAAGACTTTCGTTTCTTGGTTTTTGAAGCATATTCCACCACATTTGCCTTAGACTCCATAGGATACTTACCAGCCCACTTTTCATAATTGCGGTTGACCTCCTCAATCCTCAAATGCACATTTAATTCTTGCAAAAACATTTCTTTGCGCTTGTGTTTGAAGTAGTTCTTGAATTCTTTCCAACCTTGTGGTAATTTCTCAATTAAGACTGCAACTTGAAAGGATTCACTGAGAGACATGCCCTCTGCGTGAATATCATGCAGAATGAATTGGAGATCTTGAACTTGGCTGATCACAGTCTTAGAATCAACCATTACAAAGTTTAGGAATTTGCCAACCACAAATTTCTTTAAGCTGGCATATTTCGTTTTGTACTTTTTCTCCAAAGACTCCCAAAGTTCCTTTGCTGCCTTGGTAGGACTGTAGACGTTGTATAATGTGTCGTCAAGCCCGTTCAAGATGTAGTTCCAGCAAAGGAAATCAACATGTTTCCAAGCATCAACCGCAGCAACCACTTGCGGATCGGTTTCATCCTCTTTCAAAATGGGAGAATTCTCACAGAGAAAACGAGCCAGGTTCAGAGTTGTAAGATAGAACAACATTTTCTGTTGCCATCTTTTAAAATCAGTTCCAGAGAACTTCTCTGACTTCTCATCGTGATTTACCGGTACCGTTACTGCAGGAGAGAGGGTTGGCGCAATTGCAGCCACCACACTAGTACTTGTTTGGGCATTAGTTTCAGTAGTCATGAATTCTAAATTATAAAACAAAATTATAATTAGAATCTATATTACACAGAAAATTAATCCAAATTCACAGAATTAAATTCTGTAAAAATAAAAGAAACAAGAATATAACTTATTTTTTAATTAATTTGGAAATAAAATAAAATTTTATTTAACCAAATTAATTCCACACAGAAAATTAAATTTCTATAACACTTCAATAATTAAAAAACTAATTTATTTTTAATTAATGAACACTCAGAAATTATTTAAGAAAACCAAAATTAATTTCTAACAAACTTCACAAATGAATATTCTGAATTGTTAATGACAGCAGTATATTACTACTAGTTGTCAAAGAAAATAGACAGTATATTACTACTATCTGTCAAACAGTATATTACTACTATTTGTTTTCCAACCAGAATATTATTTTGTAAAATCACAGAAAATAATTTCTGTAAGAACAAGCAAGAAGAAAGGAAATAAATGAAAATTTCTGTAAACAGAATAATTCAAATCTGTCTTAAGATTGTTGGAACAATCTTCTATGTACAATAAATAAAATTGAAACAAAACAAACAAATAAAATAAATTGCACACTGAATTTATTTTTACCGAACCGAATGAATAATTAAAGACCAAGTCGAGTGTGTGACACTCTGTCCTTACGACAGCTTCGCCCCGCTACGGTGCTTACGGTTGAGTGGCGTCTATCTCCCAGGATACAATGATCTTTACAAATTTGTAGTAGTACTCTAAAAAAATTTGTCCAGCGAACTAGAACCTTGTGTTATATACTCTCATTAAGTTCCCTAAAATTAATATGAAGAATTTATACAAATAGAGCAAGAAAATAAGGAGAACATAATTTTTCTGAATGGTTTTCAGACTGATTTTGGATCCCCAAGACTGCTGGAAATGGTCTGAATTTATAGGCAATCCAAACTGACCCGAACAGGTGCTAAAAGGAAGTGAACATGTGTGAAACTGTTTTGAACAGATATGATTCAAAATTCAAATAGATCTGCAACAGTTATAAAACTGTCCAGAACTGCTGGCAGTTTTGTTTTCCAATCTGTTTGAAACTCAGCAGTAATAAACCTGTCCAGAAAATTTGAACAGGTATGAAAACTGCCGAACAGATATAGTTCAGAATTTTGAACAGATCTGGTCACAGTTGAACTTGTGAACTGCAGTTTCAATCTGTTCAAATCTACTTGGGCATATTTGAATCTGTCTAGGTTCCAACAGATCCGAAAAACTGTTTGAACAGTTTGATCTGTTTGAAAAATTGGAATGAAGAAGAAACAAATGGACAGAAAAATTAAATTAATAACTGAATTAATTTCGATAAGAATTTTGGAAAAAAGTTCAAATAAATTTTCTCCAAAAAATTAATATAAGAACCGACCCGACCCACAACCCACACCTGGACCCCGCACTTGTGGACGGACGGCAGTGGCGGCGCGTACGTGCGTGTGTGGTAGTTTGGGCTAATGTTTCATTTGTCCATAACTCCTCTCTTCTACAAACTTGGGGTGCCCCTTGAGGCCCAACCCAAGGTTGTACACCTAGAACTTATATACACACATAAGTTCTCTTTAAGTTTCAATGTGGGACAAGCCTCACAAGGAAACCCACATTTAAAACGTAAATGTTCAATTCCACGAATCCAAAAACGACGTCAACTTTCTATTCACTCATAAATGGTTTTGACGAACCGTCTTCACCGTATGACTTGCCATGCGGCAAGGAACACATCACCTTTTTGGACCCGTCTTAAAAAACGTTTAGGGCTCACTCAATTTTGGACTCAAAGTTGGCCCAAAATAAGCCTTATAAACCAAATTTTCCAACAGCTCTTTCACCATTTTAACAAGATGAAGTAAAGCCATGGTCAAGAATATGAAGCTTGAACCCAAACCCAATATACATGTATCAAAACATAAAGAGATCTTCAATACAAAAACCAGAGAGAGAGAGAGAGAGAGACAGATAGAAATGGAGAGATGAAGTGAAGAAGGGGAGGGTAAGGGTGAGGTGAGGTTGTTTTTGTCAAGGTCTTCTCCACGATGATGGTGACATGGTAGTGGGAGGCAGCGATGAGGGTGCTAGTGGCAAAGAAGCTCAACAGTATTTTGAGGCAGAGATGATTTTAGATCTACAATGTTTGAGGCGGAGAAGCTCAAATCTACAGCTCCAGTGATCTACAACATCGAGGTATGAAGCGGCGGCACGAAGTCGACGACGACTCCGGAGAAAGAGAGAGAGAGTATGGATTTCGAACAAACAAAATCTAAATTTGAATTTATAGACCGAGTGCCCCTTTAGTAATTAAAATACTCTTTTTCCATAGATTTTATTTGATGAAAATAATCGAATAGTTTAGATTGAAACAAATCAAAAAATTTAAATTTAAATTGATAAAATTTTTATTTTTATTTTTATTTTTATTTTGCTACAAGACTCAAATCTTAAGAATATATATATATATATATATAATATATATTGTAATTGCCCCACACATTATCCTTTTTCTTAAAAAATAGCATTAAAAAATATATTATTATTTTTAATTATCTTTGTGTTTATATATTCCTTCCATTAATTTTATTTACTTTAATATTAAATAAAAGTCATTTATCCAATAAATTTTCTACACTTGATATTTAATTGATTCATGATGATAGAGTGCAAGCCGAAAGCACAAAAGTGGCTCTTATAAAACAATTTGAAGAGTGAAATCATATTCACACTATGTATATTCGATAAAAAATTGTTAATGCCACACACTCTTTTAATCTCTCTCTTGTTATGAGAAACTTGAACATAAAGAAAAAAGTGTAGAGAAATAATTAGGGATTTTTATTGATAAGTCCAATTTAGAAGTGTTTTAACTCAAGAAATCCATGAAGGAATTTTTTAACTCATTTAGTCCCATGTATGTATAGTTTTATTCCATAAAGTCCATTTTCTTAATTTACACTATTTTTTTGGACACTTATGCCCTTATATTCAATTTTGATACCCTTATAAATATTTTTTGAACGATTAGCAATTTAATAATGTGAACATTCATATTTTAAAATTCACATTGGTAGGAATGTAAAATTGGCCTGTGGGCGGCCTGAAACCCGCCCGCGAGCCGGGGCGGGCCCGGCCTGTTGACAATGTGAATATTCACATTGACATGTGAACATTCACATTAATAGGAGTGTAAAATTGGCCCGCGTCCCGTGGCGGCGCAAAACCCGTTCGCGGCCCAGGACGGGCCCGGTCCGGCCCATTGACAATGTGAATATTCACATTGACATGTTAACATTCACATTGATAAGAGTATAAAATTGGCCCGCGGCCTGGGGAGGGCCCGGCCCGGCCCGTTGACAATGTGAATATTCACATTGACATGTTAACATTCACATTGATAGGAGTGTAAAATTAGCGCGCGTCTCGTGGCTACTCGAAATCCGCCCACGGCCCGTGGCCGGCCTGGGGTGGGCCCGGCCTGGCCCGTTGACAATGTGAATATTCACATTGACATGTTAACATTCACATTGATAAGCGTATAAAATTGGCCAGCAGCCTAGGGCGGGCCCGACCCGACTCGGCCCGGCCCGTTGACAATGTGAATATTCACATTGACATGTTAACATTCACATTAATAGGAGTGTAAAATTGGCCTCTGTCCCGTGGCGGCGCGAAACTCGCCCGCGACCCATGGGCGGCCCGGGGCGGGTCTGGTTTGGCCCGTTGACAATGTGAATATTCACATTGACATGTTAACATTCACATTGATAAGAGTATAAAATTGGCCTGCGACCCAGTCCGGTCCATTGACAATGTGAATATTCACATTGACATGTTAACATTCACATTGATAAAAGTGTAAAATTGGCTCGCAGCCCGTGGGCGGCCTGAAGCCCAACCGAAGCCCGAGGCGAGCTTGGCCCGACCCGTGACAATGTGAATATTCACATTGACATGTTAACATTCACATTGATAGGAGTGTAAAATTAGCCCGCGCCCCGTGGCTACCCGAAACTCGCCCACGGCCCGTGGGCGGGCCCGGCCCGCCCTGTTGACAATGTGACTATTCATATTGACATGTTAACATTCACATTGATAAGAGTGTAAAATTGGCCTGTGACCCATGGGCAGCCCGAAGCCCGACCTCGGGCCGGGGCGGGCCCGGCCTGTTGGCAATGTGAATATTCAAATTGACATGTTAACATTTACATTGATAGGAGTGTAAAATTGGCCCGCAGCCCGTGGGCGGCCCGAAGCCAGACTGCAGCCCGAAGCGGGCTTGGCCCGACCCGTGACAATGTGAATATTCACATTGACATGTTAACATTAACATTGATAGGAGTGTAAAATTTGTCCGCTGCCCGAAACTCGCCCGCGGCCCGGGGTAGGCCGAACCCAAACCCGAGCTGCCCCGGGCCGCCCATGGGACGCGAGTCAATTTTACACTCTTATCAATGTGAATGTTAACATGTCAATGTAAATATTCACATTGTCAACAGGCCGGGCCAGGCCCGCCTCGGGCCGTGGGCGAGTTTCGGGCAGCTACGGGGCACGGGTTAATGTTACACTCTTATCAATGTGAATGTTAACATATCAATGTGAATATTCACGTTGTCAACGGGCTGGGCCCGCCCCGGCCCGGGGCAAGGCTTCGGGCTGCCCACGGGTCACAGACCAATTTTACACTGTTATCAATGTTAATGTTAATATGTCAATGTGAATATTCACATTGTCAACAGGCCGGGCCGGGCCCGCCCTGGGTAGCGGGGGGGTTTCGGGCCGCCCATGGGCCACGGGCCAATTTTACACTCCTATCAATGTGAATGTTAATATATCAATGTGAATATTCACATTGTCAAAGGGCCGGGCCGGGTTCGACCCGAGCAGCCCACGGGCTTCGGGCCGCCCATGGGACATGAGTCAATTTTACACTCTTATCAATGTGAATATTCACATTGTCAACAGGCCGGACCGGGCCCACCCCGGGCCGCCCATGAGCCGTGGGTTAGTTTCGGGTAGCCACGGGGCGCGGGCTAATTTTATACTCTTATCAATGTGAATGTTAACATGTCAATGTGAATATTCACATTATCAACGGGTTTGGCCGGGCCCGCCCAGGGCAGCCCACGAGCCGCGGGCGGTTTCGGGCTGGGCCACAGGCCGCGAGCTAATTTTACACTCCTACCAATGTGAATGTTAACATGTCAATGTGAATATTCACATTGTCAACGGGCCGGGTCCGGGCTTCGGGCTGCCCACGGGTCACGGGCTAATTTTACACTCTTATCAATGTTAATGTTAATATGTCAATGTGAATATTCACATTATGAACCGGCCGGCCCGGGCCCGCCCCGAGCGGCGGGCTGGCTGGCTTCGGGCCGCCCACGGGCCGCGGGCCAATTTTACACTCCTATCAATGTGAATGTTAACTTGTCAATGTGAATATTCACATTATCAACGGGCTGGGCCGGACCTATTTTTTTTGCCTGTGGGCCGGCCCGGCCCGACTCGAATTTTTCCGGGCACCCACGAGGATCGACATGGGCCAGGCCCCTACACATTGACGATATGAACATTCACATTGACGGTGTGAACATTCACATTAGGGGTATTTTGGTAATTATGTCACCTATAGGACTTATTGAAATATAAGAAAATAATGTAAACTAAATGGAACATAGGTAGATGAAAAGGATATTTTGGTCTTCTTATCTCAAATTGGACCTAATGGAATAGTCAAAAAGAATATGGGTTGGATGAAATAAAACTCTTAAAAAATAGATTTATCAAAAAAGCTCCCAAATAATTAAGGACATAAATATCATCATTGCCCAAATTTAATAATAAATAATTATAAAATATTTAAACTAATGGTAAGACTCATTTTGATTTTGTACAAATTCAAGATCAAAATAAAAAATAATTATTTACTCCCATTATAATGTCTAAAAAATAATTGTGAAGAGCTAACTTTTATTATCCCTTTGCTTTTGGCGCCATATCTAGTGGTGGGGGGGGGGGGGGGGGGGGACCCGGGCAATGGTACTGGCCGTTAAACATCTAATGTGGTTGGTCGGTGGGCGCTGCCCCGTCGCCCTTTCATTCCTTAGGAAACGTGTCGTTTACAAACAGCATACAATTTATTTTATTTTATTTTATTTTGTAGGTCCAATCTTTTCTGTTATCTAAGGCCTCGTTTGGGAACAGGTTAATTTAGTAACTTTTTGATTATTTGGTTAAAATATGAGCTAAAAAGAATTAGTATGTTTGGGATGACTTTTTGACTTTTTACGAAAAGATGTGCAAAAAGTAGAGAGAAAATAGAATTTTTGACTTTTTGGTATGTGTTGTTTGCTTTTTGACTAATTTAGTGGCATTTTGGGAACAAGCCAAAAACGCCACGTTTTTGGCTTGTGAAGGAAAACGTGAACAAGCCAAAAACGCCAACAGGAACATTTGGGAACAACCAAAAACGCAGCACCCAATTTACCAAACTACCATTTAGAATATTTTAGTTAATTAATTTAAAAATAAAAAAGTAAGGATATTTTAGTCATTTTAGAGTGATGTGACACTTTTAAAAAATATTAAACTAAAAATCAAAAAAGCTAACTTTTTACCAACTTCCCAAATCACTTCCAAAAAAGCCAAAAAGCTTGGTAAAAAGTCAAAAGTCAGCTTTTTACCAACTTCCCAAAACACCCCTAACTTTTTGACCTTTTAACTAAAAAGGAGGGTTCCCAAACGAGGCCTAAGCATCTTGTGAGTGGGAATATAATTTCCCAATAACTTTTGTAAAAATTAAAATTCAATAATGATTCACAATTATATTAGTCAAGTATTTAGAATTCATTAGGGTTAATTACCCCAAACCTCCTCAATTATTGATGAATATTATTTCATCCTCGCATTTATGAACATATATTTTTTAATGAGTTGAGTTTCTCTCATATTGATTTTTTGAACATTTGAGTTTGATAGGTTTATTTTGAGATCAATTTTGGTGATTCGAATCGTTTATTTTTAAAACTCGTTGAGTATATATTTAAAAAAAAAAAATCAATATGATTAGATATTGATAGTTATATATTTAAATCATATTTGTTTTTTTTTAAAATGGACAATAAATATAATTTTAAAAATAACCATTTATTTTTTGTAATACAAATTTGATTCAAATATATGACTATTGATATCCAATCATAATATTTTTTGCATGAATATTCTAGTTAACGAGTCTTAAAAAGTGAACGGTTTGGATTATCAAAATCGGTTCTAAAATGGGTCTAGTAAACCCAAACACTCTCTCAAGATGAAATGATAATTTAATTTTTTTTTTTTTTTAAATTTCATGAGGCGACAACTTGAGAGAAATCAAATCATTTCTTAATTATCTCAACTATAAAAACTTATAAAAAAATTTTGAAGAGTGATTTGGAGGAGGTGAAGTTGAATAGATCAAAGTGCACAATCATATCATCCATCAAAAAATTTCAGTAAGCTATATCAACTTTTAACATTATATGATATGCTTATAGATTTCATAACGAAAATAATATGATAATAACTTACATAAATTATAAAGGTAATGGTGTGTTTTTTTGTTTTTGGTTTTGATACAACATGATGTGTGTTTCTATTATAAATGAAGGATCATAAAATACCACAGTTTTCTACCGTATGGGCTTAACGGGATTTGAACCCAAGACGAACCTGGAGTTATGTCACTGGGCCAACAGCCTCGTTAAGGCCTATTATCAAGTCCAATTATTTTTTCCCTTTTTTTTGTGATATATTTTTTTAAAATCTTTTTTTCTATGCTCGTGTGATTTGGGTTTTGCCCCCAACTAACCTTTCAAGTAAATATATAATCATCGAAAAATATCACATCAATTCAAATTTTAAAAAAATAATTACAATTCAATGATAAATTTTATAAATATTAATAATTAAAATTATAAATTTTTTTCCTGAATATCTAATTTTTTTTTTTTTTACTGAGGAGTAATTGCTCCTATAATCATTCCACACCATACATATCAAGTAAGCAAGTGTCGAGTCCAATATAACCCAAGTTGTGGAGACTTTTGTTTATGGGGAACTTACTGATAAGTCCCATGTACTAAGTTCAAGATCCAGCTAATCCCAAAACAAAATACTTACACCAATTAGTCCAACACATTTTTAATTGTTACTAAAAAATCCTTTTTTTTTTTTTTTTAATTTACAGACACTGTTCACATCTTACTATCGTCGGACTTCCGTCAAACGGTCGCCGGAGACTCGTCGGAATGTTCAACATCGCCGGAAAGTCGTCGGAATGTTTAAAACATGTTATGAAACTGTAAAAAAAAAAAAATTTTGCATGTTATAAAACTGCAAAATTTTACAGTTTTAAACCATGATTCATTCCAGCACCAAAAAAAAAAAATTCAAACTGCAAAATTTTACAGTTTTCACCGCCTGTAACTAAAACTCGAAAATTACTTGTTCAGAATTCGAAAATTTTCTCATTACAAATCTGTGTGATAGCTGTACAAATCTAAGTCATTACAGATCTATTTCAATGATATTATAGATCTATTTTATCATCAACAACAACAACCATAGATCAACAACTATCCCCAAAAAAAATCTGTAAATAGAGAGAGAAAGAGAGAGAAATTGACAAAACCATATTCATGGCAGATTCTTACAACAGCTACAGCAAGCTTCGTAGATCTGCTGTGGGTACTTCACAAGCACGGCCTCATCTAGCTTCTGGTTGATTTCTTCTATCAGAGTCATCCAATAGGTTCGAAGATCGAATTTCGTCGACACTGACGATGATGGTGTCGATGATGAAGAAGAAGAAACAGAGCATCGAATTTTGGGATGCGAAATTGATCTGAAGAACGCATTGTTGATGAAAAACGCATTGTTGATGATGACGAAAAATCTGCAGAAAATTTCCAGATCTGAAGATTTTTTTTTGTTGATGTTGATGAACCCATTGTTGATGATGAACACGTAACAAGCGAGGCAAAAACCAGAGAGATAAAGGAAAGGACTTTTTGGGGCACTCAAAAAGTTTTGGGATTAAATGGTCACCACATGTTTCACATGGGACCTCCCAGTAATTTCCCCTTTGTTTATTTTGATTTTTATTAGTGACTAATTAAACGTTTTACATCAAGATTGAAAGGGCAACCAACAATTTGAACATAAATCCTTTCCATTATATAATTAAAATGAAAATCTTAATTTCAATGCATAAAGTTGTAACACTTTATTGAAGTCTAAAATTAACCATCTATCCTTGTTAAGTCAATTTGAATTAAAAACCTTCTTAATTGTTTTTTGAATTTGAAATAAAAATTCTTAATGGGGCTATTCGACAACCATTCAATATCTCCATTTCATCAATGTATTGAAAAGGATCAATACCCAAACAATACTCTATGCCTTATATAACTTCAACATGTCCTCTCCTAAACCTCTTTTCTCTCAAAATTTGTAACCAATCAAGTTTTCAAAATCTAAATTTGAAATTTTCAAAAATTGTGAAATAATACTTGAAGTGGGATAAAATTAACTAAGTCTTGGTGTTCGGCCCAAAATCGGACCCGCACTAGTAGGGGAGCTAAGGGCTCGGCCCAATGATTGAACACTTGCTCCAAAGCAAGACAATCAAGGTGGCTCGACCTAGTGCTAGGCCCAATCCGAAACGGGCCGAGCAACATGTTGGACCTCCTAGTTGGACAACCACTCTGGAGAAGATCAACTTAAAGAAGTCCAATTCACTGAAGATCTTTCTTGGGCTTACAAGAGACAAACAACTCTGCTCCTCTCCCTCTGTCTGAGCAAAACGTAGAGACATGGAGGTACAGAGGAACAAAGCGCACACATGACAAACCTACATCTGAGTGTCAAGCAGAGTGGTCGTCCTCCACCAATGAGACAAACAAGACAGACTTGCACCCGACTGTCAGGCGGAGTGGCCGTCCTCCTCTAATTGGAGACGACCACGAATTAGACACATTGGACAAATGGCGAAGAGAGAAGGTCTTCGAGGATAAGCAACCTTCTCCTATAAAATGTGAGCACTATTCACCCTCAAGGGATCCGAAATCTACACACGTAACATATACACACTCTTTGTATTCTCTCTTCTTCCTTTCCCTTAGTCTCTAACTTTACCATCGAAGGGGTTGCTGACTAAATCCTAGTCGGGCAGCCTCATCGTTTGTTACTCTGTGCAAATCTTCAATTCCCAAAGTACACTGTTCATCCACGAAGTTCAACCCTTCTTCATAGTGCGGAAATCACCCCCGCACAATTGGCACCATCTGTGGGAAAACCACTGCTTGCTTCATGATGAACTCCAGGGAATCGAAAATACACCCCATTCTGGGCTAGCAGAGAGGACTCCAAGGACGGAGAGAACCAAAGATAAGCGTCTGGCATTCCCTTCAGTGCAGGATGACCCTATGGACCACGACGATCAGGCACCTAATGCAACGGCACGACGTCGTGTCGTTGTCGTCAAGTCATCTCAACGTCTTTTTATTGAGAGAGACCACCGTGATCGCATCATCGACTCAATGGGTTTGAAGATCACTAAGCTTCGCACCCAATTGATGAAGTTCATGATGACCCCCATAGAGCTAAGAAAGTCCGTTAGAAGACCGTCGCAAAAGAGACATACTCCTCCGTTACCTCACAAGGAGCACTCTAGCCGTGGCCCTGTTCGTAGAGAGCGTAGTCGGTCGATTCCGGTATGTAGTGAAGGAGCCAGCAGTAGGACGAATAAACTCCAAAAAAATAACCCACGAGAGAATTCTCATGAAAAATAAAGGACTGTCAGCCATCTATCTGAAACCTTTCATGCCACCGCGACGAGCAGCCGCACGATTTGAGAAGTTGGCTGAACAATAACAGAGAAGAGGCGCGACGGCTATGCAGGAGAGAAGAATGTTGACGAGATAGGGAGAAGGAATGCCAGCTCGACAGGGAAATGGAGCAGTTGGATCGGTCTATACACTAACAAGAGCATCGCGCTTTAAACCGGTTGGTGTCCACTAGCTGTAGAACCTCCACGGAAGTATAACCGCCGAAATTCATTCTCTATGATGGGAAGAAGGACCCACTGACCCACATTAGCCATTACCGCCAAATGATGTTTTTCTGGAACCGCAACGACGCACTCATGTGCAAAGTCTTCCCTTCTAGCCTTGGAGAACTTGGCCTCCGATGGTTTGACAAACTCCCCAGTGGTTCGATTTATGACTGGACGCAGCTCTCTAAGGCGTTCTTAGCTTGATTTGTCTCCAACAGCAAAGTCCCAAAGTAGTTGGATACCTTGTTCAATATTCGAAAAGACAGGAAAGAGACCATACGCTAGTACGCGCGACGATATTTGGAGGAATATGGCGACTTGAAGGAAAATGTTTGCAGTGAACAATTGGCCGTGCTATACTTGAAGTAAGGCCTACCTCCTTTGCACAAGCTAAGGTAGTTGTTGACGAAACGACCTCCCCCATACCATGAAGGATTTGAGGGCCCGAATAGAGTAACAAGCTCATGTAGAAGATGACGCTGTTTTGGTACATGTTGCGATTGCTGAAAAAGAAGTCAGATCGCCTCGACCACCCAGGACTGAACAGCCAAGGAGGGATGAGCAATACAAGAACTATGGCCAAAAGAACCTCACTACAGTGGAAAACGAAGAGGAAAGGGCCAAGTCTTATGAAGGCATCACTACCGTCTTCAAAGAGCCAATATACAGGCTCGTCGAGAAACTTAAAGGGGAAGCCTTCTTTGTCTAGCCTATTAAGATGCCTGGAGACCCTGCTCGGCACAATCAGACACTACGTTGCACCTATCATCGAGAGAAGGGACACAAGACACAAAATTTCAGAGCTCTCAAACAACACTTGCAGGACTTAGTTACGATGGGACACCTCCAACAATGGATAGACATTGATAAGATGAGGGAAAAGCAAAGGCAAGACCAAGCCCTTCCTGAAGAGAACCATACCTCGAGGTTGGTCAACGTTATCCATGGAATGACCGACCCCGAAATGGAAAACACCCTTCGAGGAGAAATCCAGCGAGCCACCCACCTTCAACAGGTAATGTTGGTAGGACCTCCTTCCAAAAAGTCCAAGACAGAAGCCAGACCTTCTCGATTTAACATTGTGTTCACCGAGAAGGACCTAAAGAGAATCCAACACCCTCACACCATGCCCTCATCGTTACAGTTGGTATGGCCAACAAGTTCGATGTGAAGCGAGTCTTGATTGACCAAGGGAGCGCCATAGACATCATGTATTATGAGCTTTTCAAGAAGCTTGGTCTTAATGAGCAACACCTGACACCTGCCACCTCCCCTTTAGTTAGGTTCAACTCGCAAACAGAATGGCCACTCAGCTGAATAACTCTGTCTGTCATAGCTAAGTCCAAGGTGGTCTCTGTTGATTTCTTGGTGGTAAACACCCCACCTCCCTACAATGCCATCCTTGGCCGACCTTGGATTCACCAGATGGAGGCAGTCCTTTCTACCTATCACCAACTTATTTGATTTCCAACCAAGTATGGAGTAGAGGAGATTCACAAAGACCAAGTGGCGGCCAAACAATACTTCATTGTCACCATGAAAACCAAACAAGTCTGCAACCAAGTACAGATGGTGGAAGTACCTGACCAGTCAGTTTTGGAAGACGTCAGCGGAGTGCTAACCGAGAAGATGGTAGAAAACCTAGAGACGGTCTTGGTAGAAGAAGGAAACCCAGAAAAGTTCTTCTTGCTTGGCATTTCCCTCACTGTTAGAAAGAAAGAGCAATTATTGGCTCTACTCCGTAAAAACGTCGAAGTGTTCGCCTAGTTGGCCTATGACACTCTTGGGTTGGACTCCAATTATGCTTGTCATCAACTCAACGTCCAATTAGGAGCATAGTTGGTTGTTTAGAAGAGTAGACGGTCATCCGCGCAACACACCGATGCAGTGATCGAAGAGGTGGACAAACTTTTAGCTGCTGAAGCCATTTGAGAAATGCAGTACCCAATAGGGATGGCAATTTGAAACCGGCCCGACGGGGATCCTCGACCCCGACCCCGATTTTAGCAGTTTTTCCCCGAAAAATACCCCCGACAGGGAGGGGACGGTATTTAAAAACCAATCCCCGATCTGTTCCGGGCCGGGGACGGGGATCTGTTTTCAGCCCCGCCCGGCCCCGACCCCGGCCCCGTTCCCCGCCCCGTTTTTCCCCTGAAGCAAAATTATAATTATATTATATATATATATATATCAAAACTTCCCTCATTTCATCTCTTTCTCAGACTCACTCATTCTCTCTATTCAACCTCTCTCCCTCTCGGTTTCACTCTCTGTCTCTCTCTCTCAAACACTTCCACCACCGACCGTCGTAGACTCCCTCCCTCCAGGGGAGGGCCTCCGCTGTCCTCCTCTCACCACCGACTCCCTCCCTCCGGCGGAGGTCCTCCGCTGTCCTCCTCTCGCCACTGCCGATTCCTTCTCCGCTGTCTGAGATCTTCGCCGATCTGCAACGATCGAGCCATCCCTCTCTCTCTCTCAGCTTCTCTCTCTCCGCTTTAGATCTCCGTCGTCTTCCTCTCTCTCTCTCGGTTTCTCTCTCTCCGCTCTAGATCTCCACCGTCCTCCAGATCTCCGTCAATCTGCAACGATTGTTATTGAATGTTGCTGTTGATAACAGATCTGTAAGATAGATTTATTTATTTTTTGGATTTGTAATAGCATTGTAATCGCATTGAATGTTGTTGTTGTTGTTGTTGTAGATCTGTTTCATTATTGCTGTTGTTGTAGTTTGATTTTTTTTTTCTTTTCTTTTGGTCGGGGAATGATCGGGGTCGGGGAAACCCGATCCCCGTTAGGGGACGGGGACGGGAGCAGTGATGGGCTCCCCGTCGGGGTCGGGACCGGGGACGGGGGAAATTGCCACCATCGGGGATCAGGGACAGGGAGGGTGATCCCCGGCCCCGCCCCGCCCCGTTGCCATTCCTAGTACCCAAAGTGGCTGTCTAACACCGTCATGGTGAAGAAGAAGAATGGCAAGTGGAAAGTCTGCGTTGATTTCATTAGCCTTAACAAAGCTTGCCCCAAGGATAGCTTCCCCCTTCCACGAATAGATCAACTTGTTGACACAACGGCTGCATATGAGCGCATGAGCTTTTTAGACGCCTACAGTGGCTACCATCAGATCTCCATGTTTGGCCTTGACAAGGAGAAAACGACTTTCATCAGCCCTAGAGACACTTACTGCTACAAAGTGATGCCCTTCGACTTGAAAAATGCTGGTGTGACTTACCAGCGAATGGTCACCAAAATGTTCAAGGACTAGCTTGGTAAAACCATGGAAGCATACATTGATGACATGGTCGTCAAAAGCAAGTTGGTCGAGCACCATCTAAGAGACCTTGAGTAAGTGTTTCAAATTCTGAAAACTCACAAGCTTCGACTGAACGCCCCAAAATGTGCCTTTGGAGTAGGATCAGGGAAGTTCTTGGGGTACATGGTGACTAGGCGGGGCATCGAAGCCAACCCCGATCAAATCAAAGCCCTCAAAGACCTCGAAGTGCCTACAAAGGCTAAGGAACTCCAGAAACTTGCTAGCATGGCTGCAGCACTTAATCGTTTTATCAGTCGATCCTCTGATCGTATAAAGCCCTTCTTCCAATTTCTAAGGAATAAAGCCAGTTTTGAATAGGGAAGCCAGTGCTCTGAAGCACTAGAAGATTTGAAAAAGTATTTGTCCTCTCCTCTCCTTCTATTCATCCCTGTCACCAACGAAGAGCTTTTCCTTTACTTGGCTGTTTCTAATCATGCTGTTAGTGCAATACTAGTCAGAGATGATGGAAATGAGCAAAAACCAGTGTATTATGTTAGCAAGACTCTCTTAGATGTTGAAAGTAGATACTTTCCATTAGAGAAATTGGCATATGCCCTATTAATTGCCTCTAAGAAGCTTGTTCAATACTTTCAAGGACATACCATTAACGTCCTCACTAAATTTCCTCTCAAGTCAATGTTCAGTCGAGCAGATTTCTCAGGCTGAATAACGAAGTGCGCGGTGGAGCTTTGAGAGTTTGACATCAAGTTCCAACCTCGAACTGCCATCAAAGCTCAAGTCCTGATAGACTTTGTCGCAGAATTCACTCCGGGACCAACTATTCCCTCTAAAGGGAGCTTGGCCTTGGTCACTATGACTACCCAGCACAAAGGGCAATCCCTAGTCGAAGCGTGGAAGCTTTTTATTGGAGATGTATGGAAACTATTTGTGGACGGTTCTTTCAACCAAAAGGACTCAGGGGTAGGAATTGTCCTTATTTCTTATGAAAGATTCATATGGGAACAGGCCATCCAATTGGGCTGGAAGACTTTTAACAATGAAGCAGAGTATGAAACTCTACTACCCGGCCTGCGAAGTGCTAAACACTTCAACTCAGAGAAGCTACTTGTCTTTAATGATTCCCAATTGGTGGTCAACCAACTTTCTGGAGTCTATGAGGCTCGCGATGAGCGGATGACCACTTATGCACAACAAGCCAAAAACTTGATCAGAATGTTCCAGGCCATCAGAGTAGAGAAGATTAGCCGAGAGGGAAATGGTCACGCTGATGCCTTAGCTTGCCTGGGTTCCTCGGTCAACTCCAGAGACAGTCACATAATATGGGTGGACTATGTACCCCAACCAAGTATTCAATTAGTCGAAATGGTCTTCTGCACTAACTTGGGCCCAAGTTGGATAGACCCACTCTTGGTTTTCTTGAAGAATGGCATCCTTCCTGAGCACAAAAAAGAAGCGCACAAGATAAGGCACAGAGCTGCTCGGTTTTGGGTCTCCCTATCTAGCAAGCTTTACAAGAAGTCCTACATGGGCCCTTATCTACTGTGTGTTCACCCAAGTCTGGTGGAGAATGTGCTTTACGAGATACACGATGGAATCTGTAGAAACCACACTGGTGGTCGGTCCTTGGCACACCGAGCCCTAACACACGGGTATTGGTGGCCAGGCATGCAAAAGGAGGCCCAACAGTATGTCCACAAGTGCGACAAGTGCCAAAAGTTTGCTCCTCTCATTCACCAGCCAGCCAAAGCCTTGACCCCGCTCACCAATCCTTGGCTATTTGCTCAGTAGGGCTTAGACATTGTTGGACCATTGGCCAGGGGAACTGGAAATAAAAGGTTCTTCATTGCTGCAACTGACTACTTCACCAAGTGGGTGGAGGTAGAAGCCTTGTGCAAGATCAAAGAAGAAGACACTAAGAGGTTTGTTTGGCGTAATGTTGTAACTCAATTTGGCATTACAGAGTCCTCTTGTAGACAACCCATTTTTTACCGACCTCAAGACTTTGATGTCATCGTTTGTGCACTCGGTGATTGCGCATGTTTGTGCTCGTTATGAGTTTCCGGGGCTTTCGGCTGAGCTCCTTGTCTCAAGGCCTCTTAACTCTTTTCTTTTGGTTTGCTTTTGGACTATGCCTTGGTGCCTTTGCCTGGAGGGAGAGAGAGGCCTGTAGGCCACTTTTTGTAGCTGTAGGCTACTTTTCCCTCTTGTAGGCCACTTATAGTGGCCCGTAGGCTAGTTTTCGGGGCTTCCGGCTGAGTGCCTTGTCTTGTGGCCTCTTGACTCTCTTCTTCTTGGTTTGTTTTTGTACCATACCTTGTTACCCCTTGCCTAGAGGGAGGGGAGAGGCTGTCGGACACTTTTTCCTCTTGTCGGCCACTTGAAGTGGCCTACGGCCATTTTTCTGTTTTTGCAGATATTTTTGGTGCCAGCTGTGGGTCACTGAATGCATCCTCCATACACGTGTATGAAGGGATTGGAACAAGTTCTAAGCTTGTCAAGCAAGCTTTTGCTTGCTTTGCTTATATAAGGGGAGGTGCTTCCCCTTTATTGCTGGTTCAGATTTTTGGAGAGCAAAAATATACTCTCTCTCTAGAATTCTCTATATATATATATTTTTGTGCTTGAAAGTGGAAATTCTTGGTGCATTTGCAAAAGGACTTTTAGCCAAACACTACCATCATTGAGCTGAGGTTCTTAGGGGTCACATTTGAGGGCTTGAAGTTGGTTTTTGGCTCAGAAGTTGCTGATTTCGAGTTGTGCTTCAAGGGTGAGTGCCTTCCCTCTTTCGAGCTTGTTTTTGTACATTGGTTTAGCCACCTTTGCATGCTGTTGTAGGCTTAACTTTCAACTACAAAAAGCTTTTTTTTTAAGTGTTTAAGATGGTTGTTTGAGGCCTTGTTTGAGTTAGGGGTGGTCTATCCCCTTTGGTGGCTTGTTTTGCTTTGCTTTGTGCCATCTCTTAAGGCCTTTGAGATCACCATCTCTTGGCCTTTTAACCACTGAATTCTAGAGGAATTTCAGTGGTGGAAAGGTAGTTTTGAGGCCCCAAATAGGAGGGGGCATCCCTTCTCCTTGTGTCTTGGTTGCTTGTGTTGATGGCCTCATACTTTAGCATGTTTTTCTACCATACCTTGACTTGATCTAAGCATGTTTTTGTGAATTTTTTAAGATGTTTTAGCTCCGTTTGTGGCTGGCTTGGCCACTTCTTGCATGCTTCTTATACTTGTAGTGTAAATTTTGCTTACTAGCTTAATATGCTTTCTATTTTGGCCTATTATTCTAGCTTATTTTGGCTACACTCCAGTATGTTTTTTGCTCATATTTTAGCATGCTTGAACTCTGTTTTGAGTGGCCTTGATCATTTGGGACTTGCTTTGTATAGCCATAGTGCAATCTTGCTCATTAGCTTTGAGTTTCAAAGTCTCTAGCATGCTTTACTTGAGTTGTTTGCATGCTTTGGCCTCATTTCTTACATGATTTCAGTGTATGTAGTGTAGTCATACTCTCACATGTTTCACTCTTTCAATGCTTTTGGAGAGTTGTGCCTTATGTCTTGATCATGGGCTAATTTGTATACATGCTTGCCTAAGCTTTTGGGCTACCATCTTAGCATGTTTTTGGTCTTATTTTGCCATGTTACAACTCTGATTTTGGTTGGTGGAGTCACTGCTTGCTTGGTTTTGGTACTTGTAGTGCAATCTCACCCATTAGCCTAAAAGTACTTGGTGTTTTGACCTTTCATTCTAGCATGTGTTAGCTATACTCCATGCATGTTTTGGTATTGTTTTGACATGCTTTAGGACTGTTTTGAGTGATCTTGGTCATTTGAGCATTACTTTGTATGGCTATGGTGCAAGTGCCTTAGCTTGTCTTGAGTTTTGAGCACCTTAGCATGCTATATTTATGATGGTTGCATGTTTTGGCATCATTTAGCATGTAATTTTAGAGCATATACATGTGTCATGTTCTCACTTCTTCCACTCCTTGAGAGCTTTTGAGAGTTATGCCTTTGTGTCTTATATGTGAGCTACCAAAAGAGCATGATTTTCTACTCTTTTGAGCCTTAGTTTGAGCATGTTGTAGCTCTATTTTGGGCTGGTTTGGTTGTTTAAGCTTGATATTGCATGCCTCTTGTGTATTGCTCTTTGCTAGCTTTAATGCTCTTGGCCTTTAGCATGCATCCCATGGTTTGTTTGCATGATTTCAAAGTCTTTAGCATCTTATTTCAATGCTGAAATACATGCCATTGCACTCCATTGTTTACTCCTTCATTTGTTTTGAAAGAGGTCTTGAGCCCCTTGTTGGCTTGAGCATGGAATTGAGGCTCTCATGCCTAATGGTTTTAGCCTTCTCTTGAGGGTTTCTACTAACCAAAAGCATGAGGCTTCTTTCATGCTTAAGGTATTTGTGGTTTAGACTATCTTTTCCATTAGAGGACAATCACATTTGGACAAATCAATTAAAGGATTAATTGGTAAGCTTAAAATGTGTAAACAAAATTGGACCGAGTAAAACATGTTAAGATAGGCATGTTATTTGCATTACATGTGTTTGGATCAGATGTTAATCCAAACACGAGAAACGAGGGACGTTTCATACTTGAAGTGATGAAACGTGCCTCATTTCTTAGTCGTCGTCCCCCTTGATTGTGCATGATAGGGTGGAGGCCTCTTGAGTCTTATGTGTTACTTGTGCATTCATTAACTTGTACAAACTCGGCTTCTCGGCCATCGTGCATTGCGATGCTCGGTTAGTGGCTCAAGAGTCGAGTACCGCACTCCTTTGAGTTTGAGAAATGATAAGGAGGGTGGTTGTACACACATACCCTGCAAATGCCTTGCCTTGCCCCTTTTGTACTCTGTTTGCAGCAAAACTGGAGCATGCAGAAGTAACTGGCCGACCGGCCACTTTAAGTGGCCTACAGCCTTCTTAAGTGGCCGACAGGTGGCCTACAGCCTCCCCTGGTGGCCGACAGTCCACCAGCTTGAAGACGGTTCAAAATGATTCTGGTTCTGGAGCAGAAGCAGTCTGGGAATTGGTTCAGTGTTCAGGAATCAAAGCGAATGCAAACAGAGGCAATCGGTGGCAAGACGATGGATTTCGGGAGGAAGCCGACCGAGCATGCATACATCGCTCGTCCTCGAGGCCTTTTAACTGCTTTACTTAGCTAGCCAATTCGTTGGGTTCTGTACTTAAATAGTTAATGTGCTTAGCTATTCATTTGTGTTTGTAATTAGTTAACTAGTTAGTTAAATTAGTTGTGATTTGTAATAGTTAGCTTAATTAGCATAGCTAGTTAGCTTTCATTTTATTCAGACCCTCTTGCGATAGGGCATATTGTTGTAATAAGGGTGCATGTGTGTGTGTGCATGTCTTCCAACCCCACGTCTTTCTCCCTTTTATTTACCCGCTTTCAGTGGTTAGATTAAGGCATATTTTAATTAGCAAACTTATGCTTTGCATGCGTACATCATTCATTCGTATTGCATGCACCGGGCTTGGCGCATCATTCAAACTGCATTGAATTTCAATACTTACTTGAATACGTGTTTCAAAGCATGTTATCGAGTGTTGGATTCATATGCCATCTTAGAATAGCTAAGTCTATTTAGCTGCATTTTGCATGTGTTGCATTAGGCATCTTAACATAGCTAGGATCATGCATTGATTTCTAACTAGTTTTCTTTCTTTGGCTAGAAGTACACTGTAAGTGTTTACGCTTTAGCATCCCTGCATGAGATGTGTATGTTGCCATGTTAGCATGCTTGCCATGAGGCTATTTGCTTAACTACTATAACTGCATGAATGCCTGTGGATGAAGGCTTCATTGCTTGAATTGGAACAATTCATCAAAATGTATGTTTTAAGCCCACTTGAAGTGGCAAATCATGTTTTTAAGCCTACCTTGTTTTGGTGGCAAATCCGCATTTTAGCCTACTTGCGAGTAGCACTTTCAAACCATTTTCAAAAAACACACATGAGATGTTTTGTTCCAAATTGAGTGATTTTGTCTATACTTGTGTGCTGTGCGCATCACATAGTAAAGTTAGCTAATAAACCGAAATAAGAATGCATGTGTTTTCAAAACAACATATCATGTTAGTAGAGACTGATCTTTGATCGGGCGAGTGGGGGTGCTCATTTCAGGACCTTCCCCTCTCGTACCCAAGTTCCCGAGCCAAGGCAACTTTGGTGATGACGGACACGTGGCCTTAGGCACAGATCAGGGTTTCCTAAATTTCCTAAAATAAAATATTTAGGTGGCGACTCTGAAATTTGGCAAAGCAATCCATATTTGGCACTTTTTGATTCAAAATCGATTTTCTAAAACGATTTGCCGGATTTAGACTCTTTGGTGATTTATCAGTCTTATATCGCACTTTGTGAGATTAGATTCAGAACCGTGATAGGAGTCCAAACTGTATTCGCGCCCTCGCGCGCGGAGGGAGTTCGGGTGGTCTACACCTCTCTGACAATGGCACACAATTTGATGGCAAGACCTTTAGGAGATTCTGCACTGACTTGAAGATAGAGTTCCGAAACTCTACCTCGGCATACCGACAGGGCAATGGCCAGGCTGAGGCGTCCAACAAGACGATCATCGATGGGATAAAAAAGTGTCTTGAAAAAGCCAAGGGCAAATGGGTGGAAGAGATACCGAATGTCCTCTAGGCCTATCGAACTACTCATTGTCAATCGACCGGTGAGACACCTTACTCTCTTACCTATGGGATGGAAGCAGTCATCCCTTTGGAGGTTGGCCTTCTTACTATCTGTTTTGAGATCTTTGAGCCAGCAGATAATGATGAAGCCATTGCCCAAGCTCTAACATAGCTGAAGAGCGCAGGGAAGCTACCCTCGTTCGATTGGCGGCTTACTAGCAACAGCTCACTAAGAGCTTCAACAAGAATGTGCGTCCAAGGAAATTCCTACCAGGTGGCTTGGTACTCAGGAAGGTGATGGATCGCTAGAAAGTTCCTGGAGAAGGGAAACTTGGTGCTAACTGGGAAGGGCCCTATAAGGTTACTTTAGCACTTGGCAATGGCGCATACTATCTGGCTGATTTAGCAGGAAAGACAATCCTTAGAACATGGAACATTGTCAACCTAACGAAGTACTTCCAGTAATGTAATTCTTAGACTGAAGTACTTTCAGTAATGTATTTCTCAGAACATGCCTTGATGTAATCAAAAGTTCTAAGTATCAATGAATGGAAATTTGTTTTACAACTTGTCTTTGTTTACTTGTGTTGTACATTTGTGCTCGATAGAGCAAACTAGCCACGGGTCTTAACTCAAGCCAAGCCTGGATGCTTGACCCTTTGGTTAGAGCGGGGTGCCAACTGATATAACTTGGTAGAATTTGTGCCAAGTATCGTTACTTAAAGCACGGTCCATATTCATAATTCGCGCTCGAAGACGGGCTAAACTACAATGGATTAAATCAAGCCAAAGCTTCACCAAGTTATGTGGCGGCCGAACAACACAATGCTCGGTCAGGGCTAAAACTAGAAAAGGCCAAAGCTTTTGCTTAGCTGAGTGATAGAAAATTTCCTACACAATTATTTCTCTCAAGGCAAGAAGTATGGTTTGACCGAACAGATAGCCCTCTGAGCCACAGAGCTCATGCTCAGCTGGGGGCATAAAAAACTCACTTTTACTCAATTTTTTTCCAAGGCATGAAGCCTGGTCAGACCAACTAGATGGCCTGCTAGGCCACAGAGTCTCTGCTCGACCGGGGGTAAACATTACATACAAGCAAAAATTGAAGATAAGCAGTTTAACACTTGCGGAAATATAAGAACCAGTGCATTGATATGAAACTTCAATTACAAAAAAAAAGTTCAGCCTTACAAAAGAAGAGGTCCAGCCGACCAAACTCCAAAAACAAAAAGTACAAATTTGTAAGTTCAACACTTGGCAAATTTAGAAAGTACTTCATTACAAAAGGAAGCTCGGTTTATATCATAGCCTATTTGACCGAGCACTAAAGTTGACCGAACTCCAAAAAAAAAAAGTACAAATTTGCAAGTTCAACACTTGGCAAATTTAGAAGGTACTTCATTACAAAAGGAAGCTTGGTTCGTATCATAGCCTATCTGACCGAGCACTAAAACAAAAGTTAAAGATACTTCATTAACTTCCAAGTTTCATTGACTTCCAAGTTTCATTACAAAAGTACTAAAGCAGAAGTAAAAGCAAAAATTCGAGGCAACCTAACAACTTACTCCTTGCGTTGCTCCTCCTCGCAGTGTCCCTCCTCGCGATGCTCCTCCTCCGGGTGCTCCTCCTCCATAGAAACAACAATCTGCCTAACTAAGGAAGAGCTCGGTGGGAGAAGAGAAAGGTCAGAAGGATCAACATCCGTAGCTCCATCCCCTTGAGGCCTCCTCCTCTTAACTCTTGCAGCAGTCTTCGAAGGGACTGGGATATCGTCGATATCATAAAAAGGAGAAGCCTCCTCCACTTTAGCAATGCAGAGCCCCAGTCCAACCCTTAGTAAAGATCTTGTCCCTCAGCTTTAAGATCTCCTCCAAGTAGGTCTTTTGGCCTCGTCATAGCCCCTCTGTTCGGTCTTGTCCACTATCCCTTGATAATTAGCCTTCAAAGACTTCAGAGCAGCATCGGCATTTGCAGGCCTCCATTCGGTCATGAACATCAGTGCTTCGACCTTCTTCTTTGCATCTTCTATCTCTTTTAGATCCTCTCTGGCCGCCTTCAAGAACATATCAGTATTAACCAACATGTTGATCGTGTTAACCCTCTTTTGCTCCTCACGATGCCGCCTTTCATCCATGATGTGCATCCTCTGAATGCACTCCACCAAACATACGTGTCATGTTCTCAATAACCAAATTTAAGGAAATAACAAAGACATAAAAAAAGACTTACTGCGGTTAGCATCTGCGCCGAACCCTTGATCAACACATCACTTGAAATGTTTTGTTCTGCCATGTCCAAAGGTAACAACAATGCCTTTGATAAGTCAAAGGCCAAGTCGCTTGAGTAGATTATGTTGTCCGATGTAGTAATTGCTTGGCCGTTATGCTCTAAGGGAGGCACCCATTCTTCAACTGAGCCTTGCCCACTAGAACCCCCAGCAACTTCTTTACCTTTGGACCTCTTCCTCTTTGAGGCCCTATCAGCAGGAAGAGCAAGAGTAGCAACGGGACGAAGATGAGCAACAACATGCTTTTTTCCACCCTTAGACCTCTCAATCGGTGAAGAAAGAACTCGTGTGTCGACTGTCAAAGTAACTAAAAGGTTCTTATCATCAGATCCAAAGACTAAGGCATCAAGATTGAGCTTTTAGCGGTGAGCCATTTCGTTTGCTAAGTCTGGCGACGGAAAGTAGCCTCTACTGAGTGATCCACTTGATGAACAAACAACAGCAGAAGAGGAAGCTCCGGTGGTATGGCCAACTTGCTCTTCGGTTTCTATTTCAGGTGAGTCCCTCGAGAAGTCATTTACTTTGAGTTTCCGTTGGATGCGATATCTGTAAGTTCGCACATAGTTAAGAAAATGTGGGGCCGACCAATCTTCGTACCTTAGTGCAACTTTGATGTCCCTCGGATGTTCTTTCTCTGGCCTCCTTTTTAGCTTCTTTGAACCTGCAAGTAAGAACAACAACATTAAAAAAAAAATATCACAGACAATAAGCGAATAGACAATAGAAAACTAAAACGAAGAATGACTTGGGTGGCCGTTCTCCCATGGAACCCGCTTTGATCGGACCACCTCCTCGGCCGAAAACCTCCAATTCCCTCCAACTTGAAGGAAATCAGAGCCATTTTTGTCATTATCAGGAAGTTCAGTGACGAGTTGAAGGTCCAACGACCAAACTTTGACATAATAGGTTTTGCCGCCTTTGTTATGAGACAAGGAATAGCAATAAAGGATATCCCAAATACCCAAGTCCAAGTCTAAGAGCTCGTTCAAGACCGAGACGCCGTTTACCACTCTAAATGTGTTCGTTGATATTTGCATTGGTGTAAGTTCAAAATAAGAAAAGAATCAATGCAACGAGGGGTTCAACGGAAACCTAACCCCTCCTCTACAATGGAGGCAATTGAGAAGGGAATTGTGGTGCTCATACACGATCGATCCGCGTCCGCCACCAATGTCAACGTGACATCATTGGGAATGTTATATCTTCGACGGAACTCGTCCATTCCCACCGGAGTGTCGACTAAGTTCCAAAACTTACCCATGGGGGGTGCGACGTTCCACCAAACAACTACACTAAGGATGACTTGCAAGGTTGGAGGTACAATAGCCGACTGAGCAACCGTGTGTTAGACAACTTTCAATGTTACACTTAACCAAAAAAATAATGGTGAAGGTGGAAAGGAAATACATGGGTTCTATGACTTAAGGTGTCAAAATCAAGTGGAACTTGATAGCGAACGTCTCCAACGAAGCAATCCCATTGTGGCAACCAAGAGAAAAATTATGAGTTCAAAAAAAGAAAAAGAAAAAAGGAAAGTAACAGTGGCCTGAGGACTTACAAAACCAATGTCAACGACATGAATCAATAAATGACAGTGGCAAACCCATTGCGAGAGATGGGATACCTGTGGTGAAAAAGTAACTTTGGAGTAGAGGCACAAGAAACGGTG
Source organism: Camellia japonica (assembly GCA_030407325.1). Lineage (NCBI taxonomy): Eukaryota > Viridiplantae > Streptophyta > Magnoliopsida > Ericales > Theaceae > Camellia > Camellia japonica. Next base: position 63,370,995 of record JAPPVO010000002.1, read on the forward strand.
CTAAAGGCCGATGGTACAGTCGAAGTTTAAGAACTTCAGAGCTTACCACGTAAGAAATGACGAAGTAAGGTAACGAGAGCAAAATGGGCAGGCCATGGGTGACGAGACGGCGGTAGGGTCACTCTACCATCGAAAATGCATTGTTCATGACCCCGAAGAAGCCTGAACCAACATAAAAAAGAGAGGAGATTAGTCTCTCTGAACTGAAATTCTAGAAAGAGAAAGTAAGTAAACCATAACGTTGATACAAGCCCTCAACTTTCTGGGAAGAAATTCAAAATTTATAGAAAGAGAATGACTAAAGGTCAAGCTCTCAGATTTTAAAATTGCTTTAAAGTTCCAAGGAAAGAAGATGTAAAGATAAAGAAAGTAGGGTACTTGTTCTCAAAAAGGAACCCTATGTTTTTCTAAAGCAAAAAAATGAAGGCAAGATGGGTTTTATTTTTCAAAAAAAAATTGATGAGTCTTCTTTACGTCACGTCATGACATCAGCCAAACCCACTAACAGGACAGAAACACGTAGCAGCTTGACAGTTGAGTATGTACGTCTGTCAGTGCCGAGCTTGAAGTCCAACGGTAAAACAAAGATAATGGCCAGCTGAGCGTGACGCTGAAAATATGAAACCAAGCACAAACTAGTATTCACTAAGCTAGTCCATGCATACACCCATAAGTTGTAGCAGTCCCAGCAAAGAACACCAAGCAAAGACATGGGAAACGTGGGTCAGGAAATTCGAATTTCTAGAGTGAGAAAGTGATAAGACAAGATAGGTTTGCTTACTTTCAATAAACTCTCAGATGGGCCTCAAGTTCTAGAAATCCAACTTTTTTAGTGTGAAGAAAATGGACAAACTAAGTTATAGGGGCGCCGACCGACCAAATGACAACAAAGACAACCGAATAAGAATGAACCGAACAAAACTGGAGACATCCAAGCAATACAGAACACGATCTTGAAGACCAAAATAAATAGACAGCTGGGTAGTGGTCATGCATAAATTAAACAGGAGTTGTTTAGCCCATCAGGTGTCAGAATAGGCCTGACCGAGCAACAACATCAACCAAACAAGCCTGACCGAGCAGTACCTGAAGGTGATGTTCAAATAAAAAATAAAAAAGAGCTGTAGGTAAATTGACAAGGCAGACACATGACCGAATAGAAAAGACAGAGCAGCAAGCAATAACAGTTGGGCCAGACCCATTTTTGTTTGTATGTAATAACAATAAAGAGCTGCATGAATGGCCTACCGTATGTCCGACCAAGGCCAAAAGAATTATTGGGTGTTTATATGCAAGAGAAAGCTTAGGTGAGACCTACCAAGCGCCCACTAGGCTGAGCTACAGCTCAATCTAAGAACGTCCAGTCATGCAATTTGAATTCCATATCAGATTACAAGCCTATTTTTATAAGGCATGACCATGCACAAAAAGTCAAACAAAGGGCCCACCAAACACTCAAGGTGATTGTTTATACAAGTTAAGGATCATGTGCAATGTGCTGAGTAAAAGAATAAATGGTTGCTCAGTGGATATTAGGGCCCACCTAATTTGACCATGCAAGATCAAGTATTCAACTTAGTAAATACAAAACATCATAGCCAAGCCAAATTTCATACAAAGCCTACTAAAAAATTCTGGGTGGGTCGAGATGCTCTTATAAATATATAAATGTAGTTGTCTTCTTGTAAATTCGAGGGCCGAAATCCGTCTATCAGCACGAAGGTCAGAGTACATTTTGAACAAATTAGGCTGATGTACAACAATGGCTTCCACTTAATAAATTTAAATGCAAGCCATGGGCAAATGAAATGGGATAAAATTAACTAAGTCTTGGTGTTCGGCCCAAATCCGGACCCGCACTAGTAGGGGAACTAAGGGCTCGGCCCAATGATCGAACATTTGCTCTAAAGCAAGACAATCAAGGTGGCTTGACTTAGTGCTAGGCCCAATCTGAAACGGGCCGAGCAACATATTGAACAACCACTCCAAAGTGGGCCGAGCAACATGGTGGACCTCCTAGTTGGGTAGTCAACTACTCCGAAGTGGGCCGAGCAACATGTTAGACCTCTTGGTTGGACAACCACTCTAGAGAAGATCAACTTAAAGAAAACCAATTCACTGAAGATCTTTCTTGGGCTCACAAGAGACAAACGACTCTGCTCCTCTCCCTCTGTCTAAGCAGAACGTGGAGACATGGAGGTACAGAGGGAAAGCGCACACATGACAAAATTGCATCTAAGTATCAGGCAGAGTAGTCGTCCTCCTCCAATAATAAACGACCACTAATGAGACAAACAAGACATACCTGCACCCGAGTGTCAGGTGGAGTGGCCATCCTCCTCCAATGGGAGACGACCACGAATTAGACACATTGGATAAATGGCGAAGAGAGAAGGTCTTGGAGGACAAACAACCTTCTCCTATAAAAGGTGAGCACTATTTTACCCTCAAGGGATCCGAAATCTACACACTTAACATATACACACTCTTTGTATTCTCTCTTCTTCCTTTCCCTTAGTCCATGACTTTACCATCGGAGAGGTTTTTGACCAAACCTCGGTCGGGCAACCTCACCGTTTGTTACTCTGTACAGATCTTCAATTTCCAAAGCACGTTGTTCATCCACGAAATTCAACCCTTCTTCATAGTGCAGAAATCACCCCCACACAATACTTCATAGACGTCTCCCTCTTGTATTTTCCCCTCCACAATTATGTAATAATTATTTTCAATTAATATCTGTCTAGGCTCTTTACATTTTAAAAATCTAAAAACCATAGTAATAGCGCATTAAAGGAACAGAAAAAAGAAAAAAAAAACAAAAAAAAAAAAAAGCAAAAACAAAAAAGAGCAAACCACATGAACTATATCCATTATTTAGGACCAAGCTATGCATATGTTTAACTATGGCTTATTTTGAAAAGAAAAATGTATAAAAAATATGAAAAGTGGTGTAACTCAAAATAGATTAAAAATTGACTTTTAACTTTTTTTACTCTTCCCAAAAGAGCCCTATATGCATTATTTAAAAAGAAGTAATGACATGATTTTGACAGAACAGAATGAATTGTATCTATGACTATCTATATCTATATATCAAAAATGATTGAGAGCTCTAATTTGTGAGCTCTAGAAAACTCTAATTTGTGGTGAGTCTCATGTAATGTAATATTTTAATCTTATTATTATTATTATTATTTTATTTTTTATTTTGTTTAAATTTTCACGCCATTAAAACTGAGAGCTCGTTTGGGAAGGGAGTGTTTGGGCTTTTTTTGGTTAAAATAGCCACACAAAAAAAAAAAAACAAAACAAAACAAAATAGCCCGTCTCAAATAAAAATTTTAGACCCCAAGTTAAAATAATCAAAAAAAAAAAACTAAAAAACTAAAAAACTAACTTATTTCCTAAACGAACCATAAATTTAGAGTCTCAGTTCTAGAGCTCCCTGTCACAACTCATTCATGTATATATGGATTGTTTAGGACCAACCAATGAGTCCGGATCCTCTCCAGCTTCTCTCTCCGGCTCATCCTCCTGTCAACGGCTCAGATAGAGCCACATTAACTACAAATAAATAAACGGCTCAGATTGATTACTTTAAAAAATAAAATAAAATACATACTCTCACTAACACACACACTCATTGCACACACACTCTCAATCTGTCCCTTTCTCTCTCTCCGTCCTTTCTCGCTGACACATCACAGCACACTCACACACACTCTCTCTCTCTCTCTATCTCTCTCTCTCTCTCTTTCTATCACATTTCTAACCAAAAAAAAATTAAAATCACACTTTCACTCTATATCACGTTTTTAATAAAAAATAAAAAACTATTTTAATCTTTTTGATTTTATTTTCATAATATATATATATATATATATTTTTAATATAAAATTTTAATTTTTATAAAATTAATATCATTGAAACTATACTTTTAAAATAAGATTAATATTAAATATATTTAATAAAAATTTAAAATAAATAAAAATAATTACTATGTTTAGTTATGCTTTCAAGGTATTATTAAAAATCCGGACTCCTCTAGTATGCGACGCTAAATGAAAACACGTTTTTAATAAAAAAATAAAAAACTATTTTAATCTTTTTGATTTTATTTTCATAATATATATATATATATATATAATTTTTAATATAAAATTTTAATTTTTATAAAATTAATATCATTGAAAATATTCTTTTAAAATAAGACTAATATTAAATGTATTTAATAAAAATTTAAAATAAATAAAAGTAATTACTATGTTTAGTTATGCGTTTAAATTATTATTTTTAAAATTTTCATATATGAAAATAATGACTTATTTAATGAAAATATACTTTTAAAATAAGACTAATATTAAATTTTTCAGAAAAAAAAATATGAAAATAATGACTTTTAATTTAATTTTATTAACCAAACGAGTTTAATTTTCATATATTTTTAAAATAATTTTAAAAATAATGACTTCATATTTTTTTTTTGGAATGAAGATTATTTTTGAGAATTTAAAAAATATATGATTTTTGTGTGTTTTATTTCATCAAAATAATTTTTGTATTTTAAAAATAATACTTTGAAAGCATAACTAAACATAATAATTATTTTTTATTTATTTTAAATTTTTATTAAATATATTTAATATTAATCTTATTTTAAAATAATATTTTCAATGATATTAATTTTAAAAAAAATTAAAATTTTATATTAAAAATTATATATATGTTATGAAAATAAAATTAAAAAGATTAAAATAGTTTTTTATTTTTTATTAAAAACGTGATATAGAGAGAGTGTGTGATTTTAATTTTTCAGCCGTGCTACCGACCCCCAGCTGGGGCACCCCCAGTGGCAGGTGGCACACTGCCAATGGCTGGAATCTAAGAAAAAAAAAAAAAAAAGTTTTTTGACCAATCACCAACGACCCCCAGCCCCTCACTGGGGGTCTAAGTCATTTTTCTTAATTTTTTTTGGTTAGAAATGTAAGAGAGAGAGAAAGAGAGTGTGTGTGTGTGTGAGGTGAGTGTGCCATGATGTATCAGTGAGAAAGGACGGAGAGAGAGAAAGGAATAGATTGAGAGTGTGTGTGTGCAATGAGTGTGTGTTAGTGAGAGCATGTATTTTATTTTATTTTTTAAAGTAATCAATCTGAGCCGTTTATTTATTTGTAGTTGATGTGGCTCTATCTGAGCCGTTGACCTGAGGATGAGCCGGAGAGAGAAGCTGGAGAGGATCCGGACTCCAACCAATGACATGATTTTAACCCATTCCCTAGATATTTTTTGTTAGAGCAATGCTTCCGACCCCAGTGGGGGTGACCCCCAGTGACACCCCCAGTAACGTGTCAGCCTCTCATTGGCTGAAAAAAAAAAAAAAAAAAAAACAATTTTTTTGAGCCAATCACAGCCGACCCCAGCACCCCACTGAGGGTCCGAAGCATTAACAAAACAAAAATGCTTTAGAGCTCTAATATAGAAGCTCTAATAGCTCTAATGGAAGGTGGGTCCCACTCTGATGTGATGTTTGTGCCTTGCTTTTTTTGTTTTTTTGTTTTTTTTTTTTTTTTTTTTTTTTTTTACTTTGACACATCACTAGAGCTCAAATTAGAGCTCTAGATTTAGAGCTCTCTAGCATTTCCCTTAACAAAAAGTTATTGATTGAACAGTCAAATCTTATCTTAATTAAGATAAGGAAATCAATTTTGATGCGGTTTGTGGGTGTGTCATTCATGGAGGCTGGCTGAGGTGGCTGCCCTCCTTTACTTGTTTGCTCGTGAAGGTGACCGCAGTCTGTCTGTCGTCGCTACTTTCTTAATGCTGTAGAGTAAATTTTATAAATTAAAAACAAAATTATTATAAATATATTAAAATAATTTAATATTTTATCTTGTGATATATATAAATTAATTTTTATATTTATAATTTTTTTAATTATTAATTTTAAAAAAATAAAAATATATATAAATCTATTTAGTACAATTTTGATAATTTATAATAATAATAAAACAAATTAAACCTAATTAAATGAGATTACATAAGTTATGATATACCTCTTCTTATTATGAAAATATATAAATTTAAAAGTTATAATTAAGACAAATATACAATTTTATTATTAAATGTGAAATGAAGTGATATTTAACAATAATTGATATGATATTTATGTTATTAATCCAATAATTTAAGTTACATTTCTTTTGGTTTTAATTTCATAATTAAAAATACAATATGAATATAATACGCACACGGATTTCTAATCTTTAAGAATAAGAAGATTTTAGAAATTTCCAACCTTTCATCATTTTCTTTTAATTTTTTTTATCCAATTCGATTTTAAATTTGAATAAGAAATTTGATTTGATATGAATTACTTTAACTTTTTCACTACATTTTTATCAATTTTTAAAAAAACTTTCATTCTTATCCCAATTTTTTTTTTCAACGCCTCATCTTTTTAAATTTTTAGCAAATTATAATTCGATAAAAAAAATATTAAGTGTTGAAGATTCTCTTAATCGGAATTATAGTGAAATAATATCTTGAAATTGTAAAAGTTTGAGTATGTAGTTAGTTGAAAAGTATAATTTGATTAATTATTTTCTCATATTTGTATAAAAATTGACACTTATAACTACATCATTATAAGTCGGATTATGAAAAAAAAATTTGAGGTGTCAAACATTTTTCATTTGTAAATATCCTGCCTATTGAAAAAAAGAAAAAAGAAAATAAAAAGAAAAAAAAAATTGTAGCTTTTGGATATGTATTTATCAATTTTGTTTTGTAGACATAAACAACTGATGTTTTAATTTAAAAAATTAAAAAGTATAAAAAAAAGATTGGATTTTTTGGAGATAAAAGAAGCCATCTAAGTCCTCTATATACTATTTTAAGATGGACTATTTTAATTACATAAAAAAATAGAAATTATATTTGGAGATTATCCCTATATATTATGTTATTATATACAAATATAGTGGTAACAAATTAATTAATATATATGAAAAGTTATACTAAGCTTTCATTTTCAATTAATTGAATTATGATTAACAAACTAACAAATAGCAATAATGGTATAATAGGATAGAAAGAAGATAAAAAAACAAAAAACGTAATGATATTTAAATGTTTTAAATTTACCTAGTTATACAAAAATCTAATATTATAGTACAATTTTGAATTCCCAATAAATTTTCACATTTTCTATAAAATAAAATGACAATAAAAAATAAAAAAATTCAATACTCATTTTTTTTACTTCAATTTTACGGTTTCATTGAAAAAAACAAAATCTGATCAAAATCCTTGGCACAGAATGGTCATAGATATTTCAATTGCAACCATCATCACCAATAATTATTTTCCACCATGTAAACCTGTAAACAAACACATAAATCTTATTAAAACCGAAACTAAAACCAAATCAACAACAGAGAAATAGAATCACATAGGGAAAAAATAAAATTAAAAAACAAATATGATATTATCCCCCAATAACTTAGACCTTGCCCTACCTAATCCGTCAGCTCTTCTGCCAAGTCTAGGAGTTGGGATGACTAATCAAATTATTCTTTAAATAAGACTTGAAAATTAATTAATTTGTCCCATTAAGTGATTTAAAATTTAGATAGATATACATAAAAAAATAGATAATTATATTATTAAATCATAATTCAAATTTATATATTGCCATATCTTTTTGAGATCTATATCTAAATTCTTATCTTATTTATTTTTGTGTGGTTTCTATTTTTTTTTTTTCAATTTATTTAAGATGAAGTTGTAGGTTTCTATTTTTTTTTAATGTTATTTATTTATGATTTCTATTTATTTTTAATTATTATTATTTAGGTAAGTTATAATGTGAGTTAGATATGTGATAGACATATGAGTTTTATTGATTTAAAGCACGATGGTGTGAGATATTTTCAAATTACATTTGTTTAGATAGACTTTAAAGATTTTTAAATTTTAGAATGGGATATTGAGAGGTAAAAGAAAGATTTTAACTGAATAAATAAAAATCATATTTATTAATTTTAGGGTAAACTACCAATAAGTCCTAATAATTGAACTTAATTCCCATCAAGTCCTATTGAAAGTAAGTTTTGATAAAATTGTCGCTAAAAATAAATTTTTTGCTACAATTTTTTACATACATCGCTAAAAATTGACAATTAGTGATTTTTTTTTGTCATAATTTTTATAAATTGTCACTAAAACTTACAATTAGTGACCTTTTTTTATGAAATTTTTTTCCCGTAGGACCTATTAGATAATAAGTTCACTTATTAGGACTTACACGTAAATACCCCTTAATTTTACCTGTTTGTATATCTGATTTTTAATTTTTTTTTTGTTGTGTTATAATATAATAGATAAGATATAAATAGATACCCACAATTCTTATGAAAAATGTTATCTGATTTTTTGTTGAAGAGAAAATGAAGGCAAGTTTTAATATTTTCCTTTGGAAATCGATAAGAAAAGTTAGAATTGAGAGATTATGAAATATTTTATTATCTTTCCATTTGAAATCCATAAATTAAGGGATAATTATTATTTTAAAAATAATTAAATAGGTATGGGAGAAGTTGAAAATGGTTCGTATGAGAAAAGTCAAAAAGGGTTGAGAGAAGTCAATAAATGTTGAGGTTTTTTTATATTTTAAATCAAAAAATTAGAAAATTAAGATTGATATATTGAAGCTCCTACAAGACTTGTGAGTTAGAAATCTCATTTTCCTTATATAATATATAGATTTGATTGTGGGTTGCTTAATCCGCACCCGCAATAATCCAACTGCACTTAGATTTTTTTTATTTTTTCTAAAAAATCTGGACCGTTGATTTTATTCATCCTATACTAAATATTTTTGGCCAACACACCAAACCCTAATTTCATGATACAAAAAGAAATGTTGTAGGAGAACATTGTTTTTGAATGCTTTTGTTTTTGTTTGTTTTTGTTTACTTTGTGAACGTTGTAGGAAATTGAATCTACTTTTTCATGGAGGGAAAATTGAATCTGTTAATTACTTTTGCAATTGAAATCAATCTTATATTATATTAAATCTAAAAATTGAAATTGAATTTAGAAATTAAAAAAAGAACAATCCGCAAACCACCTGCAATGCCCGTACATTCGCGAACCCTATCTGTAAAAACCAAAACCCATACTGCGAGCGGTTGCAAGTTAAATTTTTCCCAAACCAAATACATGCGAGCGGATCCAAACCAATCGGCAAATCGTCCAAAACCAAACCGCCAACACCCTTACACTGCATTGATATTTTTTGGCTTAAATCACACACCAATTGGTGGAAATGAAGGAATTTGATATGGGTATTATTCCAAAGAAAGTTGAGGTGAATCAAAGCTTCACGACATCAATGTGAGTCGCCTTAGTGCTTCTCTCTCTTCTTCGTGCCTCTTTCTTTCTCTCTTTATTTTATTTATTTATTTATTTTTTTTTTTAGTTTTGCACCAAAACAACATCGTTTTATGGACATGATAGGAAACATGTGCGTGAATCCAAACATTCGGGCTGTTTGAATCAAAGATTTCGAGCTACAAAACATTATGAATAATACTATATGCATTAATTAGTGTACACACTAGTGTACCAACAAATGATATGGCATAATCTTAGAGGTTTTGAGTATTTGTAATTTATATAATAAATAGGGTCATTAATGATATCATAGCATTAGTTAGTACACTAGTGTGTACACTAATTGGTACATGTAGCATCACCGAAACATTATTCATTGTGGTGTTTTGAGAAGTTGGTAAAAAGCTGATTTTTTTATTTTTTTAAGGCAGCTTTTTTGATAAATCTTCTTTCTCAGAGTTTTATTTCATCCAACCCATATTATTTTTGACTATTCCATTAGGTTCTATTTGAGTTAAGAAGACCAAAACACTCTCAATTTCTCCTACCCCTATTAATGTTGATATTTAATGTTGATTGTCATTATGTTTTGGTAGTTCCCATGCAACAAGATGTTCACTATCATTATATTCATATTAATTTGAAATGAATTTTTGTCATTGTGTTATCAATTACATGATGTGAAAATGAATATTCACATTAATTTGAATAAATTTTTGTCATTGTGTTGTTAGTTACATGATATGAATATTCATACTAAAACATACGAATGTGAACGTTCACATCACCATGTTAGATGAGAGAGAATGTTCACATGTCATGAATGTTCATATCACTACATGTTGTGAATAAGAATGTGTTGTCAATTAAAAATATAATGAACGTTATTTTAATGTGTTGTCAATTAAAAATAAGAAGGTTCACATGTTGTAAATATTCACATCACTACATTAGATGAAAGATAATTTTTCGGAAAGGTGTTGTGAACGTTCACATCAAATGAGAGAGAATGTTCACATTATTTTTAATGTGTGGTCAATTAAAAATATATTCACATTATATAATAATATAAAATAATAACATCAATATTATTTAATTTGTGTATGAAATTTCTTATATCTTGGTCTTTTCCTTTCTCTCTCCTCCCCTAACATTAAATATAAGGGCATAAGAGTCTAAGAAAATAATGTAAATCAAGAAAAAAGACTTTATGGAATAAAAGAATAAATACATGGGACTAAGTGGGTTAAAAAATTAATTTATGGTTCTTGGGTTAAAACATTTTTAAATGGGATTTATCAATAAAAAGTCTTTTTTTAATCTATTTTATTGTTTATGGATAAAAAATATGAAAAGTGATGTGACTTAAAATGAATAAAAAGTTCAGCGTGTTTGGTTTGAGTTTTTTGGATTAAATTTTTTGAAAACTGAATTTTTTAGTTTTCGTATTTTTTTGTTTTTAGTGAATATTTTTAAAATTTTAAACATTTTTTTTACTTTTTTAGATGCACCTTATTTAGATGTATCTAAAAATTAAAAAATTTGTGAAAAAATATTTTAAAAAATTAATAAATAAATAAAAATACAAAAAAATGTACTGAATTTTCGTTTTTTTTTTGTATTTTTGATATTTAGTGAATTTTTAAAAGATTTTTTTCATAATTTTTTTACTTTTTAGATATATTTATGTTAAGTATGTCTAAAAAGTAAAAAAAAATACTTAAAATATTAAAAAAAATCAGTAAAAATAAAAAAATATAAAAAACAAAAAATAATAATTTTTTAAAAAATATTTTTAAAAAAATAGAACCAAGCAAATTTTTTCTTTTTTTTCCAAAATATCCCATTATCTATATGCATTATTTAGGACCAACTAACGACATGATTTCGACCCATTCCCTAGATATTGTTATTGATTTAACAGTCAAATCTTCATCTTAATTAAGATAAGGAAATCAATTTTGATGTGGTTTGTGGGTGTGTCATTCGTGGAGGCTAGCTGCGGTGGCTGTCCTCCTTTACTTGTCTGCTCGTGAAAGTGACCGTGGTCTCTGTCTGTCATTCTTATTTGTTTGGCTGTATTTGATGAAGAGATTTGAAAAAAAAATAATAATAATTAAAAAGAAAAATGATTTGTGACACTAATTTATTGAGTATTAATGGCACTAATTTCCTGTTTTGATAAGTTTATTTATTTATTTTTTTTACCTGATATAGAAATTCGGGGCATTAGTGACCCTGAATTTAGTACCACAAATCACAACTGAATTAAAAAATATATAAATTATATAAAATATATATATATTTTTTATTTAAATTTTATTATTTTTTATTATTTTTGTAAATCTCTTTCTAAATCCAAAAAAACAAACACAATCTTAAGAAATTTGTGCGGAGATTAGAAGTTACATTAACACCTTGTTTGTGAAGGTAGGATTTTATTAAAAAAATTAAAATATTATTATAAATTGTCAAATTATATATATTTTTAAATATTTTTTTTGACCTTTTTTTTATGAAAGGCCAAAAAAAGCTTTTATTTTTATTTTTTAAAAACTTAAAATTAGTTTCATGAAAAAAGTCAAATCAAACATGATCATGAATTCTTGAAGTAGAAATATATAAGAAATCTCAATAAACCGTGCCAAAAAGATTCATAATTTTTCACTTACGCAAAAACTAGATTTTAGATATTTGATTAGAAATCACTATATTCATTTGGAAAATATATTTGTTACCAGCTAAATCTTGAATTTCTTTTTTTTTTTACCAACTCGGTTAATTTTTTTTAAAAGGTTTTTTTGATTTTTTTTAAGTCACATCGCATTCATTTGGGATGTGGGTTAATTTTTTGACTTTTTAACTTTTTGACTATTTTAGCCTGGGACTAAAAAACCTTGTTTGGGATAGACTTTTTGGCTTTTTTAACTTTTGTGAAAGAAAAATTGAAATGATTATGGTTTGGATGTCATGTTTTGTCTTATTGACTTTTTAGCCAATTTTATATTTTTGTGACTATTTTAGCCCAAGCTTTTTATGCCAAACGAAGCCATCGTCTCTTTATTTTTTTAGGAAAATGTTTGGGAGCTCTAAAGGAAGAGATCTAACAGTGGATCTCATCATGTGGTGTGATGTTTTGACTTGTGTTTTTATTTTTTTATTTTTTTTTTGTTTTGTCACATCACTAGAATTCATATTTTATTTTGGGATCTTTTGGGAACACACCAAAAAAATCAGTTTTTTGGCTTTTAAGTTTTTTTTAGCCAAAAAAACTAACTTTTTTACCCAAAATGACCCAGTTTTTTTCTAAAAAAGTCAAAAAATTAATTTTTTTACCAATTTCTCAAAACACCACTTTAAAAACTCTGTATCATTGCAATTTTTTTATATATTTTTTAAAAAAAAATTAAAAAATTAACTTTTAACTTAACTTTTCAAAACAAGTCAAAGGTACAAATAAGCTAGATTTTAGATACGTAATTAGACATCAATGTTAGGGTGTTTTGAGAAGATAATTAAAAGTAGATTTTTTAGTTATTTTTAGTTTTTGGACTTTTTTTTTTAAGAGAAAAAGTGAATTAAAAATTAAAAAGTGACTTTTAATCCACTTCTAATGTAATAATCCAGATTTTTAATTATTCTGTAGAATTTATACTAATATTATTTAATCTCAGTTCGGAAAATATATAATTTATTATATATTATTATGCGTAATTTTGTAAAATAATATAATTATTAAAAGTTTAGGGATCAAAATATAATAATAATATAGATAATATAAATAATAATAATAATAGGTGTGATACTAAAATAAATAATTAATTTTTCATTGGTATATGATAAAGTGTAATTTAATTAAGAATTATTTATTTATATAATTATATTAAAATATTAAGTTAAAGTATAATTATCTTAAATATCTATTAAGGATAAGAATGAATTTGTGAAATCATTATCGAATCTGCCACGTGGCGTCTTTTCCCCTATAAATAGGGAGGCGTGTCACGCCTGAAGAGAGGAAAAGAAACAGAAAGAAAAAAGAAAAAGAACGGAAGAGAGAAAGAAAAGAAAGAAAGAAATGAAAGAAAGGAAAAAAATATAGTGGAAGTTGAAAGAGTTTTTGATAGTGAAAATGAAGAGTAAGGTATTAAAGTTAAGGTGAGTTATATTATACCTTGAGTCACCAAAATATATTTTACGTATGTTTTGACTTACCAAAATCTATTTTATACAAGTATGTTTTGTTAATATATTAATAAAAGTTATGTTTTATAAAAGTTTTAGTTACGTGGATTATCTTCTGAACTCTAATTGTTTTAAAAGAAACTCATGGATATGTTTATTTATATTTTAAAGAATATTTGGCTATAACCTTATATACAATTATGTTTTGTAAGTACCACCACGGGAGTCCTACGCCTTGGGGGACTTAAATAACCATTGGCCTCTGTTTGACCACCTTGTGGTCCTCTGTTTGTCATGGATCCATTGACCTCTATTCTGTGTAGACCAAAGTGCTGTGCGAAACTAAGTGCTATACTATTGTGGGAGCCACCTCTTGAATCCGTATCTCTGTTCTGACTGTCACTTCTGTGACCTCTGTTTTGTTCTGTACCGTGGTTATGGTTATATATTTACATAATATTTGTATTTCAGCTTCTGCTACTTAAATGATTTGTTTATCAATAATTTATTTACCAAACTGAGTTATGTAAATGTTTTGACCTAACTAACGATCCATGGTTATTTCGTGTCCCTTATACTCTTGGTATAATATTTCTCACTCGGCCATGTGCTTATAGTTTTTTACCAATTTTCAGGAAACATGCAATTCAAAAATAGCTTCTGGAAAATCTTAGATGCGGGGCTGCAGAATAGACACACACAACACTTTTATGACATTTTTCTATGTAAATATCGACTTTTTTGGTCAGTAAATTTTGTAATAAAAATAGAAGTTCCGATGATTATTTTGGTACCCTTATTTAAATATTACTTCTGCTTGCGTTTATTGATTTGTTTAAGAATTGGCCGGAGGTAACCTTAGTTACTGGCCATCAGGATGCTTAACCCTTAGGTATGGGGGGCGAGTCGTGACAAATAGTATCAGAACAATGGTTTATAAAATAAAAAATCATCATTGGAGCATAGGACACATGCACATTTAAGAAGTATGATAACGGGTAATTAGTACATAAATATTGCATTTTATTAGTCGATTTAATTATATTATAATTTTATATGATTATATATATATAATAAATTTTTTTTTAGTGTGCTTAATTTGTGAAATATTAGATATAATTTATATTTGTTATAGTAAAAGAAGGACAAGAAAAGAATGATGTCGGGTTCAAGCATCCACTAAAATTATAATATAATTAAATACATATAATTTTCAGTTCGGTATTCAAAAAAAAAAAAATAGTTTGATGTTTTTTTTAAAAGTGGGTTCAAATTATAAAGATATTAATTTTGAAACTATTTCCCATCAATGAAAAGTTCATCTCAAATTTTTTTCAACTCTTGCATATGATTCTGTCATTGTGTTCTCATTTTATTTTATTTTTATTTATTTTTATCGTAAACAAAACGAGTGAAAAGTTTTTAAAGTCACCAATTATTTCTTATTTTGGGCAAAACAAATTTTGACAACTAGACAGTGAGTTATTTTTGGTAATTTTTTTTTTGAGGTACTATTTTCTATCAGATTAATTATCTAATATATATTTATCAGAGTGCGCAGCGGATAGCTTACACATGACAAATTTCGAGGACAAAATTTTTAAAAGGAGGGAAGATTGTAACAACCTATATTTTTAATTATTCTGTAGAATTTATACTAATATTATTTAATCTCAGTTCGGAAAATATATAATTTATTATATATTATTATGCATAATTTTGTAAAATAATATAATTATTAAAAGTTTAAGGATCAAAATATAAATAATAATATAGATAATATAAATAATAATAATAATAATAATAGGTGTGATACTAAAATAAATAATTAATTTTTTATTGATATATAATAAAATGTAATTTAATTAAAAATTATTTATTTATATAATTATATTAAAATATTAAAGTCAAAATATAATTATTTTAAATATTTATTAAGGATAAAAACGAATCTGTGAAATCATTATCAAATCTATTACGTAGTGTCTTTTCTCCTATAAAATAGGGAGGCGTGTCACGCCTGAAGAGAGGAAAAGAAACAGAAAAAAGAAAGAAAGTACGTTGCGTCTTTTCTCCTATAAAATAGGGAGGCGTGTCACGCCTGAAGAGAGGAAAAGAAACAAAAAGAAGAAAGAAAAAAAAAGGCAGAAAGAAAAAAAAAAAATAGTGGAAATTGAAAGGGTCTTTGATAATGGAAAGAAAGAGTAAGGTATTAAAGTTAAGGTGAGTTATATTATACCTTGAGTCACCAAAATATATTTTACGTATGTTTTGACTTACCAAAATCTATTTTATACAAGTATGTTTTATTAATATATTAATAAAAGTTATGTTTTATAAAGGTTTTAGTTACGTGGATTATCTTCTGAACCCTAATTGTTTTAAAAGAAACCCACGGATATGTTTGTTTATATTTTAAAAAATATTTGGCTATGACCTTATATACAATTATGTTTTGTAAGTACCACCACGGGAGTCCCACGCCTTGGGGGACTTAAATAACCATTGGCCTCTGTTTGACCACCTTGTGGTCTTCTGTTTGTCATGGATTCATTGATTTCTGTTCTGTGCGGACCAAAGTGCTGTGCGGAACTAAGTGCTACACTATTGTGGGAGCCGCCTCTAGAATCCGTACAAGCCACCTCTTGAATCCGTACCTCTGTTCTGACTGTCACTTCTGTGACCTCTGTTCTGTTCTGTACCGTGGTTATGGTTATATATTTACATAATATTTGTATTTCAGCTTCTGCTACTTAAATGATTTATTTACCAATAATTTATTTACCAAACTGAGTTATGTAAATGTTTTGGCCTAACTAACGATCCATGGTTATTTCGTGTCCCTTATACTCTTGGTATAATATTTCTCACTCTGCTATGTGCTTATAGTTTTTTACCAATTTTCAGGAAACATGCAATTCAAAAATAGCTTCTGGAAAATCTTAGATGCGGGGCTGCGGAATAGACACACACAACACTTTTATGACATTTTTCTATGTAAATATCGACTTTTTTTATCAGTAAATTTTGTAATAAAAATAGAAGCTCCGATGATTATTTTGGTACCCTTATTTAAATATTACTTCCGCTTGCATTTATTGATTTGTTTAAGAATTGACCAAAAGTAACTTCAATTACTGACTATCACGATACTTAACCCTTAGATACGGAACGGGTCGTGACATCTAAAATATCTTCGGTGGCATCAATGTTGTTCTATGTGTACACACAGGGAGGAAGGATTTAATCGGGGCGAGGGTAAATGTACCCAATAAAATAAAGTGAATTTTAAAAAAATGATGATTCCTTGCATAGGAACGGTTGATTTGAAAATTAATTATTTGAATTAAGTTTTTAATTTTTTTATAAAAAAATATGATATGATAATTTATAGTAATTTTATGACTTTTCGATGCAACGTGGTTAAAAGTTAATTATTTGACTTTTTAACTTTTTTAAGTCACTTCATTTCTTTATTTTTTTTTACATATTTTTTTAAAAAATCAAAAAAATGCAAAAAAAATAACTTTTAACCAATTTTTCAAAATTACCCAAACCCCATCATCCCAAACAATTTATTAAAAAATTAGTAAGAAAAATAAGTAAGTCTATATCAATCATTTTGGAAAATTTTATGACATATTATGATATTATTTAGTTATAATTTAGGGGTGTTTTGGCAACATGGCTTTTAGCCACTTTTTTAGGTTAGTAGCAAAAGCCAAAAGTTGGCTTTTTTGTCTTTTTTTTCATTTGAAAAGTTGGTTTTTAGCCAATGGTGAAATTACAATTTTACCCCTCATGGGTCAAAATGTGTTACATGGATGAAGTTGTAAATATCTTAAATAAATGGGGGTAGTTTGGTCATTTTCCTATGATTTGACATCGTAAACAAATATTAATAAAAAAGTCAAAAGTAACATTTTACCAACTTTCCAAATCATTTGTCTAAAAAAGTTAAAAGCTTGGTTAAAAGTCAAAAAGTCATTTTTTACCATCTTTCCAAAATAAACCTTAAGAGTTATTTGGTTATAATTCATGTGATGAGTGTTTTGAAAAGATGGTTAAAAGATGATTTTTTTGACTTTTTTTATGTGAGAGGTGATGTGATCAAAATTTGGTTAAAAGTTAGCTTTTAACTTTTTTGACATGTTCCCAAATAGCCCCTTAGTTATAACTCAAAAACAATTTTAAAATGACTCTCATAATATTGAGTTATGCAATTTGTGATAATCAAAAATTATAAAACGCTTTTCTCATCTTAAAAAAAAAAAAAAAACAAATAACATAACTTATATATGATACATATCCTATAGCATTATCTCAATTATTTATTAATATTTTATTTCAATTATTTATATAATTATTAGGCTATATAATTAAATTTTAATTTAGAATTTTGCTACACAATCACCAAATCAAAAGCACTAAAAAAAAAAAAAAAAAAAACTCACATGAGTTCGTTTGAAAAGTGGATTGACTTTTTGACTTTTTAATTTTTTAACTATTTTAGTATGAGGCTAAAAAGTCTTGTTTAGAATAAGTTTTTTGATTTTTTTGATATTTTGTGAGAGAAATAATGTAATAATTATGAATTAGATGTGACCTTTTGTATTCTTAGACTAAAAAGTATATTTTATCCCAAACTCAACCTAACCTAAGTTGCCAAACGAAGGCATAGTGTCTTTCAGAACAACGTGCGTTGAGGCCTCTTTTGAAAAGTGTAAAAAAAATCAATTTATTAATTTTTTTGATTTATTTAGACCATATTATCTCTCTATTTTTTATAAATCTTTTTGTAATAAATAAAAAAAATTATCTTTTTAACACTTTCCAAAAATGTGATGGAAAATAGAAAGTCTAATGCCAAGAAAAAAAAATCACCCCAAATGGATAATATACATAGAGGATTTTACAAAGTGAATAGTTTAGATCATTGAAACGGCACTCGTGGTAGACCTTATATGTCTCTTAAGTTTTCTCATATTGAAATCTCAACATAAAAAAAGCCCAACTCGTATTTTATACATAGACCCACATAACATTAATTTGCTTTGTTTGGGAAGAGACTTATTTAATAAATTTTTGATTTTTTGGCTAAAATATGGTATAAAAAAAACTAGAATGTTTAGGATGACTTTTTAATTTTTTATGAAAAGATGTGCAAAAAGAAAAGAGAAAAAGAAATCTTTAACTTTTTGGTATAGGTTGTTGGATTTTTTATTTTTTTAGTGACTTTTTAACTTTTACACTAAAAAGTAATGTTGCCAAAGTTAAAAAGTCACTAAAAAAATTAAAAAAAATCCAACAATCTATACCAAAAAGTTAAAAAAAAAAAATTTCTCTACTTTTTGTACATCTTTTTATAAAAAATTAAAAAGTTATCCTAAACATACTAGTTTTTTTTACACCATATTTTAGCCAAAAAATCAAAAATTTACTAAAAAAGTCTATTCCTAAACAAGGCCAATTAATGTTATGTGGGACTATGTATAAAATAAGGGCGTGTTTGATTTGCCGGATTAGGGGGGGACTATCCACTATTTGGATTGTAATCCAAATAGTGTTCCTTATCTGCCGTTTGATTTTTTTTTAGTCCGCCGGACTCCTTATCCCCCATATGGGGGACTATTATGTCCTGGGGGGGTATGGGATAGTTTTGGAGGGACTATCCACTGTTGGGATTAGGTGGTCAAAATGACCATTTTAACCCTCTACTATTTAATTATGTATTATATTTAATAAAATTCAATAAAATTTAAATGTCTCAATTTAAAAATAAAATAATTTTATTTAACTTTTTATTGATGTTTTATTTATTTAATTTTTTTAAATAATTTTTTATAGATATTTTATTGATGTTTTATTTTAAATTTTGTTTATATTTTATTTAATTTCATTATTTAAATTTAATAGATGTTTTATTTAATTTCATTGTTTGATTATTATTATTTTTAAAAACAAATTTATTAAAAATTTTAATTAAAAAATAATATATATTTTTATTGATATTTTATTTATTTATTTTTATTTAAAAAAATAAATTTATTTAATTGTGTAAAAATAAAATAAAATAAATTTTTATTTAATCTAGCTAAAAATAATTAAAATATTAAAGATATGTTTAATATTGCTATTACTTAGTAAATAATTGAAAAATGGTAAAATAGTCTTTTGTTCATTTATCCTATCCAGTCCGTCCAACCAAACGTTGGATTCACTAAAAATAGTCCTCTCCAAATATCTAATCCCATGAAAAAAACAAACACAAGATACATATCCAATCCAGCCAAATAGTCCGGAGGATTCACAGTCCCAGGACTCAAGTCCGATGGATTTTAATCCCCCCTTATCCCGTCCGTCCAATAAAACACACCCTAAGAGTTGGGGTTTTTTCATGTTGAGATTTCAATATGAGAAAACTTGAGAGACCTATAAGGCCCAGCATGAGTGCCGTTTCGATAATCTAAATTATTCATTTTGTAAGATCATCTATGTATATTATCCACTAAAAAAAATTAATTTGATCTAATAATCAAAATTTTTTTATTTTATCGTATTTGTTTATGAAAAACTTAACGACGAATATATTTTTGAAATATATCATTCATTTTTTTAGAGACAAATGCGATAAAATGAAAATGTTACAATTATTAGATTGTCCTAAATTTTTTATAAATGATATACATTGAAGACTCTACAAAATGATAATTCAAATCATTAAAATGAAACCTATAACTACACAAACTTCTCAAATTCTCTTATACTAAAAACTCAATTTTGGAAAAATCCAACTCCTAGAACAAATGTGGATAAAAAATTGTAGTGTTACATGGTGGGAGAGGTACGAGGTGGGAAATAGTTTTCCGCCAATGGAATTGTAAGAGTTGGTTTGAAATGTGAGTTAATTTTTTGATTATTTTAATTTGGGATTAAAAAATTTAGTTTGAAATAGATTTTTTTTATTTTTTTAATTTTTGTAAAAAATAATAAAAAATTATAGATTAAATGTGACATTTTATTTTATTCTAGATGATGATTAAAATAGTTAATGGAGTCTAAGTCTTCATTTGACAACTTAGGTTAGGTTGGGTTAGGTTAGGTTTGTGACTATTTTAGCTACAAAAGAACAAAATAAGGGGTTTTTTAAGATGTCCTAAATAAGTACACTTTTTTGACTTTTTAGACTAAAAAGTTTAGGAAAAAAATATGGTTGTTTGGGTTAATTTTTTGATTTTTTATGAAAAAATGTGTATTAAAAAATTGTATAAATTAGGGCTGGTTTGGCATATCTTAAAAAAGATAAAAAGTCAAAAAATTATTAAAAAGGCTAAAAAGTTATCACTATTCACAAATTAAAAATATAAAAAAAATAAATTTACATTGATGCAAAGTACAAGTCATGAATGTATGACACAGTGATGGGTCGATCCCGGTACAAATTACACACGGGTGTACAACAAATTTACACAGCAGTGTTGTTCGGTCCGCGGGGACCTATCACGGGTCCCTTTTTGATAATTGAACCGTTTAATGTGTAGAACTCGTCGAGCACTACATGTCCGTAAGAATCACGTTGATCAGATATCTCTAACTACATGATTAAATCCGTTTTGTATAAAAAAATAGATGGTGTTATACTTAACGGTTGAAAAAAATTAATCCGATCAGATAACTATCGATATTCAATTAATGTAATTTTTTATAGGCATATGGTACTCGACGAGTTTTACATATTGAACGGTTCAGATTATCAAAACGGGACCGATGATAGCCCTTACGAACAGAACAATACCGTCTAATGTAATACCCAAAAAATAAATAAACATTTCTTAACATCAATTCAACATGCGTAGACTGTACGACTTTACAACTCACGATCCTTATTCCTCTAAGACACTAATTTTAGTTTGAAATGTCTTAATTGACAAGTCTTAAGTTCAAGTTGTTTGAAATGTCTTCACGGACAAAACTCTTAGCTCAGCTACTACGTCAGTCCCCCTTTTCCGGCTGCGAGCTAGCTAGCTATATAAAAAAAACTCATCATCATCCAACTTAATTCACCATTTACAAATCAGTCTCTCTCTCTCTCTCTCTCTCTCAAAAGCACTAGTTGGTTGGAAAAAAAATATGGAAAAAACACCGGAACAAGAACACCCAGTGAAGGCCTTCGGATGGGCAGCCAGTGATCCATCTGGACTCCTCTCTCCTTTCAATTTCTCCAGAAGGTGATCGTTTGGAATTTGATTTTCTGTTACCTTTAGCTTTTTAATAATTTTTTTTAGTTTATACGTTTAAAAAATTATTGAAAGCCTATTTTTTCAATTAAAAAAATTGAGGTGACATTAAAATTTTTTAATTGGAAAGATTATAGTACATACCTTTAAAAAGTGTGTATTATATGTCTTTTATAACTAAAAAAAATAAGATGACATAATTTTACACTTTTTGAGTTATAATTAAAAAAAACGGTCTTGCTACGTAGCTCGAAAGCTACGTAGCTCGAATGCCCCGAATCTCGTTTTTGTTTTTTTTTTGTTTTTTTTGTTTTTTTTTCAGACGCAGAAATGGAGGGGGAGGGGGAGGAGGAAGGAGGGGAGAGGAGAGGAGAGGAGAGGAGAGGAGAGGAGGGGACTGGAGGGGGCCTAAAAAATGGAGGGGGAGGGGGAGGAGGAGGAGGAGGAGGCGGCGGAGGCGACGGAGGCGACGCGATCGGGGCAGAGCCGACGAGGGGCGGAGGGCTGCGACACGACGACGGCGAGCGGAGGGCTGCCTCCTCTCTCTCTCTCTTTCTCTCTCTCCCTCTCCCTCTCCTCTCCCTCTGGTTCAGCCCAAAATGACGAAGAAGAAGAAGAAAAAAAAAAAAAATACAGCCCAAAACGACGTCGTTTTGGGCTGTCGAGCCGTTCGAGCCAAGGCAATTTCGAGCACTGAAACATTTTCCTAAAAAAAATTCATGACTAAACACTACATCAAATATAACTAAACATTTCAAAATAATGTTATAACTAAAAAAAAATAACTTAATTAAAGAGATATATGGTAGGGGTGTATTGTAGAATTTTCTTTTTTTAGTTGATAAAAATTAATTAAGTGACTTTTTAGGCCTTGTTTGGTTTGTGTTTTCCAAAAAATACAAATAAGTTTTCAAAAGTAATCAAACCAAACAAATTTTTTCAAAAAAAATTTCTAAAACTTGTTTGGTTTACAAGTTTTCCAAACAAATCTCTCTCTCATACACATCAAATCAATCACTTTTTTCAAAACTCTCTCTCAAAATAATTTTCCAAAACATCTTTTGAAAAAAATCAAACCAAACAACTTTTCGTACTTTTTATCTCTAAAACTCATCTCCCAAACTCAAACCAAACATACCCTTAATTTTTGGAAGAATTACACTATAGCGGGATAAATTTTTTTTTATCAAAACATGTGGGTTGTAAATGATTTTATGATGGGATGCAAGTAAAAAATTGTAAGAATACAAGTGTCACTTACACAGGGGCGGAGGCACTCAAGGGCCAGGGGGGTCACGTGCCCCCTGGGTTTTTGGAATTTTTTTTTTCAAATATAAAGAAAATATTTTAAATAAAAAAAATTTATAAAAATATTATTTAAAGTGAAATGTCAATGACATTTTTAAAATTATGAGAACAATAATGGATATTTTGATTAAAAGTAAAGAGACTATGATAAGTTATATTATTATTTATAAAAATTTCCCTTCATTAACAATCCCAAAATTTCAATCCCAAAACTCTCCCTTCATTAACAATCTTATAATCTTAACACATATGTTGTGTATGATTCATAAATTTAAAGAAAAAAAAATATATGAATTGTAATTATATTTTATTCTTATTTATTTATTTACTTAACTTTTATTCAAATTCTGGAACTGAGTACCACCTTAAAGAGTGACATGGCATACCCAATTGTGTTTTCGTTTTGCAAAATGAACTGGACAGAATAGTTGGTGGAGTCATCTAGGGCTCTAATTTTATAATCAAACCATTCATTTTAGAGGCATCACTGTATAGATTATGCATTAAAAAAAATTAAAAATCTATTGATTCAATAATTGTAGTGACATGTTTTATCATATCTACGAAGAGAATTAATGATTTATTTTTTAGTTAATACTTAATCTTTAAGTTTTTTCATACAATTCAGATCAATTTTTTTTTTTCTTAAACAATCTATTTATAAAATTTATAAAATAAATGACTTGAATCAGAAAAGCGAATTACATAATGAATCCACGGACCAGATTACCTAGTCCACAAAAATGGACTAAAGTAAAGCTCCGTTCTCTATATATATATCTAACCATTATTCATCCAATTGGTAATAATAACAACATGATGTATATAGAGGGATCGTATGTGAAGATGGAATTTATGTTTCAGGAAAACTGGGGATCATGATGTGACATTGAAAGTGCTATACTGTGGAATTTGTCACTCCGACCTTCATGTTGTCAGGAATGAATGGGGCACGTCCAAGTATCCTCTTGTCCCGGGGTAGGTTCAATTCAAACCATACTTCAATAGATTCTAGTCACATGATACATTTTGTATATATTTTCAGTATTTTAATTATGTACACTAGTAATGTATACTTTCGTTGTGTTTTCCCTGAACTATTTCATAAGCAATAATATTACCTACTTACAATTTTTATTGAGAAAGTGTCCGGAAAGTAAACCTAAATTTGTTTTAGATGTTGAGAAAGTGATCGGTATTATAGCAATTTTTTTTGAGAAAGAAGCATCCTTTGAAAAATCACACTTTTTTCTTTCTTTAACCAACTGGCCATCTTGAAAGATAAAGAGAACAAGTGTGACAAAATTAATTCTTATCTTCATATGTGGTGTGCAAATATACAATAATGGAAATCTATAAATTTAAGAAAAATGGGTCATGCAATCATATTTCTCATCAATCAGGACAGTAAATACTTAGCTTATTAGCACACATACACAACAATACCTCACTTATAAGTGCAAGTAAACCGGACCATTACAGGCACGAGATTGTAGGTGTTGTGACAAAGGTTGGCAATAAGGTGCAAAAGCTCAAAGTAGGTGACAAAGGCGGGGTGGGGTGCTTCGTTGGATCATGTCGTTCCTGCGACCATTGTGTCAACAACCAAGAAAGCTACTGTCCTAAACAGATATCTACCTTGTGTTCCACTTACTACGATGGAACCACCACGTACGGAGGCTTTTCAGACATCATGGTTTGTGATGAGCACTTTGTGCTTTGCATTCCCGATAACCTGCCTCTTGATGCTACTGCTCCACTTCTATGTGCTGGGATCACGGTCTATAGCCCCTTGAAGTATTTTGAACTTGACAAACCTGGTATGCATGTGGGTGTGGTAGGACTAGGTGGTCTAGGTCACCTGGCTGTCAAATTTGCTAAGGCTTTTGGGGTTAAAGTTACAGTCATTAGTACCTCCCCTGGCAAGAAGAAGGAAGCCATTGAATGTCTTGGAGCTGACTCATTCTTGGTTAGCCGTGACAATGATCAGATGGAGGTGATTAATTTTATTCTTATTTTTTTGTCTCTGGATGAAATGCATGGTCAGTTTCAAAAGTCTGCCTTATGTTTCATTTTGATTCATGATATTTCAATCGTGTCAATTTAGACAAAAATACACTTGCTTCTGTTATAAAATTTGGATAGAAATAGTGCTGCGACTATTTAAACACAAACTGGATAAATTTAGGACCAAATTGGCATAATTTAAATATCAAGAACCAAAATGATATAGAGCGAGTGCATATTTTGGGGATCGACAGTGTATATAACAATTTTTTTCTCGTTTACTATGTTGTTATATTTTTATGGAGATTGTTGAAAAATTTCTCATTTTGGAATATTACATGTATTTTTAGGCTGCAATTGGCACAATGGATGGTATCATTGATACAGTCTCTGGCTTTCATTCTCTCTTGCCATTACTTAACCTCTTAAAATCAAATGGAAAGCTGATTTTGGTTGGAATATCAGAAAAACCACTTGAGCTACCAGCCTTCCCTTTGCTTGCAGGTAAGCGAATTGCACTTCTTTTTTTCCATGCCTACATAAAATGGGAAAAAAAAATCTTAAAAGCAATTTGTCATTGTTAGTAATTTTCTTTTAAAATTCTTCATAATAGAGAAGTTTCAAAAAAAAAAAATCCACTATAAACCAAAAAAACAGATTTAAAAACTGCTTCCAAACAATAGCAAATGTCTACTTTGACAAAAAAAATTGGAGCATGACTATACATACATGGCTCCCTTGCTAAGAATACGATTAATAAGGAATGGGAAATGACAGGGAGGAAGATGGTGGCCGGGAGTGCCAGTGGAGGCTTGAAGGAAACTCAAGAAATGATTGATTTTGCAGCAGAACACAACATTTCATCAGACATAGAAGTTATTCCAATGGACTACGTGAACACTGCCATGGAACGTCTAGCAAAAGGAGATGTTAAATATCGGTTTGTAATTGACATTGGTAACACATTACATGCTACCTAACTTTTGTTTCCTTTAAGGATGTGTCAAAGCCTGTTGGAGGTTTGATTATGTAGCAGTTTCAGCTTCTCTGTCTCTCCTTGTATTCGGTTCATCTTTCATTTTTCTATTTTGGATATTTTATTTGATGGCAAGTTTCTTTTGATTGTAAGGGATAATGTAATTTTCTATTTATGCTTAATCTTCTATTTATGCCTAAAGAGTAAATTTAGTATATACCCATTATTTTTGATATTGTGAAAAATTGGTTTCATGTAGTTATTTAATTAGTGTCTGTTGTTGTATTGCCCTGGTTGATTTGTTAATTGATTGATCCTAATTTAATCGCACAAAGAAGAGGAAAATATATATATATATATATATATATATATATATATTTGCAGTCTAGTGTTATTTTAATAAAACGGCAAATTATATATACTTTTCTCGAGATTTAACTAAATTACAGATACCCCTGAGGTTTATATTTTCATAACAAATTGCCCCTGAGGTTTATATTTTCATAACAATTTGCTTCCTAATTTGTTATGCAAATAGTACCTTCAGGGAGGTATCTATAATTTCTTAAATCTCAGGAGGAGTATCTGTAATTTTGCTAAACCTCGAGGGAGTATATGTAATTTGCCCTAATTTTAACTAACCAACTACGCCCGTTCTTAATATTTGATAGTATTATAATGCTAACTCAACATGTTGATATAATCATCATGAATCAATAAAAATTGTAGTTGAAGGATAGATGGTCCTAAGAGTTATCATGTGGTTCGACGGCCCGTGACTCGGCCCAAGGCTTGCCTAGTCTGTCACCCGACCCAAGATCCAAAAAATAAATAAATAAAAATTTCAAAATGATTGATACTCCACGAAATGGTTTGACTATATAGCAAATGCTATTTACATAGGATGGGGTATTTTTTAAAATGTATTTACTATACTATTAGATAACGCTACAAATTTATTATGATGTAGATCAAGAACACTTAAAAAACATTTAATTGTTTACCTTCTATTCATATTGAAATCTTTCATGTATGTTATGTTTATATTTCAAATTTAATTATGCAAGATGATTTAACTTATTAACTCTATGAATTAAAAAAAGTGACAATATTTTACATAACATTAATTCATCTATATATATGAATTATATAAAAAGTGTTGTAATAAAAAATTAACTTATATTCTTATTAGGTGGAATCTCACTTGCAAACTTAAAAGTTGTTATTAAGCATAAATCATTTTAATTTATGATAAATTATACTTTTTAACATTAAACTTTCACAATCAAGGCATTTGGCCTAATAGTTGTGTAATATCTTTTTGTGGAGTGAGATATCAAATTCAATCAAATTCAACTCCTATCGAGAGGAGTTTGATATCCTTGTGGTGGTGTTTATTTCTTCCTATCAACAGACTAACTTGGGCATGTTTTTTATGGCCTGAGTCGATATCAATCCTAAAGTGAAGTGAACTTGGTATATCTTGATTAGCTATGTGAGAGAGAAGATTGCTTCACCCCTCCATTTTTTATACAATCTTATTAATTGAAAGAATCATATTTTTTATATCAAAATTATTTTTGACTAATAATTAAAAATAATTTGCTTTCTCATAATTTTTTTGAAAACTACTGTGATTAGTGGATATACAAAAACAGCCGCAAAGAAAATGTAAATTAAGCTCTTCTTAGCTCACCCACTACATCAGTCTAATGTGATAAATTATCAGTCTAAACTGACAAATTAACAAACATTAAGCAGCCTTTCCCACAAAAAGTCAACAATTAATATCTAATTTGACCCAGTACGTCACTCCCCCACCAGCTCAACCCCCTTGACATCAAATAACCCTTATTTTTTATTTTTATTTAAAGGAGGTAGAGTTTGACTGTTACTGTTTTTAAGCAGCTTTTTTGCTTTTCATTTTTTAGATTTTTTTTTTTTATGTGTTTGCTAATTGCTAAAATAAAAAAATTACCATTTTATTTTGAAAAAAAATTTGCATGTCTTTTAAACTTCTGTTTTCTAGGTCAAGTTTGGCATCTCTCAAAAAAGTCAAAAAGTTAGGTGGTGTTTGGCAAGAACTTTTTTGGGCTTTTTTGGCTATTTTAGCCACAAAAGACAAAATAGGCTTTTTTAGCCACAAAAAACAAAACATCACATCCAACCCATAATCATTACACTCCTCTCTCACAAAAAAACTCAAAAAAGTCAAAAAGCCAAAAAATCATTCCCAAACCAAACTTTTAAGCCCAGGCTAAAAAAGCCAAAAAAGCCAAAAAGCCAACCCACTTCCCAAACGGAGGCTCAAAAAGTTAAAAAGTTATTACTATTCACCAAAAAAAATATTAAAAAATTAATTTTTCACACATCCATATAACTCAGCAATCATGTATATTGTACGGCTGTGCAGCGTTTGTTAACAAAAGTAGCACAGTTTGGGTGCACTTTTCACACACTGTTGTTCAGTCCGTGGGGGTTCATCACAGGTTCCGTTTTGATAATCTGAACCGTTTATGTATAGAACTCGTCGAGCACTATATGTCTGTAAAAAATCACATTGATCGGATATCGATAATTACATGATCAAATCAGTTTTGTATAAAAAAATAAATGGTGTTATAATTAACAATTGAAAAAAAACAAATCTGATCAGATAGCTATCGATATTCAATCAACATGATTTTTTATAAGAATATAGTACTTGACGAGTTCTATACATTCAACGGTTCAGATTATCAAAATGGGACCCGTGATGGCCCACACGGGCCGAACAAAACCACTCAGTGCAATACCCGAAAAGTAGTCAATAATTTCTTTCCATCAATTCAACCCCTTAGATTGTACGGTTATACAACACACCTTTCCAATCTTCTCCTACACATTTCTTTATACAATTTTTTAATACACATTTTTTCATAAAAAGTCAAAAAATTAACTCAAACATCATATTTTTTTCCTCAACTTTTTAATCTAAAAAGACAAAAAATATATTTATTTAGGACACTCCAAACAACCCTAATAAAAATTATCATATTATCTTTATAGTGTTGGTGGAGCCAATGTTAACATATGAAGAGTTAATTTATCTTTTAACAATTCTATTCACATTTCTTATATATATATATATACATATTATATTTACCAGAAATTAAGGATTTAAAGATAAAAATTTAGAAATAAAATTATTTTTTAAGGATAAAATATTTTTATTGCCAAAAGTGTTATTATTTTATTTTTAGTGACAAAATTAGACATTTAGTGATGAATCACTAACATTTTGAGACCAAAAGTTGTCTTAAAAAAAAAACTTTTTGGGACCCAATTATTTTGTCTCTAAAGTGCATTTGTTAGCGACATTTTCAATATTTTATACCCAAAAATTCCCTTTTTGACTTTTCAAGATAACCTTTTAATGACTGTTCTCGCGACAATTGAAATTAGTCCCTAAATATTTTTTGCAACAAAATTTATACTTTAGGCTATGTTTGTTTACTCATTTTATGTTGTTTGGTTGAGCAAAAAGCAAGTAAAACATTTTTTAAGGAAAATATTTTTTCATCATTTTCCCAAAATAACTTGCCTCTAAAATTTTCATAAGCCAATTTTTACAAAATTGACTCTCACACATTTTCAACACATTTAACATTTTCAAATACATATCTTAACTCATTAAAAAGTTATAAATGACACTTTATTGAATCAAAATTTATCTTTTAGGTAATAAGATATTTTTGTTTCAAGTATCAACCAAATGCCAAAAAACAAAAATAAACACAAAAATATTTTTTATATGTAAAATTAATTTACAAAAAATATATTTTTTGTGTAAAATATATTACATCGAGATAAACAGAGCCTTAGAGACAAGAAATGATTGATTTTGCAGCAGGACACAACATTTCATTAGACATAAAAAGTTATTCCAGTGGACTATGTGAACGCTGTCATGGAACGCCTAGCAAAAGGCAATGTTAAATATTTTTGTGAATAACAACACGTGGTCAAGATGGCACCGAAGTACCAGCTGATGTGCTACGTGTTCTGGTTATGGTGCTGAGGTGATCTCGGCTAGGCCGAGGTTATCTGCGGAGATACTGGAGTCCGGGATGAACAGATAAAGGACAAGAGTTCTAGAATGGGGAAGAACCTTAGTCTGGATAAAGATAAAGCTCTTAGGGAGTTTATCTCTATCTATTGGAGAGTCCAAGATAAGTATTGAGCCATAATCCATTGAAGCTAGGCTTTTACGGGGATCAGGTTAGTACTGGCTATAAAAGTAAGGCACCCTCGTGGGTCTAAGGTATGTTTTTTGTACTCTGGCTAGTGAGTTAAGCACTATTTGCTATCTTTGAGAGATAATTGAGTATTGACTTGATCGTCGGAGTGCCTCCGGGTGGACGAACCACCGCCGGAGTCATATCTTTCTGTGACAGGTCGTTCGCCGTAATCTATTCTATCGGTGTTCTCCAGCTGAGTACCTGTTTGGTAGTGTGGTTAGAAATCAACATCCATAATTTGGCGCCGTCTGTGGAAATTAAAGAAGAATAGATGGCCAACGACGGACAAAAAGAGAAAATTGGGGACGACATCCTTATTGGAAATGGCAAACACATTGACCCTAACGTAGAGGAAGAGAACTGCAATGAAGAACCCCAGGAGTAGAATCATGGGGAAAAAGACATCAGCAAAGAAAGAGACATATCAAAGAAGGAAGACCGAGGCGAGTATTACAACGAAAACGACCTCCAGGTATGGAAAGATAGATGCTTGAGGAGGGACGGCGAGATGAAGGGGATGGCAAACAAATTGGCGGACCTACAATCGGTTGTCAATTTCTTGATGCAGAACAACGTCATGCAACCACTATTCCCATTGGAGCACACGCCAATTCCAGCGGCCAAAAACGATGCCCAGAAAATGGGGCAGAAAGCACTCCCCGCAGTCCCCCAGCATGACAAGGCGAGGGAGCATTCTCATCGGCCTTCAGGGGAGGTCGGAAAAGGAGAATCGATGAGAGGAGAGTCTCAAAAGACACATCGTGCCAAAGAATCCTATGCCAAGGAACATTAGCATGTTCAAGGGAAGGAGTTTTGCTTTGACACGATGAATGGAGGGAGGTCCAAGAGGACTCACAATGACATCGAGAGCAGCGTACCCAAAAGGCTGAAGTCTGTCGACAGCTGAGCTCCTAGATGGACTAAGGAGGATTTGAAAGACTACCTACAGAGGAAGCGATAAGATGCCGAGGTAACATCTCCGGTTAAGCCGTAAACACCGTTCTCAGTAGAGCTGGACAAGTTTGAGGCCCTGAAAAGATTTCATATGCCGAGATTCCAGATATACGACGGCAAGTTCGATTCTAACTTCCACATCGTCTTGTACCTGAACTCAATGGCACTATACACCGGGAACGAGCCGCTACTGTGTAAGGTATTCCTCTCTTCTTTTGGGGAAATCGCATCAGACTGGTTTCACAAGTTACCGAAAGGAACTGTGAAGAGTTGGGAAGGCCTGGCGAGATGTTCGTGGCCAGGTTTGTGACAAACAAACTGCAGCCATTGAGGGTAGACTCCCTGATGACTTTGAGAATTGCCGAGGATGAAAGCCTCAGGACTTATGCCAAAAGGTATTATAAAGTGTTTAACCGAATACCAGGGTGCAATCAAGAATTGGCGGTCGTTTCTTTTAAGAATGGCCTAAACGATAACTGCCTGCTTTGAAAGTCACTGGCAAAGACGCTGCCCAAAAGTATGGAGGAACTCATGGCCAGGATCGAGAAGTATGTAAGAGCCGAAGAAGACACACCAGGAACAAAGGCGTCAAAGCAAGAGAAGATAAACGGCTCGCCGAAGTGAGGCCGAGAAAATACAGGATATAACAGGCAAGAGACAGGACTAAGGGCTGCACAGACAGTCACCACAGTGTTCCGGATCCCGGTCTACAAAGTCTTGGAGAGAATCAGGAACTAGCCTTACTATAGAGCGCCAGAGAAGATCCATAGCGAATTTATGAGAAGGAGCCTGAGGAAGCATTGTGCCTACCACAATGAGGATGGGCACCTGACTCAGGGGTGTAGAGCCCTAAAAACACACTTAGAAAACCTGGTCAGACAAGGCCACTTAAGGGACCTGGTGGATGAGGCAAGAACAAGGAATAACAGGTAAGGTTGCCCCAGGCACCGACAGCACCACCCCCACCAGCACCGCAACCACAAGTAAAAGGACCTCGAGTGATCAATGTGATTCACTCGAGGGTTAATAAGAACGAGATACAAGGGAAGACTCAGAGGGTAAGACACTTACAGCACGTGTGTCAAATCCAGTAAAAAAGGCCTAGGGCAGGTGAGTGCCAGGGACCAATGGTATCTTTTACTGAGGCCGACCTAGACATGGTGCAGCATCCACACAATGATGCTCTGGTGATATCCTTGAAGATTGGAGAGTGCTAGGTAAGGCCCATTCTAGTTAACCAAGGCAGCTCTTGTGACATCATGTATGTCAAATGTTACAAAAAGCTCGGCCTTCACTAAGACGATCTGGAACAGTCCAACAGTCCAATGGTCGGGTTCAACGGGATGCCGATATGGCCCTTGGGGGCAATAAATTTAGAGGTATAGACAGGTACTAGGAAAGTGAGCACAGAGTTGACAATCATTGACACCCCCTCACCTTACAACATTATCTTGGGAAGACCGTAGTTGCACGCAATGAGGGTTGTTCCCTCAACATTGCACCAACTATTGCGGTTCTTGACGGAGCAGGAAATTAAAGAGATCAAAGGAGACTAGGTACAGGCAAAGAATTGCTCCATGGCAATAATGAAATCCACCTGCACCATACGAGAAGTAGACACAACCGAGATTGAGGACGAGGACATGGAGGTCCGAGACGACGTTGGCAAAGAACCAGTTGAGAAAAGTGAAGAAGCCCTGAGGAAAGTTCTAGTCTGACAAGATGATGAGGAGCGCTTCTTCCTTCTCGGCTCAAGTTTAGCCAAAGAGAAAGAAAGGGAGTTAAAAGCATTCTTGCGAGCAAACATAGAGGTGTTTGCCTGGACGCCATACGAGATGCATGGCATTGACCCCGAGGTCACTTGCCATAGATTGAATGTAGACAGGTCGGTTAAACCTGTCATCTAACGAGCTAGAAGGCCGACCTTGATGCATGTTGAGGCAGTAGAGAAGGAAGTGGATAAACTGTTGGAGGCTAGAGCCATTCGAGAGGTAAACTACCCAACATGGTTATCAAACACAATTGTTGTGAAGAAGAAAAATGGGAAATGGAGGGTCTGCGTAGACTTTACTAGCCTGAATAAGGCCTGTCCCAAAGACAGTTTCCCGTTCCCCAAAATCGATCAATTGGTAGATACCACTTTAGGGCATGGAAGGATGAGCTTTCTGGACGCTTACAGGGGGTATCACCAGATAGCCATGTACCTCCTCGATGAGAAGAAAACTGCATTCATCACCCCAAAAGGGCTGTATTGCTACAGAGTGATGTATTTCGGGTTGAAAAATGCAGGAACAACTTACTAGAGATTGGTAACTAAGATGTTCAGACATCTAATAGGCAAAACAGTTGAGGTATACATTGATGACATGGCCGTGAAAACCAAAGAGCCTGAGGATCATCTGGCCGACCTGAAAGCAGTCTTTGATATCCTGAGGACATTTCGGCTCCAACTCAATGCGTCGAAGTGCGCATTTGGAGTTGGGTCAGGAAAGTTCCTGGGATACTTGGTTACCAGAAAGGAGCATTGAGGCGAGTCCAGATCAGATCAAGGTCATCTTGGACTTGAAGAGCCTGACTTAGGCAAAACAAGTGCAGATGTTAACCGGAAGGGCCGCAGCCCTGAATAGGTTCATAAGTAGAAGTTCTAACAAATGCAAACCTTTTTTTAGTTTAGTGAAAAAGGCCATAGATTTCTTGTGGACAGAAGAATACGAAGTCGCCTTGGCCAACTTGAAGAAATATCTGACCACAGCCCCAGTTCTCTCAAATCCTGTACCAGGAGAGGAACTCTTCTTATACTTGGCAGTTTCAGAAAATGCAGTGAGTGCAGTGGTAATTAAAGAAGAAAATGAGAAACAGAAAGCAGTTTACTATGTGATTAAAACCCTAGCGGGCATAGAGACCAGGTACTTACCCCTGGAGAAATTGAACTAGCTCTAGTGATGGCATCTAAGAAGTTGAATCATTACTTCCAAACCCACAAGATTGTGGTATTGACTGAGCATCCCTTGAAATCCTTGCTAC
The DNA here is from genome assembly GCA_030407325.1 of Camellia japonica. Classification (NCBI taxonomy): domain Eukaryota; kingdom Viridiplantae; phylum Streptophyta; class Magnoliopsida; order Ericales; family Theaceae; genus Camellia; species Camellia japonica. The sequence continues at coordinate 63,405,362 of JAPPVO010000002.1, forward strand.
AACAAGGAGATCTGATAGGCAGGGTAGCCAGATGGGCAGTAGTATTGGGCCAATATGACTTGGAATTTAGGCCCAGAACAGCAATCAAAGGCCAGGTTCTGGCCGACTTCGTGACCGAGTTCACACCTGGAGCCATCCCACGTCGGGCTCTGATGAGCCGCGACTTAGGATGTCCAGGAGAACAAGAAAAGACCCAGTTGGGAATGAAAAACCCCACAGCAGAGCAAAAGAAAGAAGAGAAACTCAAGCCCTACGATATTTACATCGGCGACTCCTTTCGCCTGTTTGTTGATGGGAGTTCAAACCGACAAGGAGCGGGGCCAGAAGTAGTACTAGTATCTCCAGATGGACGAATGTTAGAGCAATCAATTTGTTTAGAGTTCAAAGCCTCCAACAATGAAGCAGAGTATGAAGCATTGATCGCAGGATTAAAGCTGGCAGCAATAATGGAAGTCGACGAGGTTGTGGTCTTTATGACTCCCAGCTTATTGTGAACCAGGCAACAGGTGAGTATGCAGCCCGAGATGAAAGAATGATAGTCTACGTTAAGGAGGTTGTTAAACTACTGGCCTTGTTTCAAGACTGCTAACTACAGCAGGTAAGCCGAGATGACAACAGCCATGCCCATACCTTGGCTGACCTAGCTAGTGCAATGAAATCAGGAGAGGCAAGGACAATAATGGTTGACTACTTGTCAGGCCCAAGTGTGGAACCACTAATCACAAAGTATGAAGCAATGTGTGTAGAGATGGGACCAAGTTGGATGGATGCAATAGTAGTGTTCTTTAGAGATGGAAAGCTACCAGAGGACAAAAAAAAGGCACATAAGACCAGATTGAAGTCGGCAAGGTTCAGTCTAACAGCAGAGGGACATCTTTACAGAAGGTCTTTTACTGGTCCCCTTTTGAGATGTGTGCATCCTTCACAAGTTGAAGAATTCTTGTATGAAATACAAAAATGAGTATATGGAAGCCACGATGGGGGCATGTCACTTGCTCATAGGGCCATTACTCAGGGGTATTGGTGGCCCTACATGTGGAAGGATGCTAAAGCCTATGTCAGAAAGTGCGAGAAGTGTCAAAGTTTCGCACCTTTGATACATCAACCAGCAGCAGATTTAAATTCAGTGTCCAGTCCTTGGCCATTTGCCTAGTGGGGTATGGATCTAGTTGGGCAACTATCCCAAGCAACTGGACAGAGAAAATTCCTGCTAGTAGCAACAGACTACTTCACCAAGTGGGTAGAAGCAGAACCCCTTGCGAAGATTCGAGATGTTAATGCGAAGAACTTCATATGGAAAAACATCATCACCAGGTTTGGGATTCCAAGGGTAATAATAGCAGACAATGGCACACAGTTTGATAGTAAGCTCATCAAGAGCTTCTGTGCCAAGTACAAAATCAAGAACTACTGCTCCACTCCAAACTTCTCTCAAAGCAATGGTCAGGCAAAAGCATCCAACAAAACTATCTTGGATGGAATCAAGAAGAGGCTGCAAGCAGCAAAGGGAAAGTGGGTAGATAAGTTGCCCAATGTAGTTTGGGCATATCGGACTATGCCGAGAAGATCAACTGGGGAATCCCCATTTGCCATGGCTTATGGCACCAAAGCAGTCATCCTACTAGAAGTCGGCATTCTAGAGATCAGAACCCAGGGAGTAGAGAATGGTACCAATGAGGCATTCTTGGTCCGAGATCTGGACCTATTGGAAGAAAGAAGGAAGAGAGCAGCAATTCGGCTGGGGGCATACCAACAACAACTTGCTAGGGCTTACAACAAGAAGGTTAGAGAGTTTCAAGTTGGGAACCGAGTCCTGAGAAAGGTCATCGGCAACTAGAAGGATCCCAAAGAGGGCAAGCTAGGCCCAAATTAGGAGGGACCTTATAGAATCATCGCAGCGCCGGCAATGGGGCATATCGGCTTGAAGACAGTGAAAGCAAAGAGTTGCCAAGACCCTGGAATACTTGCAACCTGAAGTTTTTCTATTGTTAGGTTTTTTGTTTTTAAATTTTTTTGTTATTAGTCGAAGTAATAATAAAATTTTAGCTCAATTTTTAATTTCAAACTTGTGTAAATGTGACTGACCAGCCCTTTGGCGATGTTTCTAAGCGAAACATGATGAATAACTTAGACTTATTATATGGCAAAGTGAAATTGTACTTGCATATAATAGAGTTGAACTAAGTTGGCGATGTTTCTAACCGAAACATGATGAATAACTTAGACTTATTATATGGCAGAGTTGAATTGTACTTGCATATAATAGAGTTGAACAAAGTTGGCAATGTTTCTAAACGAAACATGATGAATAACTTAGACTTATTATATGGCAGAGTGAAATTATACTTGCATATAATAAAGTTGAACTAACTTGGCGATGTTTCTAAGTGAAACATGACGAATAACTTAGACTTATTATACGGCAGAGTTAAAATATACTTGCATATAATAGAGTTGAACTAAGTTGGCGATGTTTCTGAGTGAAACATGATGAATAACTTAGACTCATTATATGGCAGAATTGAAATTATATTTGTATATAATGGAGTTGAACTGAGTTGGATTAAACTAGATTTTCCAGGTTGGCAAAATCAAATTTAGATTGGAACCAAATGCCTTTTAGTAAGATTAATAGAGAAACCAAGGTTGAGAACCTCGGCTATAAGGTGCTTGAATCTAACTTCGGCAACAAGATCATCGGCACATGCTTAATGTGAACATAAGTGAAACTTAAGTTTACATTAGGGGGCAGAGAGCTGAAAAATGATTAATTAAAGCTTAAAGTGCTTAGGACTTGTTGATATTTTATAGAAAAATTTACAAATTAGAGTTATCCCGAGGTACGTTTGAAAGAAGTACATACGTACTTGCCGAGATTACCAGGTTGCCAAACTTGGAAAGTATAGAAGACAGAAGTCTTGATAAGTAAAAGTGAAGTGATAAGTTTAAAACAACACTTGTGAAAATATTTTTATATTTTCAAGTGTTAAGCCAAGGCCGAGATAAAACATTACGAAGTTATGTCCGAGGTATTATACTCCGAAGAGGTTATACAGATAAAGGTACACTTTGAAGACATGCAAAATATTCTAAGTATGGAAGGAGTAAAGCATACAAACATACAAACACCTGAAAGAAGAAATTATACTTGCATTCAAAAGAAAAAGGCACTTCGGTATGCAGAAGGATTACTTGTTCACAGTTACAAAAAGGACACATCGGCCAAATGTAGAGCTAACATTGTTTAGAACAAAGTATTACAGTTGTCAGAAGGTACGAAGGAAAAATACAAACAAAGGACAAGGAAAAACAAAAATATTCTAAGTGCTAGGATTGGCTTCATCGGCTGTGGTGTTACACTCTTGTCGGCCTCCACCTCGGCATCAATCCCACGCAGTGTGTTGTCTAGGCTCTTATTGACAGTCTCAACCTCGGCCTTAGAAGTGGTCTTTTGGACCTCGTCCTCCTCATTTGAGCCAAGTCCAGGACTTGCTCATTCAGAGTTGAGGACTTGGCCCCAGCAGAACCCTCAGCATCAGCTGCCACCTCGGCCTCTTCATCATTATCTTCTTCTTTTCCTTCTTCTTCCCCAGTCTTAGCCTTAAATTGGCTTGAAGCAGGAGGAAATGGCACCGAAAGTCGGCTTTCATCATGAAGGGGAGAATCCTCGGGGACAGCCAACTCCTTCAGAGCAGCCATCCAACCAAGGGTGTAACCCTTGTTACATGCTTGTCTTACTTGTTTCTTGTACTCCTCACGGACGTCGGCTGCCTCCTCGGTATAGGCCTTCTCGTTCGCCGCTTTGATCTCGGCATCTTTTGTAGCCAAGGCACTTCGGAGCTCTGCTTGGGCTTCGACAGTTTTTGCTTCGGCCTCTTTTATTTTAGCTTTGAGGACCTCAGCAACAGCTTCTGTAGCACCTGCCTTTTCCTCGGCCTAATCTTGGGCTTGTTTAGCTACCTTGGCCTGATCTATCAGGACTTTCATCTTGGCCTCGACTTTGTTTAAGGACTTCAGCAAGCCAGCAGCCTCATTGGTCTTGTGAACCAACTTATTCTTCATTTCTTCTGCCTGCATCGCAAAGGAGTGGGCGTGCTGGATCGCCTAGAAGAAATGAAAAGAACAAAGTTAGTAAACTCTTTAAGTATGAAAACAAAGAATGGAGAGTATCAAGTGTTAGGAGTTTACCAGTACAGAGTGCTGCTCCATCAGAGCGAAATTTTCGTATTCACTAACCTCGGCCATACGGTTGAGGTCATTGGGGAAGAGCAATACAGTAGAGAGGGCAACGCCGACCTCAATGTCAGTAGCGCTATCACCGGCTCTGACTAGCTTGTCCTCAATTGTGATTGACGGGGCCCAGGGGTCATCAGGTCTTTATGGACCCGAGGTGGTTATAGATTCAGATCTCGACTTCTTTGACTGAATATTTTCAAAAGGATCAGCCTCGGCAGGCCTTTTCTCGGGGTGGAGGAGCTTTTCTCGGCCTCGGCCAATTTCGAAATCGGCAAGGTGTCCTCAGAATTGATCTGAGTCGCCGTTGCCTTGGCTTGGGCTTTCTTCAACCTCTTTGGCTTGGCCTTTGGCTGCGACTGTGATGGGGAAGATTGGACTGTCACGACACCCAGAATGTCAGCCAAAAGGTCTTCGACTACGGCCTTGTTGCGCCCCATCTCGTCGGCGGTAGCGGCAACTATAACCTTGGTTCCAAAATAAATTACTGGCAGTGCAGTAGACGGGTTTGTTGGATTGTAAGCCGACACCTCAGAGGATTGGCATTTTTTGCTACGAGTTCTGCCCACAGGAGCGAGGATGGGGACTCGACGATGGCGTTGGCACTGGGAAAGAGGAATCAGTTGTGGAGCAGAAGTTAGTGGTTGCTTCGCTGGGTCAGAGGTTGAGGCTTGGTCTGGCCGTGGTGATGAGGTGATAAGAGGATTTGTAGCAGAAGGAGGGGACTTGCTCTTCTTGGGGACGTCGGGCAAGATGGATTTGTAGGTTGGGATATAGTTGAGTAGCAAGGGGGCCTTATGCTGATTCACTAGTAAGCCCAGCAGCTTCTTGAAATCTTTGCTGGGGTAAAAGGTTTTGCGAAAGTCTTTTGGTGGCTGGGGAAGAGCTGCAAGTAAATAACAGACATTAGAACATATAAAAAGAAACAAAGTAATAAAGACTTGAAAATAAGAACAGTGACACTTGGTTCTTACCATTACCCTCTTTAAAGACTGATCGGCTTAAGGGGTAGATGTGGAGGTCATCATCTGGTAGGAACTCCCAGTTGCCCGAGACGATGAAATAATCATCTCCAGCACCTTTGTTGGAGCCTGGGAGGTCAGTAATAAGTTTGTACTCGGTCAACCTCGGCTTAAGGTTATAGATGTAGCCTTTTTCTGATTTAAAGCCACACATGGTATAACAGTATTGGATGTCGGCTAGTGTTATCCTAGCGTTTTCTTGGCTGGCTAGGGCAATTATACCATTTATGACTCTGTAGGAGTTAATGGCTAGCTACATTGGGTTAAGTTTGTAATAATGAAGGACTTGGGGAAAAAGGATGTCAAGAGGGAACCTAAGTCCGCACTTGATGAAAACAACTACTAGGAAGGGCATGAGGTTGTCATTGGGCATAATGGAGTCCTCCTCCCTAGCCAACCTGAGTTGGACATCAACAGGGATGGAGAACTCCCTCCTAAAATGCTCAAGTTTTTCCGGTGTATCCACCCTCTACCTAAACATACCTATGACGTCGGCTAGAGGGACAAGGTGTGAGAATTCGGAAAAAAAAAGTTTGTGTGGGTTTCAGGGACCTCGGCTAAACCCAAAATAGAAACTGGGGTAAGGGTTTTTCAAGATCAATGGAGGTTTGTTTCAGTTTTCCTAAGAATGTGGTTTCTCTACCAAAACCCAAGCCTAAATCTATGTAGAAGCAGAAAAATAAAGGCAAGAATCTGGAAAATGCAAACAAGGAAAACAGAAAAAAAAAAAAAAAAAGAGTGTGATTTAGACTCAAGAAAGAAATAGGAAATCAAGAACATTGTAACGAAGTGTGTACAAGTGTGCAAAGCCAAGAACAGTGGCAAAATAAACAAATGTGTGAGGGGTGTATGTATATGTATACCCAGAAAGAGATTGGGCAGAAGCAAAATCATGAAACAAACGTGCTCGATACATGAATGATGGAATTCAACACAGAACACGAACAGGTTCGCAATGGCAACAATTGAATATAATAAAATTTTGAAATAAATTGAAGGCTGAAAAGAGGGGAACAGTGACTTACCGAAAAAGGTAGCACCGATATGAAACTCGCCAGAGTCAGACGACGTGAGTAGTCAAAGCCAAATGACGAAATACCCGTCGGAGGAGATGATTGGAGCAAGTTGCAGAAGCTTTGAAGTACGAAAATGGAGGATTTAGGTTTGTTTAGAGAGAGAAGAACTTGAAACGCAGAGGGGGAACGAAGATGCAAAGGTGAAAAGATGGAGAGAGAATGAGGTGTTTTTGGTTAAACACGAAAAGACGGCAAATTCACAATTAGTGTGCCTAGGATGACATGTCTGTCAGGCGGCACGCATAGAAGCGACACGATCTGATAGCGCGTGTCAGGTATGAGTCAATGAGTAAAAGATGCGTGGCAAAAACGGTTGAGAAGCCATGCGTGACAGCTCATGCGTAGATGGAACTCTTGGAGTTCTTGATTTAAATAAAGCAAAGACTTCGGCTAGGGGGACGATCTCTGCTAAAGAACTTGAAGAACTTGGTTCTTAGTTCTTGGTCATTGATAAAGTAGACTGCAGAGTCTTGGTCATGTCAAGCCGACGTGTTATGATCTCGGTCATGGAGAATAAAGTAAACAAACGATGTAGGTTCCATCACCTCAAGATGCCGAGGTAATAGAACCTAAGGGGGCAGTTGTGGGGGCATATTTTTATGGATAACAACACGTGGCCAAGGTGGCACCAAAGTGCTAGCCGAGGTGCCACGTGTCCTGGTCATGGCGCCGTGGTGATCTCAGCTAGGCCGAGGTTATCTGCGAAGATACCGAAGTCCAGGATAAACGGATAAGGGACAAGAGTCCTAGAATGGGGGAGGACCTCAGTCTAGATAAAGATAAAGCTCTTAGGGAGTTTATCTCTATCTATTGAAGAGTCCAAGATAAGCATTGAACCAGAGTCCATTGAAGCTAGACTTCTCCGGGGATCAGGTTAGTGCTGATTATAAAAGTAAGGCACCCTCGTGGGTCTAAGGTATGTTTTTTGTACTATGGCCAATGAGTTAAGCACTATTTGCTATCTTTGATAGATAATTGAGTACTGACTTGATCGTCGGAGTGCTCCCAGGTGGACGAACTACCGCCGGAGTCATATCTTTCTGTGACAGGTCGTTCGGGCACAATCTATTCTGCCGGTGTTCTCCAGCTGAGTACCTATTTGGCAGTGTGGTCAGAAATCAACACCCATAGGTTTGTAATGGACATTGGTAACATATAACATGCTACCTAACTTTTGTTTCCTTTAAGAATGTGTCAAAGCTTGTTGCAGGTTTGATTATGTAGCAGTTTCAGCTTCTCTATCTATCCTTGTATTTGGTTCATCTTTCATTTTTCTATTTTGGATATTTTGTGTGATGGCAAGTTTCTTTTGATTGCAAGGGATAATGTAATCTTCTATTTACGCCTAAAGAATAAATTTAGTGTATACCAGTATTTTTGATATGGTGAAAAATTAGTTTCATGTAGTTATTTAATTAGTGTCTATTGTATTGCCCTGGTTGAATTAATAATTGATTGATCCTAATTTAATTGCTCAAAGAAGAAAAATATATATAAATATATATATTTGAAATTTAGTGTTATTTTATAAAATTATTAGCTAACTAACTACGCCAATTCTTAGTATTTAATAATATCATAATACTAACTCAACATGCAGACATGATCATTGCGAATCAATAAAAATTGTTATTGCAGAATGGATGATCTTAAGAGTTTTAATGTGGTTCGAAGGCCCGAGACTTGGCCCAAGCTTGCCCAGTCCTTCACCCGACTAAAATGACATAAAAATAAAAAATAAAATAAAATAAAATAAAAAATTGAAAATGATTGATACTCCACGAAATGGTTTGACTATATAGCAAATGCTATTTACCATGAATTGATAGGATGGGATATTTTTTAAAATGTATTTATGATACTATTAGATAACACTACAAATTAATAATGATGTGGCTCAAGAACACTTAAAAAACATTTAATTGTTTATATTCATATTTGTTGGCTACATATTTTGTATAAGCCAATCACAATTCGACACGTGGTAAGATGAGGGCAATACGGGAAGACAATTCAAATCTTCAATCGTAATCACACATGTGGCAGTTAGTATTGGTTATTGTAGATCTGCATAACACTGGATCAGCAAAGAGATGCAAAATGACGTGGCTTCAACGATTACTCATATTTAAATTCAAAATCAGGAGGGAAGCCTAACTGCAGACATGGCATAGTGGAGCTAACTGTAAGGCAGCATGATCAGTGATCATGGAGGGATGGTTCGACGGTTAGAAACGCATTTCGACAGTTGTCATTGAGAAGTATAAATAGCAGAGAAGGCCCCAGACTCAGATCCAAAAAACCAGTTTTATCTACTTTATTTTTCCTTCCAGTTTTTACATTTCTTATTCTTTACATTTCTGTACTTCAAATTCCTGCACTGCACTTTATTCATAGGAGTAATTTTAAGTAGTTTGTTACTGTAAACCTTTACGAGGCTGATTTGGATCATTGTAAGTCTTCCATTTTACTTAATGAAATGCTACAATTGTTCTTTATTTAATCGTTGTTTTATTCTCCCAAACAAAGCCACCAGTAAAAGTCCTCTTCATTTCATTGAGGCTGAAAGAACTAAAACACAATCGTCTGATAATTGGTTAGCAATTAATATTCTGTAAGGACTGATTGATCCTTGCTGGCACGCTCAAAATTACAATAGTAATCTTCGAAAGCCAAAAAGCCAACATATATTTTTGGCACGCCCAGTGGGACTAATTAAAATGGCTAGACGTAGGAGACAAAGAGAAAATGAACGCTTGAAAGAAGGCATGGAAGGAGAGGTAGAAATACCTAATCCAAAGGATAATGTGATAACACATCCTGTGGAAGTACCTGTTTTATCAGAACCTATGGTCGAACAGACCAGCACTTCGGAGCAAGTACCACATATTCAAAGTATTGGACGAGGCCAAGGAATTGGACCATCCACTGTTCCATCTACTCAGCCAATGAATCCATGGGGAGGCCTAGTAGATGCCATGGGACAGCAGTTAATGAACACAATGGAAAGATGGGCAACATCCTTTTTGGATCGAATGAATACTCATCAACCAACAAACGCAAGGCACATAGAGGAAGTTTCAAATGTCCCTCAGCAAAGATTGGCTAGAGATAAACAGCCTATGCAGAGTAATGGACATACTAATGGTCAAACTAGTAACCAAAACTATAAAAGACCATCACCTCAGTCTTGGTATGAGCCTCTTTCGAGGCCTGTGACAAATCAAAATGCCTTATTACTTAATAATGAAACCATGCAAATTGGTGGATTCGGTCTAACACAAGAAAATGGCATAAGGATGCTTCCAAATCCCATGTTCGAAGCCATACTTGGCACAAGGGGTTTCATTAATCCTTTGTTCCAATTTGTAACCGAGGGGTTGGAAGGGTTTCCTGCAACTGGAAGAGACACAACACCTGTTCCAGCACCTTTTGCAGGTCCTTTCATAAAACAGGCTCAGAGGGGTCACCCATACCCTCAACAGCAGCCAACACCACAGGAACAACCAGTCCCAAATATATTGCCCTATGGACTAGGAGGACCTCAGGCACAAGGTTGTCCACCAAATCCTGTGTTTGTTCCTCCAGTAGTGGTTCAATAAGCACAAAATATGGTTCCTAGGGACCAAATTGCTGATATTGTTAGAGAGATGTGTGGACCGATGGCTCGAGGGGTTCAAACTCCTGTATACAGGAAACCATATTCAGAATGGGTAAATCGGGTACATGAATACCCAAGAGGGTTTCGGATACCAGACTTTGCTCTTTTTTATGGGAATGGAAACCAGTCAACAGTAGAGCATATTGCTAGGTTCGCTGCTCAATGTGGTGAATTTACCAATAATGATTACATGAAGTTAAGACTGTTCCCAAATTCTCTAATTGGGGCAGCCTTTGTATGGTATATTAACCTTACACCTGGTTCTATCCAAACTTGGCAACAAATGGAGGAGGCATTTCATGCCCAATTCTTCCAAACGGAGCCAGAAGTTTCCATGGCAAACTTGGCAAGGTTGAGTCAAACCTAATGAGAAGCCTGCTCAGTTTATTGCCAGATTCAAAAAAGCACAAAACAAATGTAGGATCATCTTACCAGAGCTTGAATTCGTGAGATTGGCTCAAAATGGTTTAGAGTTTAGGGTTCGAAAGAAGTTTGACTCAACTGAGTTTAAAGACTTAGTGGAACTAACCTATAAGGTGTCTAGGTATGAAGCATTACTAGAGGAAGAACAAGATCGAAGTAATGCATCATACAAGACGTATTATAGAGATCCTAATTATGAGATTGATGCAGCAGAGATTGTAGGAAAAGAACTTGTGATCTGTGAGGCATTAATTCATAAAGACACAACAATAGACTAGCAGTTTAAAAATAAAGACCTTCATAGGAAATACTCTTTCGATTTAATAAAGGCAGATGATATTTTTTATCATTTGCTTACGGCAAATTTCCTGAAGTTACCAAAATGATTCAAAATTTCGGCTCCAGAGAAACTTAAAGGAAAAGTATATTGTAAATGGCATAATTCTTGGTCTCACTCAACTAAAAACTGTATTGTTTTTCGGGACAGGATCCAAGAACAGATTCGAAATGGGAGTTTAAAATTCCCAGCTAAAGCATAAAAGGCTATGGGGATTGACACTAATCCATTCCTAGAAATTGGAGAAGCTGCAGCCAATGTTATTGTGCCAGACTTCCAGAACTTATCCTTGAAGGAATTGGAAAAGGTCAATGTACAAATGCATGTTTCTAGCCAGACTATTGTCAAGAAAGATGCGAGAAGTTCACCAAATGTTGGACAGGGCTTTGCAGACCAGAGGGAAGACTTTGATAAGGAGGCACTGGATGATGATTCTTTAGAGGCAGCTGTCATGTAAAGAATGTGTCCCAGGTGCAGGTTCAGCTACAAGTGGTTGAAAGGGCTTCTGATTGATGGGAAGCAATATTACAAGGATGTACAAAGGCGTCCTAAACCAACCGGTGCCTATAACAGAAGGCCATATCCAATTGGTCCTAGGCAGTAGCCATTCATGGCTGGGTCAGCAGCCACTAGAGTGCACTCCAAAGGCAAGAGACCTCTACATGAATCCAGACCACCCAACTATTACAGAATGGATAGCAATCATCCTGAAAGGAGACCTGAAGTGGGCTCAAGTTATGGGATCAAAGCCAGAGATTGGCGCCCCCTAAACCAGCCTCACACAGAATAAAAAGGGGCTACCTTCATGAAAGGCCTGAATTAGGCAAAACAAGGAGTCAGGGCCAAGCAGCGGCCTTCACAGGTAGCTTCAAAACTGGTTCCAAAGGAAGAAAGAGACAGTTTGACAACTGAGTTAGTGGGTTCATGGGTACCTGGGGTTCCAGATTGGTTTGTTATGCAGAACAAACCTAAGGAAATACCTACCTAAAGAAATGTTGTTGGAGACCAGGGTAAGATGATCAAACCTCCCTTAGTGGCTCCAAATAATTGGGTGTTACTAAAGCATCCAAAAACAAAGGAACCAAACATGGTCCCAGTGATTTCTAGATCCCAAAGGAGGAAGATCCAGCGAAGGTATACTCAGTACCAAAAGGATCTGAAAGAAAGTGGAGAAAGCTCTTCATTGGTCCAGTCAAAGGGCCAGACAGAGGGAAGAAAGAGTCCAAAGTTAGATCATTGTCCAAAATCGACTCTTCAAGACAAAAGAAGTTGCAGCAGAGAGCAATTGGCCAAAGTTCACTCCGAGCTAATAGCCAAAGAAAGATCTAGTTTAGCAGGATTGGAAAGGGCTTTGATGGAAAGCGATAGTGAGACAGAGAAAGAAATTGGCCTAGGCCAAAGGAATGAGATGGTTGAATAGGAAATGTTCGAAGCCTTCATGGCTTAACAGACATTTTTGGTCAAAGAACTAGCAGAAACAGACCATTCGAAGAAAATTACTAGTACTGAAGTGCCAGAATGCAGCATGGAAGATGCTTCTGAAGTAATTGAACAAGTTGGCCAGGAAGAGAAGCAGGTATAGCCATTCATCCAATTTGGCTTGTTTCCTCCAGTATCAGTGAATATGGTGCATATACTACCACAGGAATTCCAAGCTAAAGATGAAAACCAAGAAGGTCAGGAGATTGACCCAATTCCAGTTTCTAGTGAAGAATCACAAGTGAGTATGGTGCAAGACGAATCCGAAGTGGCCACACCAATGGAAACCGGAGAAGAGAGTAAGGAAGAGGTGAGTATTAACCTCTCATATCATTTTGAGTATCCCACGACATCCATGACACAACATGTCAAACCCTTGTATATCAAGGCCTTCTTCGATGGGGTACAGATGAACCGGGTATTGGTGGATAATGGGGCAGCAGTAAATCTGCTTCCGAAATCTTCTTTGAAGAAACTAGAAAAGAGAAACCCCAGACTAATCCCAACCAGCACAACCATTCCTGGTTTTGCTGGAGACAAACAGATGGCTCAGGGCATTTTGCCCATCAACCTGAGTGTGGGAACCACGGACTGCATGACGGCATTCTTCGTTATCGACAGCAATGCTAAGTATAATGCTCTACTTGGTAGGGATTGGATTCACACCAACAAATGTGTGCCTTCCTCTCTACATCAGAAGATCATGATGGCCTTGTGTAATGGAGAGACAGAGGAGATCAACGCAGACCCTCAACCCTTTATAGCTTGTGCAAATTTTGCAGAGGCAAATTGTATACTAAATGAGTGGCAGCACTCAGTGTACTAAGAAAACCTGATGGATCAACCGAAGTGACGGCTGATGAGAAATTAGCACACCTAAAGCACTTAGTCCAGGAAAGTGCTAATGAAGAATTTGTCGCCAAGGATGACAATGATGCTTGGTTGTAGGCAAAAAGATGGAACCTAGGCGGCCAGATCTTTGGCTTTAATTAAGTTCTCAGTATTGGACATAAAATCAATAGTCCAGAGGGTACAAGAGCAAGAGAAAAAAGCCATGGTAATTGGCTGTAAACAGCAACAGGTCAGGGTTTTGGCCTTGGATAAATATTGTGCATTGAATATTGAAACAAAAGTCCAGGAGATACAGGAAGAAGAAGTCTTATGGATACACTTTGTCTATAAGGAGGAGGGCAAAGATGTTGAATCAAAGAAACTGAGAGCAGGACAAAGCAAGGAGATTGCTTTGAAGACAGAAGAAATAAAAAAAAAAGCATCAGTGAGTCCTCAGATGCAAGACCCTTTAGAAGAAGTGAACTTAAGGGAAGGTTCTACACAGCGGCCCACCTATATAAGTGCTTGGTTAAATGCTCTTAACAGGGACCAGTTGTTGGTGGTTTTAAAGAGATATAAAGATTGTTTTACATGGTCTTATAATGAACTACCAAGATTGGATAGGTCATTAGTAGAACATAGGAGCCCTATGAGGCCTAATTTCAAGCCATAAAAGCAAAAACCAAGAAAGATGAGTCCTGAAGTGATTCAGAAGGTCTAAGGAGGAAATTCTTAGGCTCCTCAAGGAAGGCTTTATTAGGACAGCCAGGTATGTTGAATGGCTATCCAATATTGTGCCCGTAGTTAAGAAGAATGATAAAATGAGGGTATGCATCGATTTCATAAACCTGAATTTAGCAACTCCAAAAGATGAGTATCCCATGCCCATAGTAGATTTATTGGTGGATAGTTTAGCAGGGCACAAGATTTTATCAATGATGGATGGGCACTCTGGTTATAACCAAATCTACATTGTAGAAGAAGATATCCACAAGACAGCATTCAGATGTCCTGAGAACATTGGCACCTTCGAATTGGTTAAAATGCCATTTAGCCTAAAGAATGTTGGGGCTACATATCAAAGGGCTATGAAAACTATCTTTCATAATCTCATTGGAGGATATTTAGAGTGTTACATTGATGACATTGTGGTAAAGTCCCAATCCATGGAGGAACATTTGTTTCACTTGGAAGCAGCTTTTGAAAGAATGAGAAAATTCAAGTTGAAACTTAACCCTCTCAAATGTGCTTTTGGCATATCAGCTGGAAACTTCTTGGGCTACGTAGTATACAAGAAGGGAATACAGATTGATCAAAATAAAGCCAAAGCTATCATTGAAGCCAAACCTCCATCAAGTAAGAAAGAAGTACAAAAATTCCTTGGAGAGGTTAATTTTCTTCGAAGATTTATTTCTAATACTACAGGGAAAACTAAAGTATTTTCTTCCTTATTAAGGTTAAAAGATGAAGAGGAATTTGTGTGGACAGCAGAGCATCAAACTGCTTTCGAAAGAATCAAATCCTACTTGGCCAAGCCTCCAGTGCTGATGCCACCAAAGGGTGATAAGCCCTTGAAGTTGTATATAGCTGCAGCAGAAAATTTACTGGGAGTTTTCTTAGCCCAGGACAATGACGAAGGCAAAAAGCAAGCAATTTATTACCTTAGTAGGTTTCTAAATTCTTGTGAATGTAAATATTTAGCTGTAGAAAAGTTGTGCCTTACATTGTATTTTGCTGCAATGAAATTAAGATACTATCTTTTGCCTACAGTTGTCTTGGTAATTGCAACCATAGATTTGGTTAAATATATGTTATCTAGACCTATGTTGAGAGGAAGAATTGGCAAATGGATACTAGTTTTATCATAATTTCATCTAGAATATGTTCCCCAAAAGGCAGTAAAAGGATAAGTTTTAGCTAATTTCTTGGCAGACCATCCATTTCAAACAGAAAGCCAAGAGATAATGGAACTTGGTATGGTTAGTGTTGAACCGTGGCAAATGTGGTTCGATAGATCAAAAGCCAATGGTCTAACTGGAATTGGTGTGGTGATTAAGTCACCACAAGGGGTAGAAATCACAGATGGTTTCAGAATAGATGAAATTACTTGTTCCAATAATCAAGTTGAATATAAGCTTTAATAATGGGACTGGAAATACTTATTGGATTACAAGCTCATGCAGTTGATATATTTGGAGATTCTCAATTGGTGATTAACCAGGTGAAAGGAATTTTCAAATGTCAAAGTGTAAGCATGTTGCCATACTATGTTGTTGCATTACATTTGCTTTCTCAATTTCAGATAGCAAATATAACTTATGTCCCAAGATTCTTGAATAAAAAAACTAATGATGTGACTTAGAAAGCTTCGAATTTCAAAAGAAGGGATAACACTCAAATGAACATAAGCTAAACAACATATCAAAAGGTAATACCACCTTTAAATAAAAGGAATGTGGTCTTAGAAGTCAATCATAATGACTTACAAGAACAAAATTAGAGGCATTCAATAATGCAGTATCTAGCTGGCCCATCTTCGAAAGCCAGCAGGAAAATCAAATTGCAATCTATGCAATACATAGTGTATGGTAATGCTCTCTACAAAAAGGGGGCAGACGAGTTATTATTGGAATGTTTAGATCCAAAGGAAGCATTGACAACCATGGCTGAAGTTCATGAAGGCATCTGTGGTGCTCATCAGCCTGGTGTGAAGATGAGATGGCTGATTCGAAGACATTCCTCTTATTGGCCAACCATTCTTAAAGATTGCATAGAATATGCTAGAGATTGCCAGGCATGCCAAAGGCATGGCACAATAAGACATGTACCTATAACTGTTCTGCACGCGGTTGTGAAGCCTTGGCTGTTTAGAGGATGGGCTATAGATATGATAGGGAAAATACACCCACCCTCTTCGAAGCATCATTATTTCATCTTAGTGGCCACAGATTACTTCACTAAGTGGGTCGAAGCTAAGCCGTATAAGGCTGTAGACCAGACCGAAGTTATTGGATTCATTAAAGATCTGATCCACAGATTTGGCATCCCACAGACTATAACTGTTGATAATGGGATTGTATTTGATGGGAAGATGGTAAGGTCTTTTGTGGCAGAATTTGGAATTACTCTTATTAATTCTACCCCCTATTATGCACAAGCCAATGGTCAGGTAGAATCATCCAATATATCTTTGAAGAAAGGAATACAGAAAGTTGTGGAAGACAATCCCAGGGATTGGCATAACTTACTGTTGGATGTATTATGGGCTTACAGGACTTCTCCAAGATCAAGTACAGGAGTTACTCCTTATGCTTTAGTATATGGGCATGATGCAGTGTTACATGTAGAAATTAATATCAAGTCCTTAAGAGTGAGAGGTCAGGATCAGTTAGTTCCTGAGCAATACCATCAGAGTATGTGCTTGGAATTAGAGAACGTGGATGAAGCTAGAATTCTGGCATTAAATAGTATTCTTTTCCAAAAGAAGAAAGCAACCAAAAACTATAATAAGAAAGTCAAGCACATTAGCTTTGATAAAGATGATTTGGTTCGGAAGACAATACTCCCAATAGGGAGTAAAAGCCACAAGTTTGGCTAATGGTCACCTAACTGGGAAGGACCATATCAAGTTCATAGAGTCTTGCATTCGGGAGCGTATCATTTGAAAAATTTGAATGGATATGTACATCCCAAGAAGATTAATGGTAGATATTTGAAGCCTTATTATCCAACCGTGTGGAAAACACAAGGAATATAATAAGTGCTAAATGAAAAGAACATGAAAACACTCAAATGATAAATAAGAATTTTATTTTATAATGAGTTGAATACATGTAGCCATAGATTGGCCCAAAAGTCAGTACAATGTTTCAGTTGTTCCTTTACAATAGACTCTCTACTCTTAAGAGATGGCAACAACTGAATGGCTGTAGCCATCTCCTGCTTTCGATTAGCCAGTCCTTAGTTAGTGATTTGCAGCTTGGTGGCAGTTCGATCTAAAGCTTGGTTGACTGCTAATAACTCTTCTTCAAGCTGAGCTTTCTTCTCCAATAGTTGAGCTCGAAATTGGGAGACAGAGGAATGTTGCTCTTTCAATTTTGACACTTCAGCATGTATTTTGGAAACAAAACTCTGATCTCTCAGCAATTTCTCTTCTGCAGTCTTGGCGACATGGCAGATGTTGATGTAAAAGTCAATGGTGGTTGCCGCCTGAGATAAATGACTTGAAATATTCATGCTAGATTGCTCAATAACTTTGCAGCACTGGAGGAAGCCATTCTTGATAATAGACCTTTGCAAAGCTTCGAAGGGGATCCTCGAGAAGGATGTCAGCAATTCCAAACAATTGTCCAAGTCCAATGTAGGCAGGGAAATCTTACTAGTGGAGGAAGAGCTCTCAAAAATTTCTAAGAGAGAATCAACTAGGACTAATGGCTCAGTCTCATTGCTAGCTGTTGAAGTGGTGGAAGGCACATAAAAAAGGCTAGCTAGTCTAGCTTCAAAAATGTCAACTTCTTTTGTTGACATGGTTAGTACAGAAAGGGCTCTAATATGAGAAACAGATGGCTGCATATAGATAGGAGGAGAAGGTGAAGTATCCCTACCAGTATCTATAGTCTTAGCTACCAGTAGGTCAAGAGAAGAGGGACTGGAGCTAGGTAGAGACAATGGACAAGGAATTGGTGAGCTACCAGTGTCCTCTCTACGAGAATCAGCTATCACTGAAGATGAAGTAATAGTTGAAGTAATAGCAGGAATTTCCTCAGAAGATGAAGGAACAGTAAGGCTTAAATGGAGAGTAAAGTGAGTAGAGTTAAAAGATAAATGAGGAAAGTATGGAGTTAAGCCAAAAGATAGGGATGTAGGAATACTTTGCCTCAAGAAAGGTATGAAAAATGTAGGACCAAGGAGTGGGAGTATTATTTGAATTGGCTCCACATTTTGAGGTCTCTCAACTTCAGATGAAACTAAAGGAGTCCTTATTGAAGGAGAAGGCAGAGTAATTGTTGCTGCAAAAGAAGAAATACAAAGTAATGTTAAGCCTCAATATCAAGAATTTGAGAAAGGAAAGTGGAGACACGAAAGGAAATTACTAGTTTCAGAAATGGTGGCAATGATGGAAGAACTACGATAATGCTCAACAGTGTGTTGCCTTTTCGCAGTTTCTCTTTGGATTGTATCAGCAGCAACAGCTTCATCCCTTAGTAGTTGTTGCTGCCGCCTTTTTTCAGCTCTCTGGAAAACAATTATTTCTTTAGAGTGTTCCTTCTCCACTGTTTTGGCAGCTGCCTTATGAGTAGGGTCTTCGACCAAGTCAGAAGGAGAGACAGTTATCTCTTTTCTCTTTTTTCTCTACAATGGTACTTCCTGCTCTTTCTCTATCACTTTCTCTTCAATCTGAGACTCAGACTCCTCAGGAGTGAGTATTAGTTTCCTTTTCTTTTTATGCTGGTGTTTGTCTTTGAGAATAGCCAGAGCTTCAGCTCTCTTGGGAGATTCTTCTTGTGGAGACCCTACACCAAGTAGTATGAATATGAAGAAAACAAACAGAAAATTCTGAAGGAAATGAAACCTAAAAATGCATACCCTTTTTCGAAGCAGCTCTGGTAACTCTAGAAGGAGGGAGTGAGGCTGCAGGAATAGTCTTGGTAGCTGTGGAAAGAGAGGGGATGCTCTCGGTTTCTTTTGGTTTAGCCTTAGAAGGCACACCTAGCCCTATTAGTAAATCATAAGGATGTATTGCTAGATGCACTTCCATATTGGTTGTCCACCAATTTTGAAATCTTTTTAAAAGTGAGCCACAGGGGAGGAAGGAGGTAAATTTAAACTCACTCAAATCTTTCAATAGTTTAAATGTTGCCTCCTCTAGTTTAGATTTGGGTACTCTCAGGTCTCTGGCTGTAAGATGGATATTCGAGAGACTGCAGAGTGGAATGGGAATTCTTTGGGTAAGCCCAAATTGCCTGGCAAACTGAGAGCGGCAATATACCTCAGATATGCATTATAAGCTCGAGGGTTTAAAGTACCAATAAAAAGTTCCCTTGGCAACAAAATAGAAGCCCACATATGTTTGTGCGATGGGATGGAACACTGTCTATCAGCCAAGAATGTCCTTAGCCAAGTCGGTCTTTTATTGGCATCGAAGGGGTAAAAGAAGGTGGCAGCTGGGGAAACAGGAAGCTAGTGAAAAAAAGTAAGATCGTAGGCGAAAGAAACAGGATAAAGGGCAATTCTAGCATACTTTTCTCCATAAGTGCTAGGGTCTTGAACTAAGAACTTCAAGCACTTGGGATGCAAATCAGTGAAGTAAGCAAAGAGCCAGAGTTGAAGTACCCAGAGGGGACCTCCTTGGTTGATATCAAGAGGTTTTTCACAGAATTGGGAGCATGCTCTATAAACATGGCCTAAAAGATAAGGGGCTAAGGCTATTCGCTTCTTCAAAACAAGGGCCTTTGCAAGTGGGGCAAACTCAGGCATGATTCGTTGAGATGATATACAAAAGAGAAATTTACACAACCAATATAAAATAAAGGAGAAAAGTTCTCGATCACTCACAGGGCCCACATTTTTATTCTTAGCCTTTACGAAGTCAATAAAGAAAGAATTCAAAGGCGGAAGAGAAAATTTAACCGAAAGGTCTGGATAGCTGGGTATAAAGGGAGTACCGAGTGGTGAAAGCCCTAAGAGATCGCAGATATCAAGAACGGTGGGAGCCATCATACCACAACGAAACTGAAAAAAGTTAAAAGCCATATTCTAGAAACAAAAGGCGGCAGGAATCAAAAAAGGGTCTTCAGGAATGATAAACCTGGAAAGACGAAGGGCATCGAGAATACAGAGCTCTTGTAGGTCCCATTCTCTTGTAGGCACGACCCTGTCATACCACTCCTCTCACTCAACCCTCCATGTTGGCCAGCAACGATAAGGTCGGTTCACCTTCCAATTTCCCCAGTCAAGTCTCCCTTCATAGAGAAGAAAGTGGTCCTCCAAACGAGGGTACGAAGAGGGAAGTTGGGCAGGAACCTCTTAAAAGATAGGACCTAGGACATATTCTTGTTTTTCACTATGGCGAGGAATGAAGAGGTGTCCGTCTATGGCACTCGATCCACCAGCTTTAAATTTAGCAATTTCTTCCTCAATACATCTTTTCAAAGCCATTGTTGGGCTTATACGTTCGCCAGTTGGTACTTTCAAGGAAGAAGACTTCATTGGTAACGAGCAGCAAGAAAGAGAGGGTCAGTAGAGATAAAGGGTTTGTGTGTTAGGCAAATGAGTGTATTCAAAGCACGAAATAAAAAGGGTTTTTAAACCTTTGTGTCTGAAAATATACCCAATCGTTTTAAGTAGGTTGAATTCATAAAGAAGTGTTAAAGGTACAGATACAAAAGGTTCCCCTCAATATTGATAGTTATGGAGGGAAACGTATCTTAAATGCTAATGTTAGCTTCGAAATAAACTATTTGGCTTCGAAGCCAAGTTTTGGCGCCAAAATCAAGTGACAAACGGCTTCGAATGCAGGAAGTCGACTTCGAAGCACATTCCACACCTAAGGGTGCAGGAATTCTCAGGTATTTGTTTACTTTAAAAGGATTAAAGACCTGTTATTAGGTTTCTTGATGAGAGTAAAATCCTTCAAAGCAAAATTTGAAATACCTTACAGCTAGAATTTGTTCATTCTAGGTTTCAAACCAATAGTTGGAAGAAATAACTTTTTTTAGAGTAAAACAGTGCAGTCCTTAAAAGAAGTTTCCATATGTTGGAAAATATAGACTGTTTGTTCAAAACAAAATTAGTTGATTTGAAATTACTTTATTGTATTAACCATATGTTGGGGAATTGGATATGATCAAATCAAGTTTTGAAGGGCAAAATTGGTAAATTCGAAGCTCTGATTCTGAAAGGAAACCAGCAAAAGTTGTCAATCACACTCCATAAGTTGGAAAGTTCAAATTGGGTTTCCAATATTTCATTGGGTATGATCGAATCGAGCTTCGAAGGATGAAATTGTTGAATTCGAAGCCCTAAGTTTGTTTGTCTTTGACAAATGGAGTAAAATCAAACCATTCCAAATAAATAAAAAAAATCTTAGCTTTATTGAAACAAAAGTAATTACGTTAGACGCCTTCTTTGGCTACATATTCGAGCTCATAAAAATAAGGAATAAAATAAATGACAAGGTTATGGAACTTGTTCCAACTATGGTCAATGAACTTCTGTTCCTTCTTTATTCTATCTTCTATCTTCTCCAGGCTAGGCTGCTGAAGTTGATATGCTCTTACTTGATAAAAAAGTTTTTCGGCCTTTATTTCAAATTCTGTTTCTTTCAACCCTTGTTCTATCTCATCCATGTCCAAGTCATCCCAGTATGCAGAGTCTTTATTCTTGAAATCATCATAGTCATCGATGAGGTTTTCTGTTTCATACCGGGTATGAACTCGACGGGCTGAGATTTGATCCAAAGATCGAGTAGTGGCCACAGAAATGTGATGCCAATGAAGAAACAATGGTGTAGACACCCCATTTTTGACCGACCTTAAGACTCAGACGTCACCGAATGAGCGCTTGGTGATCTTGCATATCGTGCTCGTTCAAAGGTTTCAGAGTCTCGGCTGCGAGCCTTGCCTCCGGACTTCCGGACTCTTTCATGCTTTGCCTCGGTTTGCGAACCAGGCTCGATTTTCTCTGTTTCTCTTCCAGAAGGGAGGGAGAGGTCTCGTAGATCATCTCTCAGTGGCCGTAGGCTACGTTTCGTGGTCGTAGGCCATTTTGCCCATTTCGGAGCCCGGTTCTCGGTTTTCGGAGCCGTCAGGCCGAGTGCCTCGGTTCGGGACCGCCTAACCACCTCCGTTCGCTCCGGTTTTTAGCATGCATCTTATTTACTCCCTTTCGAGGGACACTGTGGCCCGAGAGACCAACTTCGTGGTCGAACACCCCTCTCGGTGCCTAACAGTCGGTTTTCGGGACCCCAGGCTGCGCGTTTCGGCCCCCGAACCTTCATTTTGCATCGGTTTGCGTTCATTTTTGGCAGGGACCTTGTTTCATCACCAGGAAGGTCATAGAAGGGTGGGAGGCCAGTAATTGTTTCAGCAACCAGTTATATTCCTTCATCGCCCTCCGTCGCCCGTTTTCTCTCACTTCAAAGCCAATGTTGACCACCCTTGGGCCATTTTCTTACACCATAAACCCCATATTTGTGATGTACACATCTGGGAGGCCACCAATATTTGGTGGCCGGCCAGTAATTGCTTTTGACCCTTTTGAACCCCTTTGAAAAGTGGGTTGTTCTCTCTCTTGGTTCACTGTTTCCAATTTTTTACCACAGGGTTGTGTTGAGAACACATGGGAGGCCACCAATCTGTGGTGGCCGGCCACTAATCACACTTGGCCCTTTTGACCCTTGGCCGGCCGGCCATGGGGAGAGCCGGCCGGCCACCTTCAAGCCCAATACCTGGCCGGCCTTGCTCCTTGCTACAGGTACATTCCAAATATGTATCTTTTTCCCCCCCAGATTTTGTATCCGGAGGGCCTTTTTTTTGGGGGGGGGAAACTTGAATTCATTTCCCCCCCCATTTTTCCCCCTCTTTCTCCCCCTCTCTTGCCTATATAAACCAGCCTCCAGCTCTGGTTTAAGGGTTAGAAAAATTTCCTTTGAGCTCCTATATTGCATTCCCCTCTCTCCCTCACTTCAAGCACTCAAACCTCCTAAACCATACACCATTTCTTCACCATCATCTAGCACCACACCACCACCTCCATTTCAGCCACTTGGAGCAGCTTTCCAGAGCTTGGGAAGCACCATTTCTTGTGCCAAGGAGCTGTTAAAGACTAGGCTACAAGGGTAAGTTCATTTCCCCTCTTTTTTGGCCTTATCTTGTTCAATATCTTAACTCTTTGTTCTTGCATATTTGGGATCCGACCCTAACTAGAGATAGGCTTATTTTGATCCATTTTCCATGTTTGATTGAGGGCCTCTCACTGTTTGAGGCCTCTTTGTTGCACTTGCTTCATTATCTCCCTAATATGCCATTTTCTTGCACATTGTTTTTGGCTTATGTATGAACTGATTTGAGGCATGTTGTAAACTATGAAGTAGCTTATTTTGAGCCCTTCTTCAACATTGTTGAAGGTCTAATCACTGTTTGGCCCCCCCTTTTGTCACTTGCCTTTATATCCTCCTTTAGGCCCACTTTTTGCATGAAAGTTTTTCCATACTTGTGTCTGTTTTTGTGGTTTATGGTAAACTGTAAAACATTATATTTTGGGCCCCTCTTCAACATTGTAGAAGGGCCCTTCTCTGTTTAGGGTCATCAGCTGTCACTTGCTTCATTATCTTGCTTTCGGGGCCGTTTTTGCATGCTAGTTTAGCCCCATTTGCGTTCGCTGTTTGGCCTTGCTTAAAACTGTAAAAATGCTTATTTTTGGGCTTTCTTGACTCTGTCTTCACATTCCATGTTCAAATAATGCATGCATTGCATAGTTATAGGTCATTCCATATGCCTAATTTCATGTTTCGGGACCTATTCCATGCATCGAATGTCATTTTGTCATCTTTCGGGGCTGTTTTGCATCACTTATTGCCTCTGAAATTTGCATGCTAATATGCCATATTCCATGTTTTGCCATGTCTTGTTAGAGTGGCATTCGGTGCCTTAGGGTCGGTCCTCGGTTTGCGTGCACGTGTGCACGCATTTCGAGTGTCTCATTTCCATCCTAATGGCCTCTTATGTGAGTGTGGCTGAGGTCCACTCACGTTGGTGTAAGTCCATATTGCATTGTGTATGCCATTTCATTCCATAGCGTTGTGTATGCTAGGTTGTATGTTAGCGCATTGTGTATGTCATGTTACCTCGTGCATCGCGTATGCCATTTCATAGCATGTTGCATGTTAGGTTGTATCTTAGTTGCATTTCATGCATGTCATGCATATTGCATTGTGTTCGGGATAGGAGTTAGCCTGAGCACGGGAAACGAGGGGCGTTTCATACTCTGAGTGACGGAACGTGTCTCAATTCCCCAGTCACCGACACTCCGGATTATCCATGATGGAGTTAGATCTTGTTGTGTTTTCCTGTGCATTCATTTCATATTGAGTTGTGCGATTCGACTCCTCGGCCATCATGCATCGAGATGCGTGATTGGTGGCACGAGGATCGAGGCATGCATACATTTGTGAAAATACATTGCCATGCCCCTTTCCTACTCTCTGTTGCAGCAAATCAAGACTCAACAGTCTTCCGGGGCTTAGCACGCTTTCCAAAAATTATTGCAAAACAGAGGCTAATTGGGGCATCACAGTGGATTTCCGTGCAAAGGCAACCCGGATATGCATCAATCATCATCTGAAGAAGAGTCAAGGCAGTCCCTGGCTTGCATGCCAGTTTATTGTTTTCTTAGTTAATTTGGTAATTAATTAGGATTTTTGTACATATTTGGACTGTATTATTTATTTGGACTGTACTATTCGAGACTGTATATTATTTATTCGGACCCTCTGTGCGAGGGCATAATTGTAATAAGTATGCGTGAGTGTGATGTATGTCTTCCAACCCCACGTCTTTCTTCCCTTTTATTTACCAGCTTATGATGGTTAGATTAGGGCATGTTTCAATTAGCATACAGTATGATAGCATGTTTGCATTCATTCATCTGTCTTGCATGCACCGGGCTCGGCGCATCATACTAACTGCATTTGTATTTCAATTCCAAGTTGAATACATGATAGCTGTTGCATCTCATATGCCATGTTTAGAATAGCCGAGCCTGCTATAGTTGCATTTTTGCATGTATTGCATTAGGCATTTCTGTATAGTTAGGATTCATGCATGGATTTCTAATTAGCTTCTGTTTTGGCTTGGAGTACTCGGTGAGTTTTTATGCTTTAGCATCCTTGCATGCGTGTGAGTAACTGCCATGAATAGCATGCTTACCATGAGGCTATGTGCTTATATGATATATCTGCTTGAATGCCTGTGGGTGAAGGTTGGGTTGTTTGGATTGGAACAAATCATTGACTGTGAGTTTTAAGCCCACTAGATAGTGGCAAAACCATGTTTTCTAAAGCCCACCCGAGGGTGGCAAATCCACGTCTTAGCCTACTTGCGAGTAGCACCATCAAACCATCTTTCAAATAAACAAACATGAAATGTTTTGTTCCAATTCAGGCGATCAAGTCTATACTTGTATACTGTGCGCATCACATAGTAAATCTAGGCTAATAACCGGAATAAGAACACATAATGTTTTCAAAACTTGATATCATGGTTAGTAGAGGCCGATCTTTGATCGGGCGAGCGGGGGTGCTCACGAAGTGACCTTCCCCAATCGTACCCAAGTTCCCGAGCCGAGGCAACTTTGGTGATGACGGACACGTGGCCTTAGGCACGAGTCAGGGTTTCCTAAATTTCCCAAAATAAAATATTTAGGTGGTGACTCTGTATCTGGCAAAGCAGTTCATGTTTGGCACTTCTTTCAAAAAAATCTGTTTTCTCAAAACGATTTGCCGGATTTGGACTCTTTGGTTCAGATTAAGAACCGTGACAACAAATCGAGTCCGAGCTGTAGCGAGGTCCCCCGCGGGCTTGTCTACAAGTGGGAGTTGGTCTAAAAACATCTGGAGCTCTGCTTGGGCGATAGGGTTGAGGAAATGACCCCGGGTCATGACATCACAAGCTCATCGAAAGTTCTTGAGAAGAACATCATCCTCGAGAACATTGAAAGGCAAGTGAGAAAAGGCCGCAGGCAGAAGTTGGGTTTGATGTCGCTGATGTTTAGTAGGAGGAAATGGAGGGTGATAGGAGGGGAAAAATTGGTCCTCAAAGAGAGTATTTCTCAGTTCCTCCATCCAGTGAGGGTTTTGCGGAAGAGAAGGTTCAGGAGCTTCCATCTCGAAAGAATGAGGAAATTGGGGGTTGTTGACGATATCAAGCCAGTCAGAAGAGCAAAGTTTTGCTTTCTAGGCTAAGAAGGACGGGCTATATCCTTAAGCCTCTTCTGGACGACGAGTGGCTTGTACTATCTTCGTAGGCATGGAAGATGTGTAACATGCTACAAGTAAGTTATCTTCCAAACGGCGTCGGCAGTCGATAGGTACATATGGGTAAACCACCGAACTCCGAGCAAACGGAGGAAAGTTAAAGGATCAAAAAATTCGACAAAATGATGATTGATTTGCTCTCTTAACTTGGACTCCTCAGGTTCTGGCCAGCTTCTTCAACTAGAAGCCCCAGAAGAAGAAGAAGCTGCAGCCTCATCCCATGCAGAAGGTTTTGGGTCAGAAGAAGAGCTTCCAATATCCATGTTTGCAAAATTTTGGGTTAAAGAATTGTGGACAATAGGTTCATAATCCAAAGGTTGATAGTTTGCAAAAGCCTCCATGACTTGAATATAAGAGGGTGAGTAAAGGTGGCTAATCAATGCATGAAGATTCTTTCGAGGACAAACAACATTATCAAATAACTCTTCATATGCTTGATCGAGGTAAGAAAAAGTCTGCTTGGCCATGAGAGCTAAACTAGTCTTTTCGAATACTAAGATAGTGGGAAAGTTCAAAGGCTAGAAGAGAATTTAATGCAAATATTCGTTGATGAATGACGGTTGCATTTCTAAAGATGCAAAACCCATGCACGTTCTAAGACGTGGATAAAATACCTTGATCCACTAATATCACCAAGTATTGGGTATATTAGTGCGAGGGGTAATGTTGGCTACATATTTTGTATAAGTCAATCACAGTTCGACACTTGGTAGGATGAGAGCAATACAGGAAGACAATTCAAATCTTCAATCTTAATCACACACGTGGCAGTTAGTATTGGTTATTGTAGATCTGCATAGCACTGGATCAGCAAAGAGATGCAAAATGACGTGGCTTCAACGGTTACTCATATTTAAATTCAAAATCAGGAGAGAAGCCTAACTGCAGACATGGCATAATGGAGCTAACTGTAAGGCAGCATGATCAGCGATCATGGAGGGATGGTTCGACGATTAAAAACGCATTTCGACGGTTGTCATTGAGAAGTATAAATAGCAGAGAAGGCCCCAGAAAGAAGCCCCAGACTCAGATCCAAAAAATCAGTTTTATCTACTTTATTTTTCCTTCCAGTTTTTACATTTCTTGTTCTTTACATTTATATACTTCAAATTCCTGCACTGCATTTTGTTCATAGGAGTAGTTTCAAGTAGTTTGTTGCTATAAACCTCTACGAGGCTGATTTGGATCATTGTAAGTCTTCCATTTTACTTAATGAAATACTACAATTGTTCTTCATGTAATCGTTGTTTAATTCTCCCAAACAAAGCCACCAGTAAAAGTCCTTTTCATTGAGGTTGAAAGAACTAAAACACAATCGTTTGATAATTGGTTGGCAATTAATATTCTGTAAGGACTGATTGATCCTTGCTGGCACGCTCAAAATTACAATAGTAACCTTCGAAAGCCAAAAAGCCAACAAAATTGAAATCTTTCATGTATGTTATTGTGTTCATATTTCAAATTTAAGTATGCAAGATGGTTAATCTTTATTAACTCTATGAATTAGAAAAAGTGACAATATTGTACATAACATTAATTCATCTACATGTACGAATCATATAAAAAGTGTTGTCATGAAAAATTAACTTATATTCTTATTAGGTGGAATCTCACTTGTAGACTTAAAAGTTGTTATTAACTATAAATCGTTTTTCTGCAGAGGCAAAAAAACCTTTATTTTTCTGCCAAGGATAGAAATTTTGGATGGAAGTGTGTCCTATCAGTGTGTGTTTTGCAAAAATGAGCAAGAAACAGTTCAGCATGTGCTAATCTTATACCCTATGGTTTGGAAAGTGTGGACTGGTTTGCTACAGTTGTGGGGGATTCAATGGGTGGTTCCTAGATCAATGAAGTGTTTGTTACAATGGTGGGATGGTATCAGATTCAAAATATCTGAGAGGAGAATTTGGATGGCTTTACCTCTGGTTGCATTGTGGTCCATACGGAAGTATAGAAATGAATGCTTGTTCAATGGAATTCAACCAAGGATAGGGCAGTTTCAGGAATCTGTCATCATCAAATTAACTATTTGGTTGAAAGCCTCTTTCAAGAAGCACCAGTATTCTATTACTGACTTCTTACTCAATTTTTCACAAATTAAAAAATGTAAAGGTGGAAGATTGTGAGGCAATTTTGTAAGATTATGAGTGTATGTTGTTTCTATTTTGAGTTCGGAATCTCTCTAACTCATTTTGGGAGCTTGGGAATGCACGTGATTGGTCTAATTTTGGGTGCCAACATAGTTGGGATGCTTAGTTTGGACAATGATGCAATTTTCCCCTAAGCCTTGTTATAATCATGCTTTATCTTTAATAAAGTTTAGTTGTTTTTGCTGCTAAAAAAAGGAGAGTATAAATCGTTTTAATTTATGATAAATTATATTTTTTAACATTAAACTTTCACAGCCAAGGCATTTGACTTAATGGTTGTATAACACCCTTTTGTAGTGTGAGCTTTCGAATTCAACTCCTATAAAGAGGAGTTTGATATATTTTATGGTAGTATTTATTTCTCCCTACCAATGGATTAACTTGGGCATGTTTATTCACCTAAAAAAAAAAACAGCAATGCTAAGTATCATGAAAATAATCATGAAAGTTTTGTCACCATTGGATTACACTTAGAATAAAGCACCACACACTAATCAAGGTAATCCAATGATCATAAATCTTTCATGATCATTTTTATGAAAAAATTTTCATGATTCTTAACTTTTCTCAACAAAAAAAAAAACTT
Source organism: Camellia japonica (assembly GCA_030407325.1). Taxonomy (NCBI): domain Eukaryota; kingdom Viridiplantae; phylum Streptophyta; class Magnoliopsida; order Ericales; family Theaceae; genus Camellia; species Camellia japonica. Next base: position 63,434,193 of record JAPPVO010000002.1, read on the forward strand.
GGACATGTTTTTTTATGGCCCAAGTCCATATCAATCCTAAAATGAAGTGAACTTGGTCTATCTTGATTAGCTAGGTGAGAGAGAAGATTGGCTCATCCCTCCAATTTTTTATACAATCTTATTAATTGAAAGTATCATATTTTTTTATATCACAATTATTTTTGACTAATGATTAAAAATAATCAGCTTTCTCATAATTTATTCGAAAACTACTGTGATTAGTGGATATACAAAAACAGACGCCAAGAAAATGTAAATTAAGCTCTTCTTAGCTCACCTGTGATTAGTAGATATACAAATACAGCCGCCAAGAAAATGTAAATTAAGCTCTTCTTAGGTCACCCGTGATTAGTAGATACACAAATACAGCCGCCAAGAAAATATAAATTAAGCTCTTCTTAGCTCACCGACTACGTCAGTCTAATGTGATAAATTAACAACATTAAGCAGCCTTTCCCCACAAAAAGTCTTAACAATAATTGTTCCATCTTTGATATTTTGTGGCTAAAACATGGAATATTCCTAACATAAAATAAACTCAAAAAGACAATAAAACCAAAGGCTTGAGCCTCCATTGTGATTTTTTTTTTTTCCATTGCTTTTGTCAAAATAAAAAATAAAAAACTTGTTACGAGTTGCCTTTTCCAACCGTAAAAAATACTCTTTTAACACATTAACATTCTTAGCCATTGTTTGGGAAATGGATTTGGGTGGGTTTGGGGTTAAAATAGCCACAAAAAATAAAATAGGCTTTTTAGTCCTAATAAGACAAACATCCAACTCATAATCATTACATTATTTCTCTCATAAAAAGTCAAAAATTCTTCCTAAACCAAACTTTTAGCCCCAGGCTAAAATAATCAAAAAAACTAAAAAGCCAAAAAGACAACCTACTTCTCAAATCAAGTCTTAACAATGATTAGTTTTGAGGAGCCTAATAGAGAGTAGTTTAATGCATTATTAATTGAAAGTGATCATGAATGCACAACTCTAACATCATTTAAAAGCTTTTCAACCCCACATTGCCAACTTGAAAAGCTCTTAAAAAAATTTAAATTTTTTTGCTGGCCATGGAGGTTTTCTTTTAACCCTAATTATAAAATAATAAAAAAATTATCGGATTCTTAAAATCAACTTGGCTTCTTGGAACCTAAAGAAAATAGATTCTTCATTGACAAATTGCATACATTTATTAATACCAGCTCTCACAAGATTTTCTTTTAAAAAAATTATTAATTGCATTGTAAATTTTATTAATACAAAATTTTAATTGCGTATATATTGCTCATGCCTCTCTCAAAATTTTGGAAAAGAACAATTGGAAACACCAATGGAATGAATAACTAAATTATTTCATGCAAGTATTGAGCCATGGCCACAATTGATCATTAATTTTATCTTAAAAAAAGAAATAATGGGGTTAGGGAATGATTAAATTTGGAGAATCCTCATAAGCAAACTAGTGAGGGTAGTAATGGCACCCAGATCACATCACCCAAAAAAGCATATTATTACTGTAATTATATGATGGAAAATGTTTGGTAACTCAAAATTTTCTGACTCAAATGGCTTAAATTTGTCAAAACGACATCGTTTTACACTCAAAACGACGTCGTTTTGAGTGATTTGAGCCATTTAAACCACAAAATTTTGAGCTACCTAGCATTGTTGTTATATGATCATGTTTGGCTTGGAGGGTCCTTAAATTTTGTGTACTTTTTATCTCCAGAGGGCAAATCATTTAGGAAATGATTGCTAAGCATATATATTTCCGCAAAATGAGCCGTAGCTCGACACCAAGGGCTCGAATTGGCTCGAAAGAGGGAGAGGAGAAAGAGAAGGGAGGGAGAGAAGAGAAGGGAGGGAGGAGATCGTCGCGCAGCACCACCGCCGTCGCCTCGCCGCCGATCGTCGCAGCTTCAGACCGTCGCCTCGCCGATCGTCGCACCACCGCCACCGCCTCGCCGATCGTCGCAGTCGCAGTCGCAGTCGCAGCCCCAGCCCCGCCTCCTCCTCCAGCCGATTTTTATGGCCCCGTCCCGTCCCCTCCTTCCTCCTCTTCCTCCTCCTCCTCCCCTTCTCCTCCTCCCCTCCTCCCTTCTCTTCTTCTCCTTTCTTCTTCTTCTTCTTCTTCTTCTTCGTTCTGCAACAAAAATACGAAAAAAAAAAAATCGACACCAAAACAACGTCGTTTTGGTGTCGAGCCAAACTCGAGTCACGAGTTTCGAGCTACGTAGCACTACCGTATATTTCCCTTGAACTAATCATAACTTTTCATGTTTTCATTGTTGATTAGTCTTGTGTTCCAAAACACTTTTTTTATGCATATATATTAGTCACAAGATGAATTTCATTTTTTTTCAATTTCTTTATAGATTCTGTTAGGGAAAATCTATGATTCCCCACAAGTAAATCAATCAATGGAAATAAAAACTAATGCGGAAAAATTAAATCAAAAATAACACAAGAATTTTTACGTGGTTCCCTCAATGTGAGGTATGTCCACGGGATCGAAATCCGATTCCACTATTAACCAAAAAGTTTCCAAACGATTACAAACGAGACACGAATTGTCTCATAAAAACCACCCTTAGGTGAATCCCAAATAATCACAAATAAACAAGAGAAAAAACCTCACCAAATAGATGAACCAAAATCTTCGAAACCAGAGTTGAAGAAGACCCAAAATAACGAACCAAATCAATCCACCAAATAATGATCAAACAAATTGATGCTCCACAAAACAAAGTCCACCGAATTGCTTGGTCAACTCAAGCACTATCTCACGAACCAAATTGTATTCTGTTGCCGCTATATTAATGCCTCGGATGAACATAATATATATATATATATATATTAAATCTTGGGTTTTTGTAAACAAACCTTAATTGTAACTAAACTGAATTAGGTCTCTAAAAATTAGATATAATATATTAAAATATATTATACCTAAACCAAACCAAATTAAAATTCTTTAACAAACCAATTGGGTCTCAAACTCCAATAAGGAGATATATCCCAACAATTCTCCCCCTATCGACTTAGGTGGAGACATCAATCATACCCGCCAAAGTTCGACACTTCAAATGTTTGTCCCTCGACAAAGTTTTAGTCAACATATCTGAAATATTATCATCTGTGTGAACCTTTTCGAGTTGCAACAATTTCGAATCTAACACATCACGAATCCAATGGTATCTCACATCAATGTATTTCGATCTCAAATGAAAAGTAGAATTTTTACTCAAATGAATAGCACTTTGACTATCACAATAAAGCACATACTTTTCTTGCTTCAAACCCAACTCTTGCAACAATTTCTTCAACCATAACTCTTCTTTGCAAGCTTCTATAATAGCAATAAATTCAGTTTCGGTAGTTGAGAGAGCAACACATTTTTGTAATTTAGATTGCCATGCCACAGCACCCCCTGTAAAAGTCATCAAATACCCCGAAGTAGATTTCCTAGAATCAATATCACCGACCATGTCAGAATTCGTGAACCCATCAAGTATCGGCTTACCATCCCCAAAACACAAACACACCTTTGAAGTCCCTCGAAGATACCTTAAAATTCATTTTACCGCTGCCCAATGTTCATTACCCGGATTAGAGAGAAAACGATTCATCACACCAACGGCGTGAGCAATATCCGGCCTTGTACAAACCATGGCGTACATCAAAGAACCAACTGCTGAAGCATAAGGAACTTTCAACATCTCTTCTTTGTCTTTCTCGCTTGTAGGACATTGATTCGAACTAAGCTTGAAGTGACCCGCAAGTGGACAACCAACCGGCTTTGCTTTATTCATGTTGAACCTCTCAAGAACTTTCTCAATGTAGCTTTCTTGAGACAACCAAATCAGCTCCTCTTTGCGATCATGAACAATTTTCATACCAAGTATTTACTTTGCTAGTCCTAAATCTTTCATAGCAAAAGACTTGCTCAACTCCAATTTCAAACTGTTAATCATAGTAGAATCTTGACCCACAATTAACATGTCATCAACATAAAGCAAAAGAATAATAAATTTACCATCCGGAAAATTTTTCACAAACACACAATGGTCCAAAGTGATTTTATAAAAACCATTATTCATCATGAAAGAGTCAAATTTTTTGTCCCATTGCCGCGGGGCTTGCTTGACGCCATACAAACTTTTCTTCAATTTGCAAACAAATTTCTCTTTCCCTTTTTTCACAAAACCTTCTGGTTGCTCCATGTAAATTTCTTCTTCAAGATCACCATGAAAAAATGCGGTCTTCACATCAAGCTGTTCAACTTCAAGGTTCATACTTGCAGCCATGCAAGTACAACCCGAATAGAAGACATCTTCACAACTTGCGAGAAAATTTCATCAAAATCAATACCTTTCTTTTGCCCAAAGCCTTTCACAACAAGACGTGCTTTGTACCTCAGATTCTTGCTATCATTCTTCAATTTGAAAACCCACTTATTTTTCAGAATTTTCCTCCCCTTAGGCAACTTCACTAAATCATAAGTATGATTTTTCAAGTAAGGAATTCATCTCCTCTTCCATAGCCTTTTTCCAATCACCTTTCTTTGCATACTCAATTGCTTCTTGGTAGCTCTCGGGCTCCCCTTGATCGGAAATCAACACAAATTTATTGGGAGGATACTTTCTTGAAGGTTGTTGGTCCCTTGTAGATTTTCTTAACTCAAGTTGTGGTGGCGGTTCTTGAGTTGGATGCTCTTCCTCAATTTCTGGCTCAACCTCATTAGGATTAGCATCATCCTCCACATCTTCAATAGGTGGCTGCACATCTTCCCAATTTTTATCATCAACTGAAGATGAAGGAGATGGATCCATATCAATGAGATCACTAGTTTTTGGCTCCAGTTGATCACCTTTGCCAAAGTCTTCAATTGTTTGGTCTTCAAGAAACATAACATCACGGCTTCGAATGACTTTCTTGTTGACCGGATCCCACAATCTATACCCAAATTCATCACGGCCATAGCCAAGAAAAATACATTGTCTTGACTTACTATCAAGCTTGGACCTCTCATCCTTTGGAATGTGAACAGAAGCTCGGCAACCAAACACTCTCAAGTGCTCATAAGACACATCTTTGCCGGTCCAAACTCTTTCTGGAACATCACCATTCAAAGGATAAGAAGGAGACAAATTGATCACGTCAACCGCTGTCCTCATTGCCTCACCCCAAAAGGATCTTGGCAATTTAGCTTGTGAAAGCAAACACCTTGTTCTTTCCACAATGGTGCGGTTCATCCTCTTGGCAACGCCATTTTGTTGAGGAGTCTTCTTAACTGTCTTTTGGTGCCGAATACCTTGGCTACGACAATACTCATCAAATGGCCCAATGTATTCACCACCATTGTCTGATCGGATGCACTTCAATTTCTACCTTGTTTCTCTTTCAACCATGGCCTGAAAATGCTTAAATACTTCTAGAACTTGATCTTTAGTTTTTAGTATAAAAGCCCAAACTTTCCTTGAATAATCATCAATGAAAGTAACAAAATAAAGTCCACCACTATGTGTTCTAACTTTCAAAGGACCACAAACATCCGAATGAATCAACTCCAAAACAATTTCTTTTCTAGAAACAACATTTTTATGAAAAGAAACTCTATGATGTTTACCCGCCAAACAATGAACACAAGTTTTAAGATGTGTACCTTTCAAACCAGGTAAAAGCTTTTTCTTGAACAAAACTTGTAGCCCGTTTTCACTCATATGGCCAAGCGACTTGTGCCACAATTCGGTAGAAGTATCATCTTCAAGTGCATTGACAACATCTTTACAAATGTTCCCTTGCATTGAATAAAGTGTATGTGTCTTTTTGCACTTAGCCACCACCAAAGAACCCTTTGTGAGTTTCCATATTCCATCACCAAATTTGTTGTTGAAGCTTTCATCATCTAGCTTCTCAGTAGAGAACAAATTGAGGCGAATGTCGGGAACATGCCTTACATCTTTAAACAACAACTTGCAGCCCAAATTTGTTTCCAAGCAAACATCACTCATACCAATAATCTTGGATAAACCTTCATTACCCATTCGAACAGAACCATAATCTCCTTTGGTGTAGGTAGTGAAGAAATCAACTCGAGAAGTCACATGAAAAAAAGCACCGGAATCAATCACCCAATTGCTCTCTTGGCCCACAAAATTGATACAATCATCTTCACAAACGACCATGAGATCATCGGTAGTAACTGTCATTGTGTCTTCTTGCTTCTTATCCACACTTTTGTCACCCCTTTTCTCCTTGTTCTTGAGCTTTCGGCATTCCCGCTTCAGGTGCCCTTTATCATGGCAATAGTAGCACTCAATGTCTTTCTTTGAAAAAGAACCATCTCTTGATTTGTCGCGGCTTTGATCACGACCATGAGGAGTCTTACTCCTCCCCCTTGTTTTGCTTCGGCCTCTCACAACAAATGCTTCCGAATGAGAGGAACCCGCTGATTTTCTTCTAGTTTCTTCATTCAACAAGCTACTAATGACTTGGCCCATTGTGACAACTCCATCGGGCGCCGAATTACTAACTGTCACAACCAAAGTCTCCCAACTTTCGGGCAAAGAACTAAGTAGCATCAAAGCCTGCAACTCATCATCAAAAATAATTTTCATAGAAGCAAGTTGGTTAACAATACTCTTTATTTCATTCAGATGTTCTGGAATAGGGCTGCCCTCTTTATATTTTAAATTAACCAACTTACGAAACAGAAAAGTTTTATTTGTGGCTGATTTCCTATCATAAAGGCCTTCTAATTTTTTTCATAAATCATGTGCTGAAGTTTCAGTAGCAACATGATGAAACACACTGTCATCAATCCATTGACGGATAACACCAACGGCTTGTCAATTAAGCCTCTTCCATTCATCATCTTTCATGTCATCAGGTTTGCCACTATCACCCTCAATAAGCCCATACAAATCTTTACAAAATAATAGGTCTTCCATTTTAGTTTTTCAAGTTACCCAATTGTTTCTATTGAAGCTAGACATATGACCCACATTCCCCTCCATTGATTTACACAAATAAATGAACCCCAATAAACCGTAAGCTCTGATACTAGTTGTTAGGAAAAATTTATGATTCCCCACAAGTAAATCAATCAATGGGAATAAAAACTAATGCGGAAAAATTAAATAAAAAATAACACAAGAATTTTTACGTAGTTCCCTCAATGTTAGGTACGTCTACGGGATCGAAATCCGATTCCACTATCAACCAAAGAGTTTCCAAATGATTACAAACGAGACACGAATTGTCTCACAAAAACCACCCTTAGATAAATCCCAAATAATCACAAATAAATAAGAGGAAAAACCTCACCAAATAGATGAACCAAAATCTTCGAAACCAGAGTTGAAGAAGACCTAAAATAACGAACCAAATCAACCTACCAAATAATGATCAAAACAAAGTCCACTGGATTACTTGGTCAACTCAAGCACTATCTCACCAATCAAAGTGTATTCTGCTGCCGCTATATTAATGCCTCGGATGAACATAATATATATATATATATATTAAATCTTGGGTTTTTGTAAACAAACCCTAATTGTTACTAAACTGAATTAGGTCTCTAAAAATTAGATATAATATATTAAAATATATTATATCTAAACCAAACCAAATTAAAATTCTTTAACAAACTAATTGGGTCTCAAACTCCAATAAAGAGATATATCCCAACAGATTCACATAACCAATCATATATACATATAAAACTCAATATATCTTAAGAATAATAATAGCAATGTTTACAAACCGGATCGGACCGGACCGGCCGGTCGAACCGGTCGAACCGGGACCCAGGCTCGGTTCCGGTCCAGCAAAACCTGCAAACCCGTTCTAGGCGTAAAACCGTTCATAATCGTGAGAACCGGATGGACCGCCGGTTCAACCGGAAAAACCAGTGAACCGGCCGAGTTTTGAGAAACCGTTCGGGTCTGTTGCACTTATATATAACACTAATAAAATCTAATTTCTAGCCTAGGGTTCCAAACAGATTCAGCTCCTCTCTCTCTCTCTCAACTCAAAACGGCGTTTGATGATGGTCTTCCTCTCCGCAGATCGTTGGTGATCGGAGGACACAAATCCGGTGAGCTGCTTCTCTTTCTCTTCCCTTTCTCTTACTCTTCTGCTGTGTTGTGGATGTGGTGGCTGTTTGGTCCTATTTCTCTCCTCCCTTCTCTTCTTCTTTGCCTTTTTTTGCTGGTTTTGTTTCTTTGTTTGTTGTTTGTTTGTTTGTTTTTTTTTTTTTTTTTTTTTTTTTTTTTTTTGTTTCTGGTCTGATTTGAGTTGAGCCTTATATTCCTCTTTGATTACAATATATATAAATTTTATGATGAAATTTTGTTTGTTTAAGCATAGCCAACGGTTAGATTGCAACAACTCCCTCCCAAACTCCAAACTCTAACTCTGCTCCCATTCTCCTCATTTACTTTTGTTTTGACTCTGTACCTTCCATCTTCTACCTTCTAACTTCTAAGCTTCTTGCCTTGACAAGAAATTGTTTAATTACCTTTTAGTACTTTTGATTATCAAGAAATGTTCTCTTCTCATCTCAGGGGGACTTATATTGCTGTGTTCACATCTATATAGAGCACTGTATTGCAGCTGAAACAAAAAAAAAAAAAAAAAAAAAAAAACAAGAGGTAAATCTGATCCTTCTTTTCCTTATTGAACAGAAAAAAAAAATTGATTGATTGATTTGTTGAGCTATTGGTTTGTTGAGCTTCAAAAAAAATTATGAACAGAAAAAAAAAAATGTTGAGCTACTGGTTTGTAAACATTGGTTGATTTGTTCCTCCTTTTCCTCATTGATTCTGGTTAAGCTTCTTAGATGAGTCCCTGTAATGGTTTATGTGATTGGTTTATGTAATTGATTCTGCTAGATTCTGCAAGATTAATTTGATTAATTTGAAATCAAAATTAATTTGTAATGGTTTTTGATTCTGCTAGATTAATTTTTTCACTTAATTATTCAATTGGTTTATGTGATTCTTGATGTAATTAGTTTATGTGATTCTTGACTTAATTATTCCATTCCATGCAATTTTTTAATTTTGATTTCATGTAATTGGTTTATGTAATTGGTTTATAAAATTTTAATTGGTTTATGTAATTGATTTCATGTAATTGGTTTATGTAATTGATTTCATGTAATTGGTTTATTATATAGCACACTCTAATGCGTTAGTAAATGGTTTATTATGTAATTGGTTTATTTCATGTAATGGTCCCATCTGGCCATAATTCAAATATTAGTAAATGTGTTATAATTCAAGTATATAGCAATAGCATACTCTAATGCCCCATTTGGCCATAATGTATTATATTTCAAATATTAGTAAATGTGTTATAATAGTGTTGTTTTAGGTGAAATGGATTCATCTGGCCATAATTCAACAGCACACTCTAATGCCCCATCATCAACAAGAGGTAAATCTGATCCAGCATGGGACCATGTAACTGAGGGGCGAGCTTCTGATGGGAAGAAAACTTTAACATGTTTGTATTGTGGGAAAACTATCAAAGGTGGAGGGATTAATAGAATGAAGCAACATCTTGCAGGAAAGTCTGGTGAGGTTGGACCATGTAAGAAAGTTCCAGGTGATGTTAGGTATCGAATGGAAGAGGCCTTGAAAGCAATTATTGAGAAAAATAAACGAAGTGAGGAATCTAATCCCTTTGATCGGGCTGTTTTTGAATTTGAGGATGATGTTGAAATTGAAGAAATAATTCCACAACACAATAAAGGCATCTCAATTAATGAAGGTGGTGGTAGTAGGAATAAAAGTAAGGCAAGAATGACACAAAGAGGAAAAGGAAAGGAATCTACAAAAATTGATAATTTTTTTGCACCAAGGACCACTCCGGGCTCTCAACCAACTATCAAAAGTGCCCTTGCTACTAAAGAAGCTGTACATAGGGCACATATGATTGTGGCAAAATTTTTGTATGATACATGTGTTCCAATGAATGTTGTCAATTCCATATACTTTCAGTCCATGTTTGATGCTGCAATAGCCATTGGTCCAGGATATAAAGTTCCTACCTATCATGAAGTTCGAGTTCCGTTATTGAATGACTCAAAGAAAGAGCTTCAATTATGGATTAACTCTATAAAGAGTACTTGGGCTGATACTGGGTGTACAATTATGGGTGATGGTTGGACTGATGGTAGACATAGAACTCTCATTAATTTTCTTGTCTATTGTCCTAGAGGAATCACTTTTGTTAAATCCGTTGATGCCTCTGATGTTGTAAAAGATGCTCCTCTTCTTTTTAAATTGTTTGAAGAAATTATTGAGTGGGTGGGAGTGAGCAATATTGTGCACATGGTGACAGATAATGGGGCAAATTATGTTGCTGCTGGAAGACTTGTTAGTCAAACTTACAAGAATATTAATTGGTCTCTTGTGCAGCACATTGTTTGAACTTAGTGTTAAGTGATATTTCCAAGTTGAATCATGTAAAAGAGCTTGCCTCTAGAGCATAAGTGTGACAAGATTTATTTACAATCGCCCATGGTTGATAGCTTGGTTGAGGAAAAGGAAGGGATGGACTGAAATTGTGCGCCCAGGAGCAACCCGTTTTGCCACTACTTTCATTGCATTGCATAGTATCCAAAAACATATGCATGATTTGAAAGCCTTAGTGACAAGTAAGGATTTTGTCGATTCAAGGCATGCAAAAGACAAGAAGGCAAAAGAAGTTGTTGCTATCATTTTAGATGGTAAGTTTTCAAATGATTGCTTGATCATTGTTAAGATTGTTGAGCCACTCATGAAATTGTTGCGCATTGTTGATGGAGATGAAAAACCTTCAATGGGATATGTATATGAGGGCATGTATAGGGCAAGAATAGCAATTAAGAATGTTTTCATGAAGAAAAAACGATTGTACAAGCCTTATACAAGTATTATCAAAGATCGGTGGGATAGGACATTACGCAAAAATATCCATGCTGCGGCTTATTGGTTGAATCTGGCTTTTCAATATAATCAATCATCATTTTGCAAAAAACCAGTCATAAAATTACCATTTTGACTCTCTATTATTTAATTATGCATGATATTTAATAAAATTCAATAAAATTTAAATGTCTCAATTTAAAAATAAAATAACTTTATTTAACTTTTTATTGATGTTTTATTTATTTAATTTTTTAAAATAATTTTTTATAGATATTTTATTGATGTTTTATTTTAAAATTTTGTTTATATTTTATTTAATTTCATTATTTAAATTTAATAGATGTTTTATTTAATTTCATTGTTTGATTATTATTATTTTTAAAAACAAATTTATTAAAAATTTTAATTAAAAAAATAATATATATTTTTATTGATATTTTATTTATTTATTTATTATTTAAAAAAATAAATTTATTTAATTGTGTAAAAAATAAAATAAAATAAATTTTTATTTAATCTAGCTAAAAATAATTAAAATATCAAAGATATGTTTAGTATTGCTATTACTTAGTAAACAATTGAAAAAGGGTAAAATAGTCTTTTGTTCATTTATTCTATCCAGTCCGTCCAACCAAATGTTGGATTCACTAAAAATAGTCCTCTCCAGATATCTAATCCCATGAAAAAACAAACACAGGATACATATCCAATTCAGCCAAATAGTCCGGGGGATTCACAGTCCCAGGACTCAAGTCCGATGGATTCTAATCCTCTCTTATCCAGTTCGTCCAATCAAACATACCCTAAGAGTTGGGTTTTTTTCATGTTGAGATTTCAATATGAGAAAACTTGAGAGACCTATAAGGCCCAGCACAAGTGCCGTTTCGATAATCTAAACTATTCATTTTGTAAGATCCTCTATGTATATTATCCACTAAAAAAAATTAATTTGATCTAATAATCATAATTTTTTTATTTTATCGTATTTGTTTATGAAAAACTTAACGACGAATATATTTTTGAAATATACCATCCATTTTTTTAGAGACAAATGCGATAAAATGAAAATGTTACAATTATTAGATTGTCCTAATTTTTTTTATAAATGATATATATTGAAGACTCTACAAAATGATAATTCAAATCATTAAAATGAAACCTATAACCACACAAACTTCTCAAATTCTCTTATATTAAAAACTCAATTTTGGAAAAATCCAACTCATAGAACAAATGTGGATAAAAAATTGTAGTGTTACATGGTGGGAGAGGTACGAGGTGGGAAATAGTTTTCCGCCAATGGAATTGTAAGAGTTGGTTTGAAATGTGAGTTAATTTTTTGATTATTTTAATTTGAAGTTAAAAAATTTAGTTTGGAATGGATTTTTTTTATTTTTTTAATTTTTGTAAAAAAAATAAAAAATTATAGATTAAATGTGACATTTTATTTTATTTTAGATGATGATTAAAATAGTTAATGGAGTCTAAGTCTTCGTTTGGCAACTGAAGTTAGGTTGGGTTAGGTTGGGTTTGGGGCTATTTTAGTTACAAAAGAACAAAATAAGGGGTTTTTTAAGATGTCCTAAATAAGTACACTTTTTGATTTTTTAGACTAAAAAGTTTAGGAAAAAAATATGGTTGTTTGGGTTAATTTTTTGACTTTTTATGAAAAAATGTATATTAAAAAATTATATAAATTAGGGCTGGTTTGGCATATCTTAAAAAAGATAAAAAGTCAAAAAAATATTAAAAAAGCTAAAAAGTTATCACTATTCACAAATTAAAAATATAAAAAAAATAAATTTACATTGATGCAAAGTACAAGTCATTAATGTATGACACAGTGATGGGTCATCCCGGTACAAATTACACACGGGTGCACAACAAATTTACACAGCAGTGTTGTTCGGTCCGCGGGGGCCTATCACGGGTCCCTTTTTGATAATTGAACCGTTCAATGTGTAGAACTCGTCGAGCATTACATGTCCGTAAGAATCACGTTGATCGGATATCTCTAACTACATGATTAAATCAGTTTTGTATAAAAAAAATGGATGGTGTTATACTTAACGGTTGAAAAAAATTAATCCGATCAGATAACTATCGATATTCGATTAATGTAATTTTTTATAGGCATATAGTACTCGACGAGTTTTATATATTGAACGGTTTAGATTATCAAAACGGGACCCGTGATAACCCCTACGGACCGAACAATACTGTCTAATATAATACCCAAAAAGTAAACAAACATTTTTTAATATCAATTCAACCTGCGCAGACGGTACGGCTGTACAACTCACTATCCTTATTCCTCTTAACACACTAATTTTAGTTTGAAATGTCTTAATTGACAAGTCTTAAGTTCAAATTGTTTGAAATGTCTTCACGGACAAAACTCTTAGCTCAGCTACTACGTCACTCACCCTTTTCCGGCTGCGAGCTAGCTAGCTATATAAAAAAAACTCATCATCATCCAACTTAATTCACCATTTACAAATCATTCTCTCTCTCTCTCTCTCTCTCTCTCTCTCTCTCTCTCTCAAAAGCACTAGTTGGTTGGAAAAAAAAATATGGAAAAAACATCGGAACAAGAACACCCAGTGAAGGCCTTCGGATGGGCAGCCAGTGATCCATCTGGACTCCTCTCTCCCTTCAATTTCTCCAGAAGGTGAGCGTTTAGAATTTGATTTTCTGTTACCTTTTAGCTTTTTAATAATTTTTTTTAGTTTATACATTTAAAAAATTATTGAAAGCCTATTTTTTCAATTAAAAAAATTGAGGTGACATTAAAATTTTTTAATTGGAAAGATTATAGTACATACCTTTAAAAAGTGTGTATTATATGTCTTTTATAACTAAAAAAAATAAGATGGCATAATTTTACACTTTTTGAGTTATAATTAAAAAAAATTCGTGACTAAACACTACATCAAATATAACTAAACATTTCAAAATAATGTTATAACTAAAAAAAAATAACTTAATTAAAGAGATATATGGTAGGGGTGTATTGTAGAATTTTCTTTTTTTAGTTGATAAAAATTAATTAAGTGACTTTTTAATTTTTGGAAGAATTACACTATAGCGGGATAAATTTTTTTTGAAAAATGTTTTGTAGCCCTAAAAACTGTGGCCCTAATGGCCCTAATTTCTTTTTTGGGTAAGTTTGTTTTTTTTTTCTTTTGTTTTTTTACTTGATATGGAAATTAGGGCCATTAGAGTCACAGTTTTTTGAGCTACTAACCAAAGCCCATTTTTTTTAATCAAAACATGTGGGTTGTAAATGATTTTATGATGGGATGCAAGTAAAAAATTGTAAGAATACAAGTGGCACTTACACAGGGGCGGAGGCACTCAAGGGCCAGGTACCCTGGGTTTTTGGATTTTTTTTTTTTTTAAAATATAAAGAAAATATTTTAAATAAAAAAATTTATAAAAATATTATTTAAAGTGAAATGTCAATGACATTTTTAAAATTATGAGAACAATAATAGATATTTTGATTGAAAGTAAAGAGACTATGATATGATAAGTTATATTAATATTTATAAAAATTTCCCTTCATTAACAATCCCAAAATTTCAATCCCAAAACTCTCCCTTCATTAACAATCTTATAATCTTAACACATATTGTGTATGATTCATAAATTTAAAGAAAAAAAAATATATGAATTGTAATTATATTTTATTCGTATTTATTTATTTACTTATTTTTTATTCAAATTCTGGAACCGAGTACAACCTTAAAGAGTGACATGGCATACCCAATTGTGTTTTCGTTTTGCAAAATGAACTGGACAGAATAGTTGGTGGAGTCATCTAGGGCTCTAATTTTATAATCAAACCATTCATTTTAGAGGCATCACTGTATAGATTATGCATTAAAAAAAATTAAAAATCTATTGATTCAATAATTGTAGTGACATGTTTTATCATATCTACGAAGAGAATTAATGATTTATTTTTTTAGTTAATACTTAATCTTCAAGTTTTTTCATACAATTCAGATCAATTTTTTTTTCATAAACAATCTATTTATAAAATTTATAAAATAAATAACTTGAATCAGAAAAGCGAATTACATAATGAATCCACGGACCAGATTATCTAGTCCAGTCCACAAAAATGGACTAAAGTAAAGCTCCGTTCTCTATATATCTAACCATTATTCATCCAATTGGTAATAATAACAACATGATGTATATAGAGGGATCGTATGTGAAGATGGAATTTATGTTTCAGGAAAACTGGGGATCATGATGTGACATTGAAAGTGCTATACTGTGGAATTTGTCACTCCGACCTTCATCTTGTCAGGAATGAATGGGGCACGTCCAAGTATCCTCTTGTCCCGGGGTAGGTTCAATTCAAACCATACTTCAATAGATTCTAGTCACATGATAAACATTTTGTATATATTTTCAGTATTTTAATTATGTACACTAATGTATACTTTCGTTGTGTTTTCCCTGAACTATTTCATAAGCAATAATATTACCAACTTACAATTTTTATTGAGAAAGTGTGCGGAAAGTAAACCTAAATTTGTTTTAGATGTTGAGAAAGTGATCGGTATTATAGCAATTTTTTTTTGAGAAAGAAGCATCCTTTGAAAAATCACACTTTTTTCTTTCTTTAACCAACTGGCCATCTTGAAAGATAAAGAGAACAAGTGTGACAAAATTAATTCTTATCTTCATATGTGGTGTGCAAATATACAATAATGGAAATCTATAAATTTAAGAAAAATGAGTCATGCAATCATATTTCTCATCAATCAGGACAGTAAATACTTAGCTTATTAGCACACATACACAACAATACCTCACTTATAAGTGCAAGTAAACCGGACCATTACAGGCACGAGATTGTAGGTGTTGTGACAAAGGTTGGCAATAAGGTGCAAAAGCTCAAAGTAGGTGACAAAGGCGGGGTGGGGTGCTTCGTTGGATCATGTCGTTCCTGCGACCATTGTGTCAACAACCAAGAAAGCTACTGTCCTAAACAGATATCTACCTTGTGTTCCACTTACTACGATGGAACCACCACGTACGGAGGCTTTTCAGACATCATGGTTTGTGATGAGCACTTTGTGCTTTGCATTCCCGATAACCTGCCTCTTGATGCTACTGCTCCACTTCTATGTGCTGGGATCACGGTCTATAGCCCCTTGAAGTATTTTGAACTTGACAAACCTGGTATGCATGTGGGTGTGGTAGGACTAGGTGGTCTAGGTCACCTGGCTGTCAAATTTGCTAAGGCTTTTGGGGTTAAAGTTACAGTCATTAGTACCTCCCCTGGCAAGAAGAAGGAAGCCATTGAATGTCTTGGAGCTGACTCATTCTTGGTTAGCCGTGACAATGATCAGATGGAGGTGATTAATTTTATTCTTATTTTTTTGTCTCTGGATGAAATGCATGGTCAGTTTCAAAAGTCTGCCTTATGTTTCATTTTGATTCATGATATTTCAATCGTGTCAATTTAGACAAAAATACACTTGCTTCTGTTATAAAATTTGGATAGAAATAGTGCTGCGACTATTTAAACACAAACTGGATAAATTTAGGACCAAATTGGCATAATTTAAATATCAAGAACCAAAATGATATAGAGCGAGTGCATATTTTGGGGATCGACAGTGTATATAACAATTTTTTTCTCGTTTACTATGTTGTTATATTTTTATGGAGATTGTTGAAAAATTTCTCATTTTGGAATATTACATGTATTTTTAGGCTGCAATTGGCACAATGGATGGTATCATTGATACAGTCTCTGGCTTTCATTCTCTCTTGCCATTACTTAACCTCTTAAAATCAAATGGAAAGCTGATTTTGGTTGGAATATCAGAAAAACCACTTGAGCTACCAGCCTTCCCTTTGCTTGCAGGTAAGCGAATTGCACTTCTTTTTTTCCATGCCTACATAAAATGGGAAAAAAAAATCTTAAAAGCAATTTGTCATTGTTAGTAATTTTCTTTTAAAATTCTTCATAATAGAGAAGTTTCAAAAAAAAAAAATCCACTATAAACCAAAAAAACAGATTTAAAAACTGCTTCCAAACAATAGCAAATGTCTACTTTGACAAAAAAAATTGGAGCATGACTATACATACATGGCTCCCTTGCTAAGAATACGATTAATAAGGAATGGGAAATGACAGGGAGGAAGATGGTGGCCGGGAGTGCCAGTGGAGGCTTGAAGGAAACTCAAGAAATGATTGATTTTGCAGCAGAACACAACATTTCATCAGACATAGAAGTTATTCCAATGGACTACGTGAACACTGCCATGGAACGTCTAGCAAAAGGAGATGTTAAATATCGGTTTGTAATTGACATTGGTAACACATTACATGCTACCTAACTTTTGTTTCCTTTAAGGATGTGTCAAAGCCTGTTGGAGGTTTGATTATGTAGCAGTTTCAGCTTCTCTGTCTCTCCTTGTATTCGGTTCATCTTTCATTTTTCTATTTTGGATATTTTATTTGATGGCAAGTTTCTTTTGATTGTAAGGGATAATGTAATTTTCTATTTATGCTTAATCTTCTATTTATGCCTAAAGAGTAAATTTAGTATATACCCATTATTTTTGATATTGTGAAAAATTGGTTTCATGTAGTTATTTAATTAGTGTCTGTTGTTGTATTGCCCTGGTTGATTTGTTAATTGATTGATCCTAATTTAATCGCACAAAGAAGAGGAAAATATATATATATATATATATATATATATATATATTTGCAGTCTAGTGTTATTTTAATAAAACGGCAAATTATATATACTTTTCTCGAGATTTAACTAAATTACAGATACCCCTGAGGTTTATATTTTCATAACAAATTGCTCCCTGAGGTTTATATTTTCATAACAATTTGCTCCTTAATTTGTTATGCAAATAGTACCTTTAGGGAGGTATCTGTAATTTCTCAAATGTCAGGGAAGTATCTGTAATTTTGTTAAACCTCAAGGGTTATATGTAATTTGCCCTAATTCTAACTAACCAACTACGCCCGTTCTTAATATTTGATAGTATTATAATACTAACTCAACATGTTGATATAATCATCATGAATCAATAAAAATTGTAGTTGAAGGATAGATGGTCCAAAGAGTTATCATGTGGTTCGACGGCCCGTGACTCGGCCCAAGGCGTGCCTAGTTTGTCACCCGACCCAAGATCCAAAAAAAAAATAAAATATTTTTTTCAAAATGATTGATACTCCACGAAATGGTTTGACTATATAGCAAATGCTATTTATATAGGATGGGGTATTTTTTAAAATGTATTTACTATACTATTAGATAACGCTACAAATTTATTATGATGTAGATCAAAAACACTTAAAAAACATTTAATTGTTTACCTTCTATTCATATTGAAATCTTTCATGTATGTTATGTTTATATTTCAAATTTAATTATGCAAGATGATTTAACTTATTAACTCTATGAATTAAAAAAAGTGACAATATTTTACATAACATTAATTCATCTATATATATGAATTATATAAAAAGTGTTGTAATAAAAAATTAACTTATATTCTTATTAGGTGGAATCTCACTTGCAAACTTAAAAGTTGTTATTAAATTGTTGGCTTATTTTTCTTACGAAAGAAAATATCATAAATGCGAGCGTGTCAGCAAGGATTGAAAAATCCTTACAGATTAAATTCAAGCCAATTATCAAGTGATTGCGTTGACGGTTCTTTTGCCTCAACAAAGAGGACTTCAAAATTGTCAAGTGTAAAAAAAGAAAAATTAAAAGAAGAATGAGGGAGACGGAGAAAGACGATTGAGTGAACAATCAAAATAATAATTACTTACCTCTACTCCTATGCTTCGAAAAGGAAGTGCATAAAATGCTTCGAAAAGGAAATGCTGAAAATAAATGCTTCGAAATATAAATCTATGTTAAACTACTCCTAAGATAAGGAAAATGACAAGAAATATTGAAATCAATTGTCTTTGATTTGAGTTCTGGATCCTTTACAATGTAGCCATGAATGGCTATTTATAGACAAATATTTGTAGGAAAAAACTTTCAGCAATAACTACCCAATAACCACCTAAAACTACCCACTTTTCCATCTTCATTCCCACAATGCCACATATTCCTCCATGTCTTCATAACTTCCTTTAACCTCCAATTAATGCTCCATGTTCTCCACTTCATTCTCCATCATCTTTTCACATTTCATAACTTCTCATAACCTCCAAATGAATAGGAGGATGCCACATGTCGTGCAATTATATAAATAATAAACAATAATAAAAATTACAGATTTATGGTGCCAACATTACCCCCCGCACTTTATATGGAATATCATTTTTAACCATGCATGGGTCAACAACATGCTTTTTATCAAAGTTATTTTCATAAGTTGGCTTTTTAAAAATGGATTTTTCGACCCCCCGAGCCATTGATGAAATTCTATTTTCATTAATTTCAGTCACAAATGACTTAAAAACATTCGGTAAAACCCCACAAAATTCAGTCATTAAAGACTTGACAAAAAGAGTTAATAACTCATGTCTCAATTGGCAAATTTCTACATCAAGTTGATGAGTTACTCTAATTAAGTGG
Source organism: Camellia japonica (assembly GCA_030407325.1). NCBI lineage: Eukaryota > Viridiplantae > Streptophyta > Magnoliopsida > Ericales > Theaceae > Camellia > Camellia japonica. The sequence continues at coordinate 63,453,706 of JAPPVO010000002.1, forward strand.
TGTATTTTTTTTTTTACCAAATAATATGGCAATGAAGAAACAACTTAGAAATTTTTTTCATCAAGAAAATGGATATTTTCTTGAAGATCCAAAATTTTTCTTTCACGCCAAAAAATTTCATCTAGGCTATTTGAAATGGACAAATCCAATTCATTTTTCATTTATTACACTTGACATCCCACTGGGCGTGCCAAAAATTGTTGGCTTATTTTTCCTACGAAGGAAAATATCATCAATGCGAGCGTGCCAGCAAGGATTGAAAAATCCTTACAGATTAAATTCAAGCCAATTATCAAGCGATTGCGTTGACGGTTCTTTTGCCTCAACAAAGAGGACTTCAAAATTGTCAAGTGTAGAAAAAAGAAAAATTAAAAGAAGAATGAGGGAGACGGAGAAAGACGATTGAGTGAACAATCAAAATAATAATTACTTACCTCTACTCCTATGCTTCGAAAAGGAAGTGCATAAAATGCTTTGAAAAGGAAATGCTGAAAATAAATGCTTCGAAATATAAATCTATGTTAAACTACTCCTAAGATAAGAAAAATGACAAGAAATATTGAAATCAATTGTCTTTGATTTGAGTTCTGGATCCTTTACAATGTAATCAAGAATGGCTATTTATAGATAAATATTTGTAGGAAAAAACTTTCAGCAATAACTACCCAATAACCACCTAAAACTACCCACTTTTCCATCTTCATTCCCACAATGCCACATATTCCTCCATGTCTTCATAACTTCCTTTAACCTCCAATTAATGCTCCATGTTCTCCACTTCATTCTCTATCATCTTTTCACATTTCATAACTTCTCATAACCTCCAAATGAATAGGAGGATGCTACATGTCCTGCAATTATATAAATAATAAATAATAATAAAAATTGCAGATTTATGGTGCCAACATTACCCCCCGCGGCCCTTAAAAATGATGTTTACTTGAATTTTTAAAGGGCCGAACCAAGCACATGGCTAATTTAAGCAATAAAGTGCTTCGAATAATATAATAGCACCAATAAAGTACTTCGAATGAGCATGAAATTATGATTAGATGTTACGAATTATATATATATATATATACGCATTGAAGGGATATTATTGCAGAAAAGCTTCGAAGGATAACCACATATTTTCAAGGCAAAGCCAATGATTCACCTTAGCAAACTGTTACACATGCTAAATAACCAGCTTCGAAGGTGGTATAGAGGACCAAAATCGTCATTCGAAAGTCGAAAGTGCCGACAAAGGACGAATTACATCCTTGGAAATACTCGGTAAAGCTTCGAAGGTTCACAACCATCACTATTTTTTCTTTGAAGCTGTTGTTGATGCAAGATGGAGTGCTTCAAAACTTACAAAATTATGGCAAAAGGGCTTTCGAAGCAACTTTTAGCCAACATATTATTCAAATTTTGTATGTTTTGGTTCACACATAATTAATCAAAATATTAATTTTATGATTTAAACCAATTATTAATTCTCCGAAGACACGAATACCGTTGTTCTTCGAACCAACTTTTCTAGAATACTAGTTACATTTTCATGTGACAAATGGCTATAAAAATAGTTATCAGTAAAGCCACTAATTATCATGCCAAAAATAGGCATTATTCGATAATTAATTAATTGTCATTTTACATATATTTGAAGGGAGGTACACATTTCGAAAGTTTTCTCGTCCCATGTTACATTTCGAAGGTGTTTATTGATGACAAAACCACCATTCGAAAGTCACATATGTTACTAAAGGATCAAAGTCGTCATTCGAAAGTGCTTACTACATCTCTTCGAACTAAATCCAAAAAGTTGGATTACTATGAAATTAGTTTGGCATTTTAACTAGCCATTAATGGCTATAAAATGATATTTCAATGAATAATCTGCTTAAAAGTGGCTTGAGACATGCTTCGAAGGTAACCACAAAACCAAATGGTGATGGTTTTATGGATCAACTAATAACAATATTTTTGGCTCAATATATTGCAATAATGAAATATTATTTGTTAGCCATTCCATCAAAGTCAACGTTTGATGTGATCCACAAATCCAAAATGGATTTCGAACAACAAAAGTCCTGGTATAATGTGACCATGAAAATTCATATTTTTTTACACTTTGAAAAATGTCAAAAATTTTGAATTCATGAACTGTGGCTTGTTCATTATTCTTGACCATGTTTGTTTTAAAGACATGATTTGTGCCGAATTGATTTTCATAATTATTTGGCAAAGTGGGTTGTTTTTCCATGTAAGCCATTAATGGCTTATGAAAATCACCCATAAATATGTTATTTTCATGACTTGACTCTCTAAAAATTGGTTTTGAGACCCCCCGAGCCATGCATGGAACATCATTCTTAGCCAAATTTGGCTCAAGAACATGCTCTTTCGTTATGTTAATTTCATAATTTGGCTCTTTAAAAACGGACTCTTGAACCCCCCGAGCCATTGATGAAATCAACTCTTTGCTTTTGTATTTTTAACCATGGAAAAATTCTGAAAAAATTCATCAATTCCGGCCATTAAAGCCTTAGTTAAAGACTTGGTAGTGAGAGTTGATAACTCATCATTCCATTGGCGAATTTCCATATCAAATTGATGAATTTCTCCAATTAAATAGTGTCTTTTTTCTTTCATCAAATAATATTGTAAGGGATGAAAGTTTATTTCATCAAGAAAATGGATCTCTTCTTGAAGATCCAAAATTTCTTGTTTACGCCAATAAATTTCATCTAGGCTATTTGAAATGAACAAATCCAATTCATTTTTCATTTATTACACTTGACGTCCCACTGGGCGTGCCAAAAATTGTTGGCTTATTTTTCCTACCAAGGAAAGTATCATAAATGCAAGCGTGCCAGCTAGGATTGAAAAATTCTTACAGATTGAATTCAAGCCAATTATCAAGCGATTGCGTTGACGGTTCTTTTGCCTCAACAAAGAGGATTTCAAAATTATCAAGTGTAGAAAAAAGAAAAATTAAAAGAAGAATGAGGGAGACGGAGAAAGACAATTGAGTGAACAATCAAAATAATAATTACTTACCTCTACTCCTATACTTCAAAAAGGAAGTGCATAAAATGCTTCGAAAAGGAAATGCTAAAAATAAATGCTTCGAAATATAAACCTATGTTAAACTACTCCTAAAATAAGGAAAATGACAAGAAATATTGAAATCAATTGTCTTTGATTTGAGTTCTGGATCCTTTACAATGTAGCCATGAATGGCTATTTATAGACAAATATTTGTAGGAAAAAACTTTCAGCAATAACTACCCAATAACCACCTAAAACTACCCACTTTTCCATCTTCATTCCCACAATGCCATATATTTCTCCATGTCTTCATAACTTTCTTTAACCTCCAATTAATGCTCCATGTTCTCCACTTCATTCTCCATCATCTTTTCACATTTCATAACTTCTAAATGAATAGAAGGATGCCATATGTCCTGTAATTATATAAATAATAAATAATAATAAAAATTACAGATTTATGGTGCCAACATAAGTATAAATCATTTTAATTTATGATAAATTATACTTTTTAACATTAAACTTTCACAATCAAGGCATTTGGCCTAATGAGATATCAAATTCAACTCCTATCGAAAGGAGTTTGATATCCTTGTGGTGGTGTTTATTTCTTCCTATCAACGGACTAACTTGGGCATGTTTTTTATAGTCTGAGTCGATATCAATCCTAAAGTGAAGTGAACTTGGTCTATCTTGATTAGCTATGTGAGAGAGAAGATTGCTTCACCCCTCCATTTTTTATACAATCTTATTAATTGAAAGTATCATATTTTTTATATCAAAATTATTTTTGACTAATAATTAAAAATAATTAGCTTTCTCATAATTTTTTTGAAAACTACTGTGATTAGTGGATATATAAAAACAGCCGCAAAGAAAATATAAATTAAGCTCTTCTTAGCTCACCCACTACATCAGTCTAATGTGATAAATTATCAGTCTAAAGTGACAAATTAACAAACATCAAGCAGCCTTTCCCCACAAAAAGTAAACAATTAATATCTAATTAGACCCAGTACGTCACTCCCCCACCAGCTCAACCCCCTTTGACATCAAATAACCCTCATTTTTTTTTTTTTTTTTAATGGAGGCAGAGTTTGACTGTTACTGTTTTTAAGTAGCTTTTTTACTTTTCATTTTTTAGATTTTTTTTTTTTTTTTGATGTGTTTGCTAATTGCTAAAATAAAAAAAATTACCATTTTACTTTGAAAAAAAATTTGCATGTCTTTTAAACTTCTGTTTTTTAGTAAAAATTATCATATTATCTTTATAGTGTTGGTGGAGCCAATGTTAACATATGAAGAGTTAATTCATCTTTTAACAATTCTATTCACATTTCTTTTATATATATATATATATATATATACATATTATATTTACAAGAAATTAAGGATTTAAAGATAAAAATTTAAGAACAAAATTATTTTTTAGAGATAAAATATTTTTGTTGCCAAAAGTGTTATTATTTTATTTTTAGTGACAAAATTAGACATTTAGTGATGAATTACTAACATTTTGAGACCAAAAGTTGTCTAAAAAAAAAAACTTTTTGGGACCCAATTATTTTGTCTCTAAAAGTGCATTTGTTAGCGACATTTTCAAAATTTTATACCCAAAAATTCCCTTTTTGACTTTTCGAGATAACTTTTTAATGACTGTTCTCGCGACAATTGAAATTAGTCCCTAAATGTTTTTTGCAACAAAATTTATACTTTAGGCTATGTTTGTTTACTCATTTTATGTTGTTTGGTTGAGCAAAAAGCAAGTAAAACATTTTTTAAGGAAAATATTTTTTCATCATTTTCCCAAAGGGCAAATTACATATACCCTCCTTGAGGTTTGGATAAATTACAAATACCCCCCTGAGGTTTGAGAAATTACAAATTTCTCCCTGAATGCTATATTTGCATAACAAATTATGGGGTAATTTGTTATGAAATATAAACCTCATAGGGCAAATTGTTATGAAAATACAAACCTCAGGGGGTATCTATAATTTAGTCAAACCTCGAGGGAGGTATATGTAATATACCCTTTCCCAAAATAACTTGCCTCTAAAATTTTCATAAGCCAATTTTTATAAAATTGACTCTTACACATTTTCAACACATTTAACCTTTTCAAATAAATATCTTAACTCATTAAAAAGTTATAAATGACACTTTATTGAATCAAAATTTATCTTTTAGGTAATAAGATATTTTTATTTCAAGTATCAACCAAATGCTAAAAAACAAAAATAAACACAAAAATATTTTTTATATGTAAAATTAATTTACAAAAAATATATTTTTTGTGTAAAATATATTACATCGAAATAAACAGAGCCTTAGAGACAAGAAATGATCGATTTTGCAGCAGGACACAACATTTCATTAGACATAAAAAGTTATTCCAGTGGACTATGTGAACACTGTCATGGAACGCCTAGCAAAAGGCAATGTTAAATATTTTTGTGAATAACAACACATGGCCAAGGTGGCACCGAAGTGCCAACCGATGTGCTACGTGTCCTGGTCATGGCACTGAGGTGATCTCGGCTAGGCCGAGGTTATCTGCGGAGATACTGGAGTCCGGGATGAACGGATAAGGGACAAGAGTCCTAGAATGAGAGAGGACCTTAGTCTGGATAAAGATAAAGCTATTAGGGAGTTTATCTCTATCTATTGGAGAGTCCATGATAAGTATTGAGCCAGAATCCATTGCAGTTAGGCTTTTACGGGGATCAGGTTAGTGCTGGCTATAAAAGTAAGGCACCCTCGTGGGTCTAAGGTATGTTTTTTGTACTCTGGCTAGTGAGTTAAGCACTATTTGCTATCTTTGAGAGATAATTGAGTACTGACTTGATCGTCGGAGTGCCTCCGGGTGGACGAACCACCGCCGGAGTCATATCTTTCTGTGACAGGTCGTTCGGCGTAATCTATTCTACCGGTGTTCTCCAGCTGAGTATCTGTTTGGCAGTGTGGTTAGAAATCAACACCCACAATTTGGCGCCGTCTGTGGGAATTAAAGAAGAATAGATGGTCAACGACGGACAGAAAGAGAAGATTGGGGACGACATCCCTATTAGAAGTGGCAAACACATTGACCCTAATGTAGAGGAAGAGAACTGCAATGAAGAACCCCAGGAGCAGAATCCTGGGGAAAAAGACGTCGACAAAGAAAAAGACATACCAAAGAAGGAAGACCGAGGCAAGTATTACAGCGAAAACGACTTCCAGGTATGGAAAGATAGATGCTTAAGGAGGGACGGCGAGATGAAGGTGATGGCAAACAAATTGGCGGACCTACAATCGGTTGTCAATTTCATGATGCAGAACAACGTCATGCAACCACCATTCCCATTGGAGGACACACCGATTTCAGCGGCCAAAAACAATGCCCAAAAAAGGGGGCAGAAAGCACTCCCCGCAGTTCCCCAGCATGACAGGGCGAGGGAGCATTCTCATCGGCCTTCATGGGAGGTCGGAAGAGGAGAATCGATGAGAGGAGAGTCTCAAAAGACACATCGTGCCAAAGAATCCTATGCCAAGGAACATCAACATGTTCAAGGGAAGGAGTTTTGCTTTGACACAACGAATAGAGGGAGGTCCAAGAGGACTCACAATGACATCGGGAGCAACGCACCCAAAAGGCTGAAGTCTGTCGACAGCCGAGCTCCTAGACGAACTAAGGAGGATTTGAGAGACTACCTACAGAGAAAGCGATAAGATGCCGAGGTAACATCTCCGGTTAAGTCGAGAACACCGTTCTCAGTAGAGTTGGACAAGTTTGAGGCCCCAAAAAGATTCCACATGCAAAGATTCCAGATATACGACAGCAAGTCTGATCTTAACTTCCACGTCGTCTTGTACCTGAACTCAATGGCATTATACACCGGGAACGAGCCGCTACTGTGTAAGGTATTCCCCTCGTCCTTTGGGAAAATCGCATCAGACTGGTTTCACAAGTTACCGAAATGAATTGTGAAGAGTTGGGAAGGCCTGGCCGAGATGTTCGTGGCCAGGTTTGTGACAAACTGTGGACACCCCATTTTTGACCGTCCTCAAGACTTGGACGTCATCGTTTGAACACTCGATGATTATCCATGTTCGTGTTCGTTTTGAGTTCTCAGAGGTTTCGGTCGCGCGCCTTGCCTCGAGACCTCTCGACTTGTTTGTTTTGTGCTCGGTATTAGACCAAACACTTGTGTGTTTGCTTCTAAAGGCAAGGAATGGCTTGTTGGCCATTCCCACACCTCACCGGCCATGGCTTGAGGCCACCGGCCCTGTTTTCTTGCTACCGACCAAAAGTGTTGGCCGGTCGGCAATGTTTTTGGTCGGCCGGCCATTTCTTTGATCAATCGGCCACTTTTTCTGGCCGAGACCTTTTCTTGGGGAGGCTTGGCCCTTTTGCACCCTTGTTTTAACTTCTTGAGGAAGCTTGAACCTTTCGAACCCTTGTTTTAGCTTCTTGAGGAAGCTTAAACCTTTTGAACCTTGTTTTAGCTTCTTAAGGAAGCTTGAACCTTTTGAACCCTTTGTTTTAGCTTCTTGAGGAAGCTTGAACCTTTTGAACCCTTGGTTTTTAGCTTCTTGAGGAAGCTTAAACCTTTTGAACCCTTGTCTAGCTTCTCCAAGAAGCTTGACCCTTTTGCTTTAGCTTCTCCAAGAAGCTTGAACGCTTGTCTAGCTTCTCCAAGAAGTTTGACCCTTTTGCTCTAGCTTCTCCAAGAAGCTTGGCCCTTTTTGCTTTAGCTTCTAAGAGAAGCTTGGCCCCTTTGCTCCAAGCTTCTAAAAGAAGCTTGGACCTTTGTTCCTCTATAAAAGAGGGCCTCTCCTTCCATTTCGAGGGTTGGAAAAATCTAATATATAAGATATATATATCACTCTCCTTCTATACCTTCCTCTCTTTCTACATTTGTGTGGGTTAGAGTGTTCCAAAGTGAGTTTTTGTTCTTGTTTTTGTACTAGAACACCTAGGAGTACACTACTCTTTGGTTACTAAGGTGCTAAGGAGTTGTTTGAGGAGTTTTTGAGCTAGTTTTGATCCAAAGAGGCTGTTGGTTTGGTGTTCTTGGAAGTGGTCTTCAAGGGTAACTCCTTTTCCCTATTTTATTCCCTCTTTTTGTACACACTTTTAGCCTATCTTGCACACTGATTTAAGCTTAGCTATAAACTAAAAAAAGTTTTGTATTTGCATGCTTTTGAGGTTTGTTTAAGGTCATTTTGGTGTTGGGGGTCGTCTACCCCCTCTTAGGCCTTGTTTGGCCTCTTTTTGAGCCTTCTTTGTTGAGCTTCGAGACCACCTTGTATTGGCCTTCTCACCACTAAAATCCAGAGGGATTTCAGTGGTGGGGATGGTGTTTTGAGGTCCTAAGAAGGAAAGGGGTGACCCTCTCCCTTGTTGTCTTGTTTACTAGTATCTTTGGCCTTACAAAGGAGCCCTTATTTGCACACTTTTTGAGCTTGGTTTAGGCCTTTTTCAGTGAGTTTTAGGGCTTGCATGAACTCCTTCCAGAGCTATTTTTGTCATTTAAGGCTTGCCTCTTGCATGTGTAGAACAACCCTCTTTATAGCCTTTCACAGTAGCACCTCATTCTTGCATGTATTGGATACATTTCAGTGGGTATTTGGTCATATTTTGACATGTCATGAATCTTTTTTTGGCTGGTTTGGTGGTCCCTCATATGCTCCATATGCTTGAAGTGTAAACCATGCATACTAGCTTACATTGCATGTTGTTTTGGCCCTTCATTCTAGCACATTTTGGCCATACTCCAAACTGATTTTGTCCTTATTTTGGGCTGCCTTAGCCCTGTTTTTAGGCCTCTTGGTCGATTGGTTCTTGCCATGCATGGTTGTAGTGTAATAGCCTTGCTTAGCTTTGAGTTTTGAAGCCTATTGCATGCCTATACTGAGGTGTTTTCATGTTTTAGGGTCATTGAGCATGTCATTTCAGAGCTTATATATATGCCATTGTATGCCATGTTTCATCCTTGCATTGCTCTTGGAGAGTTGCATTTTGTGCCTTAGGCTTGGAGCCTTTGCATTGTGCATGTTTGCATGAATCTTGGGCCTTGTTCTCATCTCATTTGGCCACTGATTTGAGTGTGGCTAAGGCCCACTCATTTTAGTTTAAGTCCATCTTGCATTGTGTATGTCATGTTACAATGTGTTGTGCATGTTATGTCGTTAGCATTGTGTATGCCATGTCACTCCTTGCATTGTGTATGCTAGGTGGTTAGTTGCATTGAGCATGCCATAGTTCATATAGCATTGTGGGTGCCATATAGTCTATAGCATTGTGTATGCTAGGTTGCGTGTTTGCATATTTAGGTTGTATGCCTATTGCATATTGCTTGCTAGCATACTCATTTTGCATTAGTTTGCTTGCATGCTTAGGTTGCACAGCATTGAGCATGCATCCCTTGCCTCTTGACCAATCATGATAGAGGTTGGGGCTTTGATGTCTTTTGTGTGCATTTCATTTGATATTGAAGTTGCACACTTGGCTTCTTGGGCCATCATGCATGGAAATGCGTGATTGGTGGCCCGAGGGTCGAGAACCATACTTCCTTGAATTCATGACATGATAGGGAGGGTGGTTGTGCACACATTTGCTTTGAAAATGCATTGCCATGCTCTGTCTGTCCTCTGCTGCTGTCAAACAGGGTCCTGCAAGAACAGATGGCCGGTCGGCCATCTTTAGTGCCGGCCGGCTACCAAAATCCAGCCGATGGCTTTACTTTTGGTCGATGACCATGTTTCCATGGCCGGTGGCTTTTTATCTTGGCCGGTGGCATCCCATTCTGATCAAGAGGTGGTTTAGAAGCAACCTTGGGATTTGTGCAAGTCTCAGAGGCGCATAACAGTGTAAACAGAGGCAACAGTGGCATGGCATTGGGTTTTCGAGCGAAGCCAATCCGAGCATGCATTCATCCCTCTTCCCAAGGCTGTTTTACTGCTTTAGTAGCTTAATTAATTTGTTAATTAGTTAAGGGTTTTGTAATATTTAATTAGCTAGGGTAGTTAATTATTTATTCGGTTTGTATTATTATTCGGACCCTCCGAGCGAGGGCAATTGTGTAATAAGTGTGTGTGCATGTGATGTATGTCTTCCAACACCACGTCTTTCTCCCTTTTATTTACCAGCTTATGATGGTTAGATTAGGGCATGTTTCAATTAGCATACTTATGCTCACATGTTTGCATCCATACATTTGTCTTGCATGCACCGGGCTCGACGCATCATACTAACTGCATTGTATTTCAATTTCAAGTTGAATACGTGTTAGCTGTAGCATCATCATATGCCATCTTAGAATAGCCGAGCCTATCTTAATTGCATTCTTGTATGTGTTGCATTAGGCATTTCAACATAGTTAGGATCATGCATTTGATTACTAACTAGCTTCTATTTTGGCTCGGAGTACTAGGTAAGCTTTTATGCTTTAGCATCCTTGCATGCGTGTGAGTGACTGCCATGATAGCATGCTTGCCATGAGGCTATGTGCTTATATGATATACCTGCCTGAATGCCTGTGGGTGAAGGTTGGATTATCTGAATTGGAATAATGCATTGACTATGAGTTTTAAGCCCACTTGAGAGTGGCAAAATCATGTTTTTCTAAGCCCACCTGAGGGTGGCAAATCCACATTTTAGCCTACTTACGAGTAGCAAACCGCTTTCAAAAACAAACATGAAATGTTTCGTTCCAACTCAGGCGATCCAGTCTATATTTGTATGCTGTGCGCATCACATAGTAATTCTAGGCTAATAAACCGGAACAAGAGCACATATGTCTTCAAAACTTGATATCATGGTTGGTAGAGGCCGATCATTGATCGGGCGAGCGGGGGTGCTCACGAAGTGACCTTCCCCAATCGTACCCAAGTTCCCGAGCCGAGGCAACTTTGGTGATTACGGACACGTGGCCTTAGGCAACGAGTTAGGGTTTCCTAAATTTTCCCAAAATAAAATATTTAGGTGGCGACTCTATATCTGGCAAAGCAGTCCATGTTTGACACTTCTTTCAAAAAAATCTGTTTTCCAAAAACGATTTGCTGGATTTGGACTCTTTGATGATTCATCGGTCTTGCATTGCACTCTGCGAGATTAGATACAGGACCGTGACATTGAGTCCTGAACTGTAGTGAGCCCAAATGAACAAAATGAGATTTCCCTCCCGGGACGTTCGGGGACGTCTACAGTTTCTGGCGACTCCACTGGAGATTTAGAGAACTTGACTCGAACTCATGATATCTTGTTTTGACTACACTTATGTGTTTCTTTGCATTGCATTTGCATTGGTGTGCCTAAGTCACAGTGGTTGCTATCTGCTATTCTTGAACGGTTTGCCGGAGGCTCGTTTTGAGAAGCGTGCCATAAGGCTGACCGGTTACGGGCTCTGCCACGATGGGAACACAAACCCCGGTTGTTACCGGGGCACCCTTTTTGACCATTCGACCTAGTGCATATTCGGAATCCATAGTGACCATTCCAAACTAGGACAGGTTGCTTACCCGATTGTAGGTTGTATGAAACCACTGCATGCGTAGTGAAACCCTAGCTCCAGACAAAATAGGACAGGGAAACCCTATCCTAACATAGGGGTGTTTTTGGCTCTCACTTGCTTGCTATGTGCTTTTAGAGTGCGTCTCTACAGGAATGCATGTATCAGTTTGCAAGTCTGGGCATCAGGCCTGCAGGCATCAGCATTAGTGTTTTGGGAATCAGTTTACCCGAGGGTATCAGATTTGTGGCAGAATTCTATAGGGGGGCACAGTCATTCAGCTTTGCTCATTTTGGTTTTGGTGAAATCAGGCTGAGGTGCTGTCTGTTTTCTCTTTTGCTAGGTAGTCTGGGAACCATAGCTTCAGAAGACTCCGATATCCCCCAGGTTCATTGGACTTGTGTTGATAGACTTTGTCAGGTCAGAGATTCAGTTCAAGGGCAAATCAGTGTTCCTTCGCCAGAGGCAGGGTAAAAAGGCCAGTCAGGCACAGATCATCAGTTCAACAGTCTTCGGATCAGTAATCATTATCCATCTCACCTGTGTGCAGTTGGGTTGAGATATCTGCTTTTACCACAGAGACAGATATACCGATAGATCAGTTAGATCAGGGCAGTATGGCAGGAATCGAAGAAATGATGCGTCAGCTCCAGGAGAGCATGAAAACCATGCAGGAGGATGCTGCTCGTCAAGTAGAATTTGCCAAACAGCAGGCCATCGTCATGGCCCAACAGGCAGAGCTAATTACCCGGCTATAGCAGCAAGTCGAAGCATCAGCTTCACACCAAGCTCCTCCTCCACCAAGAGTTCCAATACTCGGGGAGACGGCAAATGTCCAGAATGTCCAGGAGGAAACAAACATCCCACAACAGGGTCGGCTCTGCCCCCGATTCTACCTCAACTATCCAAGGCACCTACGCTGTCAATCAACCGGACTCTCCTTTTGAGTTCGAAGTGGACCATACAGCGTTGAAGTTGAGCAAACTTGAAAAGCTGTTCAAGAAATCTCAGGGTGTGAAGTCCATCCCAAACATCGAGGATGGGTATATCGACGCAGCCGTGACGCTGCGAACAGATTTAAGATGCCGCATATTGACCGATTTGATGGATCTGAGGATCCCATGGTGCACCTGCTGCTGTTTTCAGACATACTAAGGCCGATGGGCCTCACCAGACTACATAAGCTTTCTTTATTCGGCTGGACCTTGTCAGGTGTAGCGGCCATCTGGTATGCAAAATTGGAAGATGATGTCAAGAGGAATTGGGATGAGATGGCTGAGGCCTTCGTCGTTCAATACTCCTATAATACACAAATCGAGATTACAACCCGTGATCTTGAGACGACTAGGCAGGAGCCTAAGGAGAGCTTTTCTGACTTTGTGACTCGGTGGAGGGCCAAGGCCTCAATGATGACCATTAGGCCAACTGACAAAGATCAGATTCGGATGGTTGTGCGCAACCTCCAACCCAAGCTCATGCAGAAGATGATCGTTCTCCCCTTCCCCACCTTTTCAGATTTGCATGAGATGGGAGTACAGATCGAGGATGCTTTGAAACAGGGCCTGATTGACAATGACAGAAAGTAGCCCAGGAGGGCGTTTTCCTGCAGTTCGAATGCGACCACCAGTGGTGATGCAGCTGCAAGGTCTTCTGAAGTTGGAATGGTCACCACCAAAACAGCCACCCCCTTTGTTGGTACATCCAATCCAAACCCCCGAACCTCAGACTATCTACCCCGGGGCAAGAGGATTTTCACCCCGCTTTATATGCCTTTGTCTAAAGCCCTGGGGGTCCTACTCAGGAAAGGACATCTGGAATCGTTAGAACCACGACCTCTACCCGATCCTCTCCCTCCAAAGCATGACCCGACTAAGTACTGTTCTTTTCATCAACAAACCGGTCATGACACTGACAGTTGCGTCCGTCTCCGCCACGAGATACAAAATTTGATTGACAACAGGGTCATCCCCGCACCAGGTCCTGCAAAGTCTAGCGACACTTGATCAGTGAACTTGTGGAGGATAATGTGATGTGATCGAGGGATGAACCACCTGCGGGCGGCACTCAGTTTACTCCAGATATGGCGTATGGCACGCACTATTTTGAGCATTTGTGAATGCTGGTTTTTGTACTTTCTGACTTGGGTATTGAGTCTGTCTTGTTGTCTTGTATTGAGTCAGTCTTTTTGTATAGAGTCAGTCTTTTCATACTGAGTCAGTTGGGTCTGTCTTGTTGTATCGAGTCAGTCCTGTTTTGTTAGAGTCGGGTGATCCCGGGGGCGTTACCTCGGATATCACTATTTTGTTTTGTGTTTGTCTTTTCGCTTTCTTTTGAGTCTGTTTCTGCCAGGGAGCCAGTTACACCAGTAGATCTAATTGAAACAGCTGTGGTTTTCATGCTTTTGTGCTTGTTTCTGCTTTGAGCCTGTTGTGCCAGCAAACTTGAATTAAACGGCAACGCATTTCACCTGTTCTTTTGTGCCTATAAGTCATTGTATTGACCTAAGTTTTTCAAAACTCTTTTTGAACACTGCGGTGAAAACAAAGAGGAAGGAATTCCTCTGGTTTTGCAAAATTTGATCAATTGAGAGAAAGAGAGGCATGCTAAGCCCTTAATGAATGAGATCATGCTTGTTAGTGTGAGTACTGGGAAGGATCCTGGCTTGATCCAGATTGGTTCCGCACTGTCTTCAGCGCGAGCGATTTGTCACTTTCTTAAAAGATTTCAAAAAATGTTTTTGCGCAGTCCTGCGAAGACCTTTGTGGAATCGCTCTTGAGATTGTGCAGCCTAGGATCGCTCTCAGCCTCGAGACTCGACCCCTCACTTTCAAACCTTGAACTGGGATTAAGAATGTTCAACGGTCAACCACAACGTAAGGCCTGTGTGGCCAGATCAGAAGCAGCCTTTGAACTAGGGGCAAGAAAGTCAGACCAAGAAGGTCGGACGTCGTCAAAAGAAGCTTGCAAAGCTAGATCAGAAGCACCCCTCGAACTAGGGGCAAAAGATGCCAGATTGTGCTAGAAGAGCCGAAGATGGATCATTCCACAAATCAATGAAGATCGGCAAGAATGTAAAATCCCAGAAGGGAAGAAAGAAGAAAATATTGCTGAAGGACAACCAAGTTCCTATCCACAACACTAGGGGCAAATTCAGCCCCCCATTGGATGGACTCCTGCATCGTCAGCAAACAGCAGCCGTTCTCTTAGATTCAGATGACTTCGAGATCTCAAACCATTCAACATGGACAAAGCTAAACTTTTACCCTTGAGAGGCTCGCTGGGCCGAAAACCCGGAAGGGCGACCCTGGCAAAAGTTAGAGCAAGAAAAAGAAAAAAAGAAAAATGCAAAGAATGAAAAAAAGAAAAGAAAAATGAAGAAAATGAAAAAAAGATGAAAAAGAAAAAAGAAGAAAAGAAATGAAAAGAATTGAAAAGAAAAGAAGAACAAAGCTCGCAAGGTTGAAAACCCAGAAAGGCGGCCTTGGCAAAAGTTAGAGCGCAAAAGGAGAGGTTAATACCCGAGTGTACCTTTTCCGAACTACGTAAGGCTTGATTCCCATCTTTGGGATACGTAGGCAACTTCATTCTGAAGTCCAGCCGTAAAACACTTCAAATTCGATTGTGTCCATGTATTGGTTTTGATCATCTTTGCCTTCTCTGTATCCGAGAGTTCGGTTGTGATCGTCACTCTGAGGACTGATTACAATGCGCTGCGGTGCTAACCAAACAAGAGGCAACTTTCCATTGCCATACAGTGTGTCGTGGTGCTATTCAAACAAAGGGCAACTTTCCGTTGCCATGCGGTATCCTTCAGACAAAGGGGCAGTTTTCCATTGTTTTGGATCTGAGGTTGTGTATCTCAAGAGTAGGTTCCGTGCTCGTCAAGCAATGGCCATTTGCAAAAATAGTTTCTGAGAATTTTTAATGAGATTGACTAATATTCTCTCGAAAATTATTCCATCTTTTCCAAAATTGGACCATTTCTTGGACCCAAAAAAGGAAAATTTTCAGTGCTCATAATCTAACTTGCATGATTTCAAATCAAAAAGTCGAACAAGTATGTTAATCTAACTCTCATACTGGTCAAAATTGTTTTAGTAGAAAGCCAAAACAAAAAATGGTCAAAATGATGAACTAGGGGCACAGTTGAGTCAGGTTTTCTTTCTTTTCCCGATTGTCAACATACTTGCCAGAAGGGCACTCTACCTACCAGAAAAGGGCACCACTGAAGGTAACAACAAAGGGCTGAAAGCTCTCAACATCCTCCAAGCAACGAGGTATCAAGCCAAGTGCGAAGCATGAACTGGAATGGATCAAGATATTCCACTCCCTCGTCTGGACACATTTGATCATGTCCAAACTCCCCAGCAGAACATCGTCAACCGATGTCAGCTGCAGATTTGCTACACATCTAGTTGTAACGCAACCCCTCTGCGGGAAAGTTCAATGATGTGGGCAGAAGAAAAAGAATCTAGCAAATGCTAGAGGCAAGAGCCCGCAACTTACTGTTTATCCATCAACCACCCAGGGGAGGGATGAAAAATGATAGATTAAAGAATAGAGAGATGTGCGCTGAGAGGAAAAGCGAGGAAAGGGTTTTGAGAGAAAAACTGAGCTTGAGGGCCGAGTGATGTGAGAATCACAAATGAGAAAGGGTGGGGAACAATACCCGAAGAAACTGGCTCCTCGTGCACTGAGAGGTCTCTTGCCATTGGAACACGTCTGTGTGTCGTGTTAGTCTTTTTTTTGGTTTGTCTCGATTCTTGTTTTGAGTCGTTTCAGGTGTCTATAGACGTGTTTAGGTTGTCTTACCTTGTTTTTCTCTTTGTTGTTGAGTCGTGGTGTGCTGTGTTCAGACGTAGGCTCAATACCCCGGTCAATAACTCATCTCTCAATTTCAAAAATAAAATCATTTTGCGCTCCGAGTGCCGTGCCGTTCTCCACATCTGTGCAAAACAAGATTCGTTCTTTCATAAAAACCGCAGGGTTCAACCCAGGTCATGTGAGAACAGTAAGAGAAGGACCTATCTGAAGCTATGTGGGTTCCAGACTGCAAAGCAAAAGAAAATAGGGAAAATGTGGAGCATCTTAGTGTGTTTTAACTCCAGCAAATTCCGAGACTGCATTCCAGGTGCACTTTCTCAGGCCTCGCCGTTTCTCTAGAGTATGAGTGTATCTCGACCCCAAGTGTAAGCTTGCTTCAAGTCAGAATGGCAGTTCAGGCAGCACCTGAGGGTTTCACATGCAGATGTTACCTCTCACCAATATGAACAGGGTATACCCTTTTGAGCTGAGCGTGTTGCCAAGTCCTCCAAGAGGTAAATCGGAGGTTGCGTTTGAATTGGTCTCGTTAAGGCATGTATTTCCTTATTCAGTAGTTTACTTCAAACATGCTGTTGATGTTGCACGTTTACTTGCATTGTTATGCATCGTTTCACCCGCATTGTTATGCACTTTTCAGTTGCATTGTTATGCATACTCTAGTTGCACTGTTATGCATACTCTACCTGCATTGTTATGCACGTTCCAGTTGCATTGTTATGCACCTTTTCACTTGCATTGTTATACACCTTTTCTATCTTGCGCTGTCACGCACTATACCCGCATTGTCATGCACACCTCTTCACTTGCGTTGTCACGCACTTTCCACTTGCATTGTTTTGCACGCTCCTTTTCTGAAACACCGGGATACGTCCCTATGTTTCTCCTTCTTTCTGAAACACTGAGATACGTCCCTATGTTTCTCCTTCTTTTTCCGAAACACCGGGATACGTCCCTATGTTTCTCCTTCTTTTTCTGAAACACCGAGATACGTCCCTATGTTTCTCCTTCTTTTTCCAAAGCACCGAGATACGTCCCTATGTTTCTTCTTCTTTTTCTGAAACACCGGGATACGTCCCTATGTTTCTCCTTCTTTTTCCGAAACACCGAGATACGTCCCTATGTTTCTTCTCCGTTTTCGAAACACCGGGATATGTCCCTACGTTTCTTCTCCGTTTCCGAAACACCGGGATACGTCCCTATGTTTCTTCTCCTTTTCCAAAACACCGGGATACGTCCCTATGTTTCTCCTCCATTCCGAAACACCGGGATACGTCCCTATGTTTCTCCCCCTTTGGTTAAGAGCATTTGGAATACGTTCCAATGCTCACATCATTCCGAAACACCGGGATACGTCCCTATGTTTCTCCCCCTTTGGTTAAGAGCATTTGGAATACGTTCCAATGCTTATACCATTCCGAAACACCGGGATACGTCCCTATGTTTCTCCCCCTTTGGTTTAGAGCATTTGGAATACGTTCCAATGCTTATATCTTTCCGAAACACTGGGATACGTCCCTATGTTTCTCCCGTTTTTGGTTAAGAGCATTCGGAATACGTTCCAATGCTTATACTTTTCCGAAACACCAGGATATGTCCCCATGTTTCTCCCTCTTTGGATCAGAGCATTCGGAATACGTTCCAATGCTTATGCCATTCTGAACACCAGGATATGTCCCTGTTCTTCTCCTTCTTTGGTTAAAGAGCATTTGGTATACGTTCCAATGTTTGTACCATCCCCTTTCCTCTCTCGCGTGTGCTACGCTGAGAGGTTCTCCCTTTCCTTACACATTTTCAACGTGTTTGGAATTTGTCTCAGGTTGCATTGTTTTGCATCCATTCCGCATTGTCATGCATCCCCTCACTTGCGTTGTCACGCACTTTTAATTACATTGTTATGCACACTTCTAACAATATTGTACCTGTTAAGTTTTCTTTCTCTTTCAGGCACGATATTGTATGTACGGTTCATTTGAAGCTGGCATGACCAGACGAGCCGGACAGGTATTATATTCTCCGCGTGAAACGTAGCGAGAATTGAATGATTCTCTTACATCCTTTCTACATTGTAATGTAGTTTGATTGATGCTAGCTTAAAACTGTTACATGTTATGCTTCGTTACAGCTTTCTTTGCATGATCATAAGTTATGCTCGGCTTTGTGCATTGTCTTGCATTTTGCCCCTGCCTTCGGGCGCATATCTTTGTCTGTAGCTTATATGCTTTGTCTAAGTCTTCGGTCTTGTAAAAAATGGGTCGTCTCTAGGCTTTGACATTCACTCCCGTCATTGTTATGACTTTCGAGTTCTGTCAAAGAGGGGCAACTGTAGACATCCCATTTTTTACTGTCCTCAAGACTTGGACGTCATCATTTGAACACTCGATGATTATTCATGTTTGTGTTCGTCTTGAGTTCTCAGAGGTTTCGGCCGCGTGCCTTGCCTCGAGACCTCTCGACTTGTTTGTTTTGTGCTCGGTTGTAGACCAAACACTTGTGTGTTTGCTTCTAAGGGCAGGGAATGGCTTGTTGGCCATCCCCACACCTCACCGGCCATGGCTTGAGGCCACCGGCCCTATTTTCTTGCTACCGGCCAAAAGTGTTGGCCGGTCGACAATGTTTTTGGTCGGCCGACCATTTCTTTGATCAATCGGCCACTTTTCCTGGCCGAGACCTTTTCTTGGGGAGGCTTAGCCCTTTTGCACCCTTGTTTTAGCTTCTTGAGGAAGCTTGAACCTTCTTGAAGAAACTTAAACCTTTTGAACCCTTTGTTTTAGCTTCTTGAGGAAGCTTGAACCTTTTGAACCCTTTATTTTAGCTCTTGAGGAAGCTTGAACCTTTTGAACCCTTGGTTTTTAGCTTCTTAAGGAAGCTTGAACCCTTGTCTAGCTTCTCCAAGAAGCTTGACCCTTTTGCTTTAGCTTCTCCAAGAAACTTGAACCCTTGTCTAGCTTCTCCAAGAAGCTTGACCCTTTTGCTTTAGCTTCTCCAAGAAGCTTGGCCCTTTTTGCTTTAGCTTCTAAGAGAAGCTTCGCCCCTTTGCTCCAAGTTTCTAAGAGAAGCTTGGACCTTTGTTCCTCTATAAAAGAGGGCCTCTCTTTCCATTTCAAGGGTTGGAAAAATCTGATATACAAGATATATATATCACTCTTTCTCTATATCTCCCTCTCTCTCTACATTTGTGTGGGTTAGAGTGTTCCAAAGTGAGTTTTTGTTCTTGTTTTTGCACTAGAACACCTAAGAGTACACTACTCTTTGGTTACTAAGGTGCTAAGGAGTTGTTTGAGGGGTTTTTGAGCTGGTTTTTATCCAAAGAGGTTGCTGGTTTGGTGTTCTTGGAAGTGGTCTTCAAGGGTAACTCATTTTCCCTCTTTTATTCCCTGTTTTTGTACACACTTTTAGCCTATCTTGAACACTGATTTAAGCTTAGCTATAAACTGAAATTTTTTTTGTATTTGCATTCTTTTGAAGTTTGTTTAAGGTCATTTTGGTGTTGGGGGTCGTCCACCCTCTCTTAGGCCTTGTTTGGCCTCTTTTTGAGCCTTCTTTGTTGAGCTTCGGGACCACCTTGTATTGGCCTTCTCACCACTGAAATCTAGAGGGATTTCAGTGGTGGGGATGGTGTTTTGAGGTCCTAAGAAGGAGAGGGGTGACCCTCTCCCTTGTTGTCTTGTTTACTAGTATCTTTGGCCTTACAAAGGAGCCCTTATTTGCACACTTCTTGAGCTTGGTTCAGGCCTTTTTCAGTGAGTTTTAGGGCCTGCATGAACTCCTTCTAGAGCTGTTTTTGTCATTTAAGGCTTGCCTCTTGCATGTGTAGAACAACCCTCTTTATAGCCTTTCAAAGTAGCAGCTCATTCTTGCATGTATTGGATACATTTCAGTGGGTATTTGGTCATATTTTGACATGTCATGAATCTTTTTTTGGCTGGTTTGGTGATCCCTCATATGCTCCATATGCTTGTAGTGTAAACCATGCATACTAGCTTACATTGCATGTTGTTTTGGCCCTTCATTCTAGCACATTTTGGCCATACTCCAAACTGATTTTGTCCTTATTTTGGGCTGCCTTAGCCCTGTTTTTAGGCCTCTTGGTCGATTGGTGCTTGCCATGCATGGTTGTAGTATAATAGCCTTGCTTAGCTTTGAGTTTTGAAGCCTATTGCATGCTTATACTGAGGTGTTTTCATGTTTTGGGGTCATTGAGCATGTCATTTCAGAGCTTATATGTATGCCATTATATGCCATGTTTCATCCTTGCATTGCTTTTGGAGAGTTGCATTTTGTGCCTTAGGCTTGGAGCCTTTGCATTGTGCATGTTTGCATGAATCTTGGGCCTTGTTCTCATCTCATTTGGCCACTGATTTGAGTGTGGCTAAGGCCCACTCATTTTAGTTTAAGTCCATCTTGCATTGTATATGCCATGTTACAATGTGTTGTGCATGTTATGTCGTTAGCATTGTGTATGCCATGTTACTCCTTGCATTGTGTATGCTAGGTGGTTAGTTGCATTGAGCATGCCATAGTTCATATAGCATTGTGGGTGCCATATAGTCTATAGCATTGTGTATGCTAGATTGCGTGTTTGCATATTTAGGTTGTATGCCTATTGCATATTGCTTGCTAGCATACTCATTTTGCATTAGTTTGCTTGCATGCTTAGGTTGCACAGCATTAAGCATGCATCCCTTGCCTCTTGACCAATCATGATAGAGGTTGGGGCTTTGATGTGTTTTGTGTGCATTTCATTTGATATTGAAGTTGCACACTTGGCTTCTTGGGCCATCATGCATGAAAATGCGTGATTGGTGGCCCGAGGGTCGAGAACCATACTCCCTTGAATTCATGACATGATAGGGAGGGTGGTTGTGCACACATTTGCTTTGAAAATGCATTGCCATGCTCTGTCTGTCCTCTGCTGCTGTCAAACAGGGTCCTGCAGGAACAGATGGCCGGTCGGCCATCTTTAGTGCCGGCCGGCTACCAAAATCCAGCCGATGGCTCTACTTTTGGTCGATGACCATGTTTCCATGGCCGGTGGCTTTTTATCTTGGCCGGTGGCGTCCCATTCTGATCAAGGGGTGGTTTAGAAGCAACCTTGGGATTTGTGCAAGTCTCCGAGGTGCATAACAGTGTAAACAGAGGCAACAGTGGCATGGCATTGGGTTTTCGAGCGAAGCCAATCCGAGCATGCATTCATCCCTCTTCCTGAGGCTGTTTTACTGCTTTAGTAGCTTAATTAATTTGTTAATTAGTTAAGGGTTTTGTAATATTTAATTAGCTAGGGTAGTTAATTATTTATTCGGTTTGTATTATTATTCGGACCCTCCGAGCGAGGGCAATTGTGTAATAAGTGTGTGTGCGTGTGATGTATGTCTTCCAACCCCACGTCTTTCTCCCTTTTATTTACCAGCTTATGATGGTTAGATTAGTGTCAAGACCCAAACTTGCCCCTAGAAGTTCGGGCTTGACCCATTCAGACACGGGCACATAACTTGATATATATCACATAAGGGGGCCTTGTCGGAAGCATTAATAGGAAAATAATGACATAAAACAAATTCCATCGAGCTACTTCTACATGCCAGGATCTTATATCACACATGCGTCATATATATATATCATAGAAGATAGATAAAGTTCTAAAATATACACCGGATTATTGGTTATACTCATACAAATACACACAGATATACAGTCCCAGCTCTATAGGTGAGCGTATACAAAAATCATGAAATTCTATACATCAACCTCAATTGGGTAACCATAAATAAGCCAACATTTAACAAGCTCCACAAAAATAAATGGCTTCAGGTAATGCTTGGACCCATGAAAGTTGACAAAAGGGAATAGGTGTCGTGGCTAGGACTGACCACTCGGTTGGTTACCTACAGAAACAGACATAACACAGAGTGAGTCAAGCTCAGTGAATAGTAATCCATAAATAGGACAGTGCTTGACTTGAAATATAATACAATAGAGCATAAACGATGCATATATAGGTAGTCTGAATCTGTATTAACTTCGAGACGGCCTTAGCCCATTTTTGAAACATCGTGGTTCGCAACATGATTTCTTGAAACATGACGGCTGTGAGCCCTTATATGTGGTGGCACAAGGCCCTTAAACATGGTGGCATTATGCCCTTGAACATGGTGGCACGAGGCCTTTGAATCATGTGGCACTAAGCCCTTGAATCATGTGGCACTAGGCCCTTGAATATACGTGTATGAACTCAAGAGATGTCTCACACGGACTCTAGAGGTGGCTCACATTGTAGCACTTAGTTCCGTGTAGCACTTTGTTTCATATTACAACAGCAGAGTAACTTGGTTTCAGAGTCTTCTTGAATAAACGTTTCTCACATTTCTTTCTTACGTATTTATATACTTGGAACATAGCATAGTTATATATCATACATAAACATAACACTTATGTCAAGCATTAGCTACTTTTGAAGTATATAACGGTACTACTACTCACAGTGTTGGGATGACGTGCTTGTTCCGCCCGTAGTGTGCCCTGCACACATTCAAAACTCACACTTTAGTTTATTTTTCATATCAAATTACATTCCGTTTTGCTTCATTTCGAATGAATTAATACATATAAAAAAGACATCAAATACATATTCCGGCAATATTAGAGGGTTTTACACGCAAAACGGAGCGATCCGGATTTTTCAGCATGGGCCGCACGTGCGGCTGTGAGCCCCGCACGTGCGACAAAATGCTCCCGCACGTGCTTTTTAGGCAGAATGAAAACCCAAAAATTGCTCTTCTCCCGCACGTGCGGCCACAACCCCCGCACGTGCGGCGATTGGCTCCCGCACGTGCGGCCATGACTCCTGCACGTGCGGCGATTCTGCACTACCAGTCCGAAATTTGCTTCAAAATTTGGTTCTTTTGGGAGTGTTTAAAAGGCCCTAAATTGAAACTTTTAAATGCTAAATCATGATTCAAAAACATGTAAATTAAAAGTACAACCATAATTTAATCTAATTTGAATTGAATTAAGCCCTTAATCATCACTCAATTGATTAGAACGAAAGTTGAAGTTCAACAATATAGATCCATCCTTGAGGCTCCTAACTTCACACACTTACCATAGATGTACCAAAAACATAGCATAAACATGAATATCAATGTGATAAGCAAGGAAACAAGATGGTACTCTCATAAATAACTTGATTTGAGTCCAAAATTCATAAATAATGAGATTATTCTACCAAGTCTTTACCACACACACATCCACAACTTCATGCAACATCAAGGGCTTCCTATTTCAAATTGAGGAAGAGGATTAGGTTAGGGAAATTCAACTTACCTTGGCTTCAATTCTCTCTAAATTCTCCCTTGTTTCTAACCTCTCTTCTCCCTTCTCTTTCCAGGAAAATTGAACTAAGTCTAAGGCTTAAGGCTCAAGAATAGACTCATATATATCTATTAGAGCTAATAAGACAAAAATCAATCGTTTAATCATCCCAAATTGAAATTTCACAACATTGCTTAATATTACCTAAAAATCATGCTGATCACATATACGAAATCAATTTCAGATAATTAAGTTCCTAAGGCTTCCAATTTCTACCTCTAACTTAGAGATGTAACAGATACTCTCTTTGTCCAACAGATAAACATCTCTAAACATCAAATTCCTTTACATAACCACAATTTTTCAAAGAATTTCACAGTAAACATTCAAACACACAAGACAAGATCTGAAAATATATTAGAAAATATGCACGAGGGTCAGGTTATTACAATTAGGGCATGTTTCAATTAGCATACTTATGCTCACATGTTTGCATCCATACATTTGTCTTGCATGCACCGGGCTCGACGCATCATACTAACTGCATTGTATTTCAATTTCAAGTTGAATACGTGTTAGCTGTAGCATCATCATATGCCATCTTAGAATAGCCGAGCCTATCTTAATTGCATTCTTGTATGTGTTGCATTAGGCATTTCAGCATAGTTAGGATCATGCATTTGATTATTAACTAGCTTCTGGTTTGGCTCGGAGTACTAGGTAAGCTTTTATGCTTTAGCATCCTTGCATGCGTGTGAGTGACTGCCATGATAGCATGCTTGCCATGAGGCTATGTGCTTATATGATATACCTGCCTGAATGCCTGTGGGTGAAGGTTGGATTATCTGAATTGGAATAATGCATTGACTATGAGTTTTAAGCCCACTTGAGAGTGGCAAAATCATGTTTTTCTAAGCCCACCTGAGGGTGGCAAATCCACATTTTAGCCTACTTACGAGTAGCAAACCGCTTTCAAAAACAAACATGAAATGTTTCGTTCCAACTCAGGCGATCCGGTCTATATTTGTATGTTGTGCGCATCACATAGTAATTCTAGGCTAATAAACCGGAACAAGAGCACATATGTCTTCAAAACTCGATATCATGGTTAGTAGAGGCCGATCTTTGATCGGGCGAGCGGGGGTGCTCACGAAGTGACCTTCCCCAATCGTACCCAAGTTCCCGAGCCGAGGCAACTTTGGTGATGACGGACACGTGGCGTTAGGCAACGAGTCAGGATTTCCTAAATTTCCCCAAAATAAAATATTTAGGTGGCGACTCTGTATTTGGCAAAGCAGTCCATGTTTGACACTTCTTTCAAAAAAATCTATTTTCCAAAAACGATTTGCCGGATTTGGACTCTTTGATGATTCATCGGTCTTGCATTGCACTCTGCGAGATTAGATACAGGACCGTGACATTGAGTCCTGAACTGTAGTGAGCCCAAATGAACAGAACGGGATTTCCCTCCCGGGACGTTCGGGGACGTCTACACAAACAAACTGCAGCCATTGAGGGTAGACTCCCTGATGACTCTGAGAATTGGCGAGGATGAAAGCCTCAGGGCTTATGCTAAAAGGTATTATGAAGTGTTTAACCGAATACCAGGGTGCAATCAAGAATTGGCGATCGTTTCTTCTAAGAACGGCCTGAACGATAACTACCTGCTTCGAAAGTCACTGGCAAAGACGCTGCCCAAAAGTATGGAGGAACTCATGGCCAGGATCGAGAAGTATGCAAGAGCCGAAGAAGACATGCCAGGGACAAAGGCATCAAAGCAAGAGAAGAGAAACGGCTTGCCGAAGCGGAGCGAGGAAATACTGGATATAACAGGCAAGAGACAGGACTAAGGGCTGCACAGGCAGTCACCACAGTGTTCCGGATCCCGGTCTACAAAGTCTTGGAGAGAATCAGGAACCAGCCTTACTATAGAGCGCCAGAGAAGATCCTTGGCGAATTTATGAGAAGGAGCCTGGGGAAGCATTGTGCCTACCACAATGAGGATGGACACCTGACTCAGGGGTGCAAAGCCCTAAAAACACACTTAGAAGACCTGGTCAGACAAGGCCACTTGAGGGACTTGGTGGATGAGGCCAGAACAAGGGAAGAACAGGCAAGGTTACCCCAGGCACCGGCAACACCACCCCTACCAGCACCGCAACCATAAGTAGAAGGACCTCGAGCGATCAATGTGATTCACTCGAGGGTCAATGAGAACGAGATACAAGGGAAGACTCAGAGGGTAAGACACTTATAGCACGTGTGTCAGGTCTAGTAAAAAAGGCCTAGGGCAGGTGAGTGCAAGGGACCAATGGTATCTTTTACTGAGGCCGACCTAGACATGGTGCAGCATCAATACAATGATGCTCTGGTGATATCCTTAAAGATTGGAGAGTGCCAGGTAAGGCCCATTCTAGTTGACCAAGCCAGCTCTTATGACATCATGTATGTTAAATGTCACAAAAAGGTCGGCCTTCACCAAGACGATCTGGAACAGTCCAATGGTCGGGTTCAACGGGACGCCGATATGGCCCTTGGGGGCGATTAATTTAGAGGTACAGGCAGGTACTAGGAAAGTGAGCACAGAGTTGACAATCATTGACACCCCCTCACCTTACAACGTTATCTTGGGAAGACCGTGGTTGCACGCAATGAGGGCTGTTCCCTCAACATTGCACCAACTATTGCGGTTCCTGACGGAGTAGGGAATTGAAGAGATCAGAGGAGACCAGGTACAGGCAAAGAATTGCTTCATGGCAACAATGAAATCCACCTGCACCATACGGGAAGCAGACACAACTGAGATTGAGGACGAGGACATGGAGGTCCTGGACGATGTTGGCAAAGAACCAGTTGAGAAAAGTGAAGAAGCACTGAGGAAAGTTCTGGTCTGACAAGATGATAAGGAGCGCTTATTCCTTCTCGGTTCAGGTTTAGCCAAAGAGGAAGAAAGGGATTTAGAAGCATTCTTGCGAGCAAACATAGAGGTGTTTGCCTGGACGCCATACGAGATGCATGGCATTAACCCCAAGGTCACTTGTCATAGACTGAATGTAGACAGGTCAGCTAAACCTGTAATCTAACGAGCTAGAAGGCTGACCTTGATGCATGTTGAGGTAGTAGAAGAGGAAGTGGATAAACTGTTGGAGGCCAGAGCCATTCGAGAGGTAAACTACCCAACATGGTTATCAAACACAGTTGTTGTGAAGAAGAAAAATGGGAAATGGAGGGTCTGCGTGGACTTCACTAGCCTGAATAAGGCCTGTCCCAAAGACAGTTTCCCGTTCCCCAAAATCGATCAATTGGTAGATACCACTTAAGGGCATGGAAGGATAAGCTTTATGGATGCTTACAGGGGGTATCACCAGATAGCCATGTATTCCCCTAATGAGAAGAAAACTGCATTCATCACCCCAAAAGGGCTGTATTGCTACAGAGTGATGTCTTTCGGGTTGAAAAATGCAGGAGCAACTTACTAGAGATTGGTAACTAAGATGTTCAAACATCTAATAGGCAAAACAGTGGAGGTATACATTGATGACATGGTCATGAAAACCAAAGAGCCTGAGGATCATCTGGTCTACCTAAAAGCAGTCTTTGATATCCTGAGGACATTTCGGCTCCGACTCAATGCGTCGAAGTGCGCATTTGGAGTTGGGTCAGGAAAGTTCCTGGGATACTTGGTTACCAGAAGGGGCATTGAGGTGAGTCCAGATCAGATCAAGGCCATCTTGGACTTGAAGAGCCCGACTTAGGCAAAACAAGTGCAGATGTTAACCGGAAGGACCGCAGTCCTGAATAGGTTCATAAGCAGAAGTTCTAACAAATGCAAATCTTTTTTTAGTTTAGTGAAAAAGGCATAGATTTCTTGTGGACAGAAGAATACGAAGTTGCCTTGGCCGACTTGAAGAAATATCTGACCACAGCCCCAGTTCTCTCAAATCTTGTACCAGGAGAGGAACTCTTCTTATACTTGGCAGTTTCGGAGCATGCAGTGAGTGCAGTGGTAATTAGAGAAGAAAATGAGAAACAAAGAGCAGTTTACAATGTGATTAAAACCCTAGCGGGCATAGAGACCAGGTACTTATCCCTGGAGAAATTGACACTAGCTCTAGTGATGGCATCTAGGAAGTTGAATCATTACTTCCAAGCCCACAAGATTGTGGTATTGACTGAGCATCCCTTGAAATCCTTGCTACAACAAGGAGATCTGACAGGCAGGGTAGCCAGGTGGGCAGTAGTATTGGGCCAATATGACTTGGAATTT